>JARFXV010000814.1:465000-990206 GCA_031761425.1 Cosmopolites sordidus | reverse complement strand
TCATCCATGACAGTTGTTTCTCTTTTAATTGCTCATTTAAAAACTTCAAAGTTACATGCTGTTCTGAAAATGAAAATTAAACTGTGAGTGCCTATGTATAAACTGCATATGTGTTTAAGTACAGCCTTTTCTTCGATTCTTAGGTTACGAATACTTATTGTGTTCGTACATGATATAAATGGTGTCACGACTAGAACTTGTATTCAAAGATGCAGTATTGATAACCCTTTTAGTAAAACTACGCTTTCCAGGCGATTTTAAAACTTAATAGTTTTTCGCTTTTTTGTAAAATAGTACTTACAATGCACATACTCAAACTTAAGGCTGCTGCAACACGCTAAAAAAATTCCAGCTACAAATGGGATAACCAAACGTGTTAATATATATCAACAAGAAAAAATTGAAAGTCGACATCACATATTGTTGGCAACCGAATCCAGCTCTAAATTTGAAATTTATTGAATACATTCAATTTGTTATTATTATTATTCACGTATGGGCCCTGGTTAGAGGCCTTTATTGTTGTTAGCCTTCCTTTGCGTCCATACTGATTTAATTCTTTCACTATGAGCTTTTTTCCTTTCGTCAGACCAAGTTGTTCCGGTCTTCCTACATTTTCTCTCTGGCCAACCTCCCAAACGTTAACCTTGTGTCTGAAACAGTTTCTATCCTGAATTTAACTTTGTGTAATATTTGCTGATCTTAGGTCCGCTTTAGTTGCAGCAATCCATTTACTTACGTTTTATTTCTACTTTAGCTCTACTGCTATTTTCATAAAATTCAACTATTTGTCTTGTTAGCCTACTCGGATTCATCCGCTTTATGTGTCCGTGAAACTTAAGTCTTTTTTTCTCATATCGCTATGTATACCTTTGTATTATTTGATTTTTTGGTTTTATCGAAGTCGGTATATTGTGCTATTTATTTGTTTGGGGCTTAAGATTTTTCTTATGATTTTTCTTTCTCCCTTTCTTATCAATCTCCTCGATGTCTTTCTTTCTATTCAAAATGAGCATTTCTGCGCCATAGAGACATTCTGGCTTAATAACTGGGTTGTAATATCTCAGTTTTGTGTTTTATGCTTGCATTTGATTATTTAATTTTTTAATTTATGTTGTGGTATTTCTGCTGTTCTTCAATAGCGTCATCGATAACTTCGAACTGTTTTTAGTTTTGTACCGGCTTGTACAAATCTGAACGTTTAAGAACTACCGCGATGTTATAATTGTCAGAGTCGCACCTGCAAAATGCCAAATCACTTTAATAGTTGTCAAACGTTAGTAGCATCTTCGATATATTTTGAACAAGAACCAAACCAAGACAATAATGGTCCGTTGGTTATCTTTTGCGGCTGTTCAGAGCTATGTTAAGTTAATTGCTAATAATTGGATATTTTTAGTTTGTTTTAAAATCGCCTAAAAAGCGTAGTTCTACTAAAAGGGTTACCAATACTGCAACTTTGGACACAAGTTCTATTCGAGACACCATTTATATCATGTATAAACACTAGGTATTCATAACCGAAGAATTGCAGAACAGATTGTTCACAATCCCATATGTAGTTAATACATAGGCACTCGCAGTTTAATTTTCATTTTGAGGAAGCACAGAAATATTTAGTAGACAATTTAGCAGAACAATATAAGCAAAAGGTTTATGTATTCCTTCATAGCACTGCATTTTCAACCCAATTAAACTTATATGGGGAATTGCAAAAAATTACTATTATAAACACATGGGTAGAGATGGTAATACACCACAAGACTGTATAAACATGTGGCGTGAGGCACTTCCCACTATTACTTCTAAGATATGGAAGAATACGATCAAGCATACAGAAAATGAAATCATGAAATGGTATGATGAGAGCATATACTTCGAAAAGTAGTTCTGATAATTATAATTACTGTGGATCATAGCAGTGATTCTAACCAGTACTTTTCAGATTTTGAATAATAAAAATATAAGTACATGCAGCTATTTCATTGCTTTTTCCGTTTTGTGCTTATATACATTATTGCTTATAAATTATTATATTTTTAAGAAAGGTGGGTAAATCCGTTTCTGAAATTGCCTTACGAGTAAAAAAGTCTATTTACTGTGCGTAATGTCATAAATAGATTTAAATATGCTGACAATTTAAAAAATAAACCGAGAACCGGACGCCCGTCAAAACTGTCGGAGAGAGAACAAAGAAAAATAATGAACGAAATAAAAAAAACTAATACTTCAGCTTCTGAAATTGCTTCCATGCTAGCAGTAGAAACTAATAAGCAATAACGTGCATGTATGGATAAACCCGAACATGGAAATGGAGTTAAAATACTAGCATCAAACCGTTAAACACGGTGGTGGTAATGTCTTAGTGTTGTGAGGTGTATGGCATCAGGGAGAATAAGCAATCTAGTATGTATCGAACTTAAAATTAAAAAAGAGAGAACTTAAAAAATCCAAAGCATACAGTGTATACAGAGTGCAACAGTTGATAGTCAACAATGTACACTACATTGTTGACTACAACATTCTCTAAATACACCTCCACAGTCTTCTGACATCAACCCTATTAAGAATCTTTTGAGCGAATTAGACACATTTCAAGTAAATAACTTAATGAAATACTTTTGCAAGAATGGAATAATATTCAATGAAGAGAAGACCTACTGAAAACATAAAAAGGGGAAGGTCTCCCTGTGAAGTATTAGTTGTTTTAGATATATATTTTGTATATATTGTGCCAATACTTTTGTCCACCTATTCTGAAAGGTTGAATCTATTTTTTGTATTTTTTTGTTCTGTTTACATTTTTTTTTTTTTAATGGATGGGTATGCAATACATAATAAATTAATATGAACTTACTTGAGTTTATATTTTAGAGGAATATAATTTTCATATGAAATACATAGTTTGCCAATAGTTTTGTCTCCCACTGTATTTTTTTTATATATCTTATATTATGAAAATTGCATTTCTGTTAAAGTTTTCGCGCCTCGTTTTGCACTAGTCTGCGTTTCTCAATTTAGAAATCACTGTCCTACAGAAAGGCGATACCCTATTATAAGTTTTAACTTCTCCACATGATTCCTTCAAAAATGCGCTGAAAATTATATTTTCTTGAACCCAGTTTTATTAGCAGACCGAGTTATGTTTACCAACATCGGCATTTTTAATATCAAAACAAGGAACGAGAGAGAGAAATCAATATTAGTTTTAGGATTTAATGAAAATAATATTCTAGATCTTTTTCAAGACGTGGCATTTTTATATTTTACGGCTTTTTTTGTATTACGGCCTTTCTTTAAAATAAGGTTTAATATTTTCATTTAAAAATGTTAAATTCATCGATATCAAATATCAAGGTTTTTTATGTTTTGATATAAAAAAAACCGGCCATTAAACAATGTTTTTCAAGAATCGTCAACGTTCGTAGCTTGAAATATCCGTCTCGGATAGATTCGTTTAAGACGAAGCTAACTGTGCGACTATCTTTGGTCCTCAATTGCGAGTTGAAGGTCGTCCCGGAAGATGATTTATTCGTCGGCTCGCAATATTTCCCGAATTCTCCCAAGTACAATCGTAAAATGTTTAGTTTTCGTTGTGTTGTGCGTCGTTTGGTCCCCAAACGAGTAAGTAATTAAGCTTGATATTTGAAAATGTTTACAAAACTCGATTTTTCTATCGGTTATTTCATTGCCAAATATAGCGACGGGAACATTTAGAATCACGATATCGGGCAGGTTTGAAATGCACAGGCGCAACATCTTCTTCTTTTTGTGTCGATGGCCTTTTGCGGTACGTTTGTGTCAATGTAAAATAGAAAGGCATTGTTTATCTTTTTTTGTGGTTAATTTTTTTATGGTGGCTATATAAATAATAACGAACTAGTATTATTACATATAGCATTATTTAGATATATGCCCATATAAGAAAGAACAAAATAAAATGAAACTAAACTTTCAGTTGGAAAGTATCCAGTGCTTTTATTCAAAAATTAACATTTACGGTTTTAAATTAATTCTGTACTAAATTTTCGTTATTAAAATAGTAAACTTATTAATACACAAACTTATTTGTTGATTAACTTTTTGTATTATACGGCGTAATTAAAATCTAAGTTCCAAGTACATATTTTATAACGATCATTACTGGTATACAGATAAAACCTAATGCGATAATAAGCACTGCAAATAATGATTTTCTTTAATTAAGTTTAGATTGATTGGGTGTAATTATGGAGACATGTCCTTGCAAAGCTCTAAAATTAAATTTGACATTTTTTAATGATTTTCAAACGGTTTGAAATACAAATTTTAATCTAGAGGGTAGTGGTGTCATTTTTATAAATAAAAAATAGGAAATTGGTGTTTTTTCTGAAGCACACTTTAATTTTTTTGAAATTAACACTCTTTTGTCCATAGAAAGTACTTTTATTTTAATTTTTAGTAGGAGGCACGGTTTTTGAGATAATTTGACATGTTTCGATAACTCTGCAGCAGTAGTAGTAGTAGTAGTAACTATTGCTCGTACAAATTAAAAGCAGTTGCACGTCATTAAAAGCACATGATCAACATTTTTACTGCCTTGTCAAAGAATATTGACGTATATATCTATACGTAAATATTCTTTGGCCCTGTTGCCAGATTGTGATTAAATATCACAACCTTACTTTAGCGAATAATTTTTACAATTTAAACTTTAATAACAATTAAAACAATCAATTCTAAATTAAATGCAAATTACTATGTAACTAAAAAAATATATAATAAATGTTTAAAGTTTTGCATGTGTCGTCGATTTAGTACCTCTAGATAGATTCAGCAGATGTAAAATGCTTCGTTCAAAAACGGTTAATTTATTCAAAACTATCGACATTTTTTAATATTTGAATGGTTAAAAAATTAAAATATTATATAATTACCACTGACATTTATTGATATATAATATGCAAGTACAAAACAGAAACAACAATGAAATATCTGCATGCACTTATATTTTCATCAATCAGAATCTGAAAACTACTGGCTGGAATCACTGTTTTCATCTGCAGTATTTATAATTCACGGAAGAACTTCTTTTCATACAAGTATATGCTCTCTGTCATACCATTTAATTTTCTGTATGCTTGAGCGTATTCTTTCATATCTCTGGATTCACACACTGTGAAGTACTTCACGCCACATGTTTATACAGTCTTGCTGTGTATTGCCATTTCTACCCATTTTATTATAGTAATTTTGTACAATTCCCCATGTAAGTTAATACATAAAAACTTTGTGCCCATATTGTTCTGCTAAGTTGTCTATTAAATTTTTCCGTGGTTTCAATTTCAAGAAACTTCTTTGATTCAATTAACCCTGATAATCAGTAAGGTCATTTTTTGACGGAAATATGAAGATTTATATGAAGATTTATTGAGGAATAAATCTTCATCGCCAGCATGACATGTGATGTATCTCAAATAAAAATTTTCTATCAGAACTTTTCTTATCTTTTGCATATTTGTGTAACTTACCTATTACCATCAACTGTGGTGGTTTTTACATTCCTCTTATTATTATCTTGCCAAAGTATCCACATAGAAAAATATCCATATCTAAAATAAAAATTTTCAATCAAAACTTTTCATATATTTTGCATATTTGTCTAACTTACCTTTTTTCTATCAACTTTGGTGGGTTCTACATTCCTCTTATTACCTTGCCATGAATGACTTACAGTATCATTTTGAAAAATCCAGGTTTCCTCTAAGAAGACAAATTTGTACAAGGCTTTTTTCTTTCCTTCATATAACTTCTCAAAAAATCTGTACATTTTAGGGCAACATTGGGAAGTTCTATAAGGCCTCGCCTTGGATGTCTTTTTTCCATTTAAAACCTACTTCTTTCAATACATTGCACAATGACATAGTATCATCCATGACAGTTGTTTCTCTTTTAATTGCTCATTTAAGGACTTCAAAGTTACATGCTGTTCTGAAAATGAATATTAAACTGTGAATGCCTATGTATAAACGGCATATGGGTTTAAGAATAGGCTTTTCTTCGATTCTTAGGTTACGAATACTTATTGTGTTCGTACATGATATAAATGGTGTCACGACTAGAACTTGTATCCAAAGGTGCAGTATTGATAACCCTTTTAGTAAAACTACGGTTTCTAGGCGATTTTAAAACCTAATTGTTTTTCGCTTTTTTGTAAAATAGTACTTACAGTGCACATACTCATATTTAAGGCTGCTGCAACACGCTAAAAAAATTCTAGTTTCCATTATATACATATATAACCCAAACTAAACATATTCAATTATTACGAATTAACTTAACATTCCTAACAGCTGCAAAGAGTAACAATACACCATTATTGTCTCGTTCTTGTTCAAAATAGTGTATCAGAGATGCTTCAAACTCTTGACAACAACTACTTAAATGATATGTCATTTTACAGTTGCGACTCTGACAATTATAACATCGTGGTAGTTCTTAAAAGAACTGTTTTCGATCGTAAGGTAAAAAATGTAAGTAAACGTTCAGATACAAATGGGATAACCAAACGTGTTAATATATATCAACAAGAAAAATTTGAAACTCGACATCACATATTGTCGGCAACCGAATCCAGCTCTAAATTTGAAATTTATTGAATACTTCCCTTTTGTTATTATTATTATTCACGTATGGGCCCTGGTTAGAGGCGTTTATTGTTGTTAGCCATCCTTTGCGTCCATACTGATTTCATTCTTTCACTATGAACTTTTTTCCTTTCGTCAGACCAAGTTGTTCCGGTCTTCCTACATTTTCTCTCTGGCCAACCTCCCAAACGTTAACCTTGTGTCTGAAACAGTTTCTATCCTGAACTTAACTTTGTGTGTATTATTTGCTGATCTTAGGTCCACTTTAATTGCGGCAATCCATTTACATACGTTTTATTTCTACTTTAGCTCTACTCCTATTTTCATAAAATTCAACTATTTGTCTTGTTAGCCTACTCGGATTCATCCGTTTTAGTTTTATGTGTCCGTAAAACTTAAGTCTTTTTTTCTCATATCGCTATGTATATCTGTGTATTGTTTGATTTGTTTGTTTTCTCGAAGTCGATATGTTGTGCTATTTATTTGTTTGGGGCCTAAGATTTTTCTTATGATTTTTCTTTCTCTCTTTCTTATCAATCTCCTCGATGTTTTTCTGTCTATTCAAAATGAGCGTTTCTGCGCCATAGAGACATTCTGGCTTAGTAACTGGGTTGTAATGTCTCAGTTTTGTGTTTTATGTTTGCATTTGATTATTTTATTATTTAATTTATGTAGTGGTATTTCTGCTGTTCTTCAATAGCGTCATCGATAACTTCGAACTGTTTTAGTTTTGTACCGGCTTGTACAAATCTGAACGTTTGAGATCTACCGCGATATTATAATTGTCAGAGTCGTACCTGCAAAATGCCAAATAACTTTACTAGTTGTCAAACGTTAGTAGCATATTTGATATATTTTGAACAAGAACCAAAACAAGACAATAATGGTCCGTTGTTATCCTTTGCGGCTGTTCACAGGTATGTTAAGTTAATTGCTAATAATTGGATAATTTTAGTTTGTCATATAGTATATTATAGAAACTAGATTACTTTTTTACCGTGTTGCAGCAGCCTTAAGGTTGACTATGTAAGAACTACCAGTGTAATAATTATCAGAGTCAGTGTTATAATTGTCAGAGTCGTACCTGCAAACTGCCAAATCACTTAAGTAGTTGTTGTCAAAGTTAGTCTCATCCTTGATATAATATTTTGAACAACAACGAGACAGTAAGTTCCGTTGTTATCCTTTGCGGTTGTTCAGAGGTATGTTAAGCTAATTGCTAATAATTGGATATTTTTAGTTTGTCATAGCATATTATAGAAACTAGAGTAATTTTTTTAGCGTGTTGCACCAGCCTTAAAGTTGAGTCTGTCCACTTTTAGTACAGTTTCACAAAAGATGGAAAACAAAGTTTTAAAATCGCCTAAAAAGCGTAGTTCTACTAAAAGGGTTACCGATACTGTAACTTTGGACACAAGCCCTATTCGTGACCATTTATATCATGTATAAACACTGTAGGTATTCATAACCGAAGAATTGCAGAACAAATTGTTCTCAATCCCATATGTAGTTCATACATAGGCACTCGCAGTTTATTTTTCATTTTCAGGAAGAAATATTTAGTAGACAATTTAGCAGAACAAAAAGATTTATGTATTCCCTCATAGCACTGCATTTTCAACCCAATTAAACTTATATGGAGAATTGCAAAACATTACTATAATACACACATGGGTAGAGATGAGAATACACCACAAGTCTGTATAAACATGTGGCGTGAGGCACTTCCCACTATTACTCCTAAGATATGGAAGAATACGATCAAGCATATAGAAAATGAAATGCAGCTCTTTTTCTACTATCAAATGGGCTCAATAATTAGATTGCAACTAATGCAGGAAATTACGTTTCGCTTAAATATATGTTTACGAATGGCAGCAGTACTTACATTGCTTTGCTTGACAAAATGTTATATTTAATTCGATTCAATCAAAATTCAACTAGAGTTTTGCTATCAAATTTTTGTTTCAATTATGTATCGCATGATATTTATGATTTTTTCCTTTTCACTATTTATCAGTAATGTGAAAAGTGCGTTAGCAAACTATCCAGATGTTGATTAAATAGATTTTTGTTTGCTTTAATCTATACTTTAGTGCAGAAATCATTTAAAAGTGGAAACATGTCAAACTTAATTTTTTGTAAATTTCATTTTTATAATTCCATTTGTTTCATTTTGTTTTTTTAAATCAGTAAGGTCCTCGCATGAAGTTATTCAAATCATTATATTCTGCAAATATGTCACCTACATGGGCAAGTTTAAATATGAAGTTATTATTTCTAAATAATATTTTGCCTCTTTGTTATCATTTTCATCAACTAAATTCGAAGAGATTACCACTAAACACCAAATAACTTTTATAAAGCCTCTCGACGCACGTATCGCTAACCATGTTAGCATCATCAGGAGTGAGGAAGATGATTCAATCTCCTGATGATGCTAACATGGTTGGTGAAACGCGCACTGCGAAGTTTTATAAAAGTGATTTGATGTTTAGTGGTAATCTATTCGAATTTAGTGTTTAACACCGAAGGTTCCAATAGAAGAATTGATTTTCAGCGATAATTATAGCAATCTCTTTGAGTTCAAACATGATGTGAATTACTTTTGCTTTCATATCTTCAGACAACTTTGCAAACAACCTAACTTTAAAGGACTGTTTTAGCCAGGTATGGCGGTTATTTAAGCTATTTTTCGACATATCCGTAATTGTAGAAGCGCGTGAGATATCGATGAAAACACGTGGTAGTCGGAAGGAACCAAGTCTGGTGAGTACGGTGGGGGCAAGAGTTTCCAACCAAGTGCAGAAATGGTGTCTCCGACCGCTTTCGCTGTGTTTGAGGGGGGGTTGTCGTGCTGAAAAAAGAAACCCAAAGATGACTATCACACTTAAAAAATATGATGCTAACCACAAGTAACTTGTTAAATTTTTTATGGATTACATACCCATCCTATTTTGTTTAACAAAATAAAACTTTTTAACAAAGCAAGAAAATATAAAGAAGTTGGATTTAATCTCTTTCAGGATTGCTAGGCAAAAGTATTGGCACACTTAAAATGTTTTACTTAGAAAGGGTACAAAAATACAAAGAAATTATAAAATTTGTGCATATGTTCACTGTTGTACTAACAAAATATTCTAAACTATTACTTTGGTTGCGGTTTAGTTGTTATTCAGCCTTTAAATTGTTGGGATGGTCTTTAAATGAGTCGAAAAAGTCTGGAAACTACGGACTCCGAACAAAAAATTATTATGTATTTAAGAAAGGAGGGTAAATCTGTTTCTGAAATTGCCTTAGTAGTGAAAAAAAAAGTTGATTTACTGTGCGTAATGTCATAAATAGCCCTTCAAAACTGTCGGAGAGACAACAAATAAAAACAGCGAACGAAATAAAAAAAACTCATACTTCAGCTTCTGAACTTGCTTCTATGCTAGCAGAAGAAACTAAAAGCAATAATGTGCATGTATGGAGAAAGCCGAACATGGAAATGGAGTTAAAACACTAGCATCAAACCGTTAAACACGGTGGTAGTAATGTCTTAGTGTTGTGAGGTGTATAGCATCAGGGAGAATAAGCGATCTAGTACTTATCGATGGTATCGTGGATAAAAAAGTATATTTAAATATTTTAAAAACGAACTTAAAATTAAAAAAGAGAGAACTAAAGAAAGAGAGAAAAGAGATAGAGAAAATAGAGAGACACTTTTTTTTAAATCCAAAGCATTTTTAAATTTTAATTAATTAAATTTAAATTTAAAAATTTAAATTTAATTTAAAAAATCCAAAGCATACAGTGTATAAAGAGTGCAACAGTGGATTGTCAACAATGTACCACATTCTCTAAATACACCTCCACAGTCTTCTGACATCAACCCTATTGAGAATCTTTGGGGCGAATTAGACAACCGGATAAAAAAACGTCACATTTAATGTAAATAACTTAAAGAAATACATCTGCAAGGATGGAATAATATTCAATGAAGAGAAGACCTACTCAAAACAAAAGGGAAAGGTCTCCCTATGAAGTATTAGTTGTTATAAACATGTATTTTGTTTATATTGTTCCAATACTTTTGTCCACCTATTCTGAAAGGTTGAATCTATTTTGTGTATTTTTTAATTCTGTTTAAAAAGTTTTAATTTGTTTTTTATAATGGATGGGTATGCAATACATAAAAATTTAATACGAACTTACTTGAGTTTATATTTTAGAGGAATATAATTTTCATATGAAATACATAGTTTGTCAATACTTTTGTCTCCCACTGTATTTATTTTTTTATTTATGTATCTTATGTTATGAAAATTACATTTCTGTTAAAGTTTTCGCGCCTTATTTTGCACTAGTCTGCGTTTCTCAATTTGGAAATCACTGTCCTACAGAAAGGAGATACCCTATTATAAGTTTTAATTTCTCCAGATGATATTCAAAATGTTAAATTCATCAGTATCAAATATCAAGGGTTTTTTTTTGTTTTGATATAAAAGGCCGGCTATTAAACAATGTTTTTCAAGAATCGGCAACGTTTGTGGCTTGAAATATCCATCTCGGATAGATTCGTTTAAGACGCAGCTAACTTTGCGACTATCTTTGGTCCTCAATTGCGAGTTGAAAGTCGTCCCGGAAGATGATTTATTCGTTCGCTCGCAATATTTCCGGAATGAGTAGTAATTAAGCTTGATATTTTAAAATGTTTACAAAACTTGATTTTCTTATCGGTTATTTCATTAGCAATAAATAGGGACGCCGAACATTTAGAATCGGGTTATCGGGCAGGTTTAAAATGCACAGACGCAAAATCTTCTTCTTTTTGTGTCGATGGCCTTTTGCGGTACGTTTATGTCAATGTAAAATAGAAAGACATTGTTTACCTTTTTTTGTAGTCAATTTTTTTATGGTGGTTATATAAATAATAACGAAGTAGTATTATTACCTATAACATTATTTAAATATATGCCCCTATAAGAAGGTAAAGAAAAACTATGATTTTATTAATATTTTTCCTAAATTGATCAAAATAAAATGAAACTAAACTTTCAGTTGGAAAGTGCTTTTATTCAAAAATTATCATTTACGGTTTTAAATTAACTCTGTACTAAATGTTCGTTGTTAAAATAGTAAACTTATTAATACATAAACTTATTTGTTAATTCACTTTTTGTATTATACAGCGTAATTAAAATCTAAGTTCCAAGTGCATATTTTATAACGATCATTACTGGTATACAGATAAAACCTAATGCGGTAATAAGCACTGCAAATGATGATTTTCTTTAATTAACTTTTGATTGATTATGTGTAATTATAGAGACATGACCTTGCAAAGCTCTACAATTAAATTTGAAATTTTTTAATAATTTTCAAATGGTTTGAAATAAAAACTTTAATCTAGAGGGTAGTGGTGTCATTTTTATACATAAAAAATAGGAAATTGGTGTTTTTTTTGAAGCTCCCTTTAATTTTTTTGAAATTAACAGTCTTTTTTCCATAAAAAGTACTTTTTTTTAATTTTTAGTAGGAGGCACGGTTTTTGAGATAATTTGATACTTTTTGATAACTCTGCAGCAGTAGTAGTAGTAGTAGTAACTGTTGCTCGTACAAAATAAAAGCAGTTGCACGTCATTAAAAGCACATGATCAATATTTTGACTGCGCTGTCAAAGAATATTGACGTATATATCTATACGTAAATATTCTCTGGCCCTGTTGCCAGATTGTGACTAAAAAAATCTATATAAATATAAATGAATGTTGCTAAGCGCAAAACGACAAGAACAGCTCGACCAATTCGGCTATTTTTTTTTCGTATCTTCCTTAAGCACACGGAAAGTTTTAATAAAAACAAAATGCGTGGACAATAGTAGAAACAACACTTTTCTTTTCACATAAAAACTAGCTGTCAAACAGTTGACGTAAATTGTCAACGTCAATCTAAACAAAAGAAATCTGCCATTCCGTCGAATCTATAAAATACATTTGCAAATATGTAACAAAAGAAAGTGATATGGCTCTCATTGGAGTTAGTGCTGAAAATTGATAGATGATTGATTGAAATATATAATACCAAATAGGCCGTTATGTCAGCAGTAATGAAGCAATTTGGCGCATTTTTTCTTTTCCCATTCATGAAAGATACCCCACTGTAGTTCACTTAGCAGTCCACTTAGACAATGGCCAAAGAGTATATTTTAATGCACAGAATGTACAACAACGAGTTATTCAACCACCATGTACAACCTTGGCCAGTTTTTTTGATATATGTCAGAATGATGATTTTGCCCGAACACTGCTATACTCAGAAATGCCAAAATATTATACTTGGAATCAATCCTCAAAAAAATTTCAACGACGGAAACAAAGAAATCCAGTTCCAGGCTACCGCAATGTATATTCCACTGATGCCATTGGTCTAATTTATTCAGTCCATTCAAGCAATAAACAGTGTTTCTATTTGCTTCACTGTTAGTCAATGTCTATTTATGTTATCACTATGTTATGCTATCACTGTTAGTCAATGTTCGGGACCCAACATCATTCCAACATTTACGAACTGTAAATGGTGAATTATGTGGCTCTTACAGAGAAGCCTGTCAGCGTTTGTAACTGCTGGAAAATGCTTCCCATTGGGATCAAACCTTAAGTGATGATGTAATTTCTTCAAAACCTCAGCAAATACGAACATTGTTTTCTATAATTATATCGACATGCCCGTCAAACATTCCCGTCAAAACCAATTGATTTATGGATCAAATACAAAGATGATATGTGTGACGATATCTTGCATCAAATGCGCACAGGGAATATACATTTACAATATACAGAAGGAATTTACAAGGAGGCATTGATAATAATTGAAGACATGTGCTTGATGATGTTAAACAAAGTATTATCTCAATAAGGAATGGCCGTGCCTAATCGCCCAATGCACGAGGCTTTTGATCAAGAGTTGTTACGTAAAAAACGGTATGATCTCGATGCTTTAAGGGAATCAGTTAGAATAAATGTTCCGCTGTAGAACCAACAACAAAAATATGTCTTTAATTCACTTATGAAAGTTATAAATGATGGAACTTGAGGAATTTACTTTTTGGACGCTCCAGGTGGTACAGGAAAGACTTTTTTGATTTCATTGATTTTAGCCACAATTCGCTCACAAAATGAAATTGCACTCGCACTTGCTTCATCTGGTATTGCAGCCACATTATTGGAAGGCGGTCGAACAGCCCATTCAGCGCCAAAATTACCATTGAATATTTAAAGCAATAAAACTCAAAGGTTTAAAAAACAAAGGTTTTGCAGCAATGTAAGTTGATAGTGTGGGATGAATGTACGATGGCACATAAAATGTCTTTGGAGGCATTAGACAGCACTATGAAAGATCTGCGACACAATTAAAACCGATTTGGCTTAGTGATGATTTTATTATCAGGAGATTTCCGTCAAACATTACCAGTGATTTCACGGTCAACGTCAGCGGATGAACTCAATGCACGTTTAAAGTCCTCCATTATGTGGACATACGTCAAGATACTAAATTTAAGTAAGAATATGCGTGTTGAATTACGAAATGATCGATCTGGAGAAATATTTTCCAAACAAATCATTGACCTTTGTAATGGCAAAATCCCTATTGATAATTAGACTGGCTGCATTACATTTCCTGTCGATTTTTGTCAGTTTACTGAAACAACAACCGAGCTCATACAAATGGTGTTCCCAAATGTCGCTCAAAATTACAAAGATCATTTTTGGTTGAGCGAACGTGCTATATTAGCTGCCAAAAAGACGGATGTAAATGAAATAAACTTCAAAATTCAAAATGAAATTGCCAGTGAATTAAAGACATACAAGTCTGTCCGGGCAGCTAGTATATAATAAATATTTAAAGTCTTGCAAGTGTCGTCGATTTAGTACCTCTAGATAGATTCAGCAGATGTAAAATGCTTTATCCAAAAACGGTTAATTTATTCAAAACTATCGACATTTTTTAATATTTGAATGGTTAAAAAAAATAAAATATTATATAATTACCATTGACATTTATTGATATATAATATGCAAGTACAAAACAGAAAAACCAATGAAATATCTACATGCACTCTGCACTCTGCACTCTGCACCCTCAATAAGTCCATCTTCATCGCCAGCATGAAGTGTGATGTATCTAAAATAAAAATTTTCTATCAAAACTTTTCATATTTTTTGCATATTTGTGTAACTTGCCTTTTACCATCAACTTTGGTGGTTTTTATATTCCTCTTATTATTATCTTGCCATGAATGACTTACAGTATCATTTTGAAAAATCCAGGTTTCATCTAAAAAGACAAATTTGTACAAGACTTTTTCCTTTCCTTCATATAACTTCTCAAAAAATCTATAAATTTTAGAGCAACATTGGGAAGTTCCATAAGGCCTCGTCTTGGATCATCTTTTTTCCACTTACTTCTTTCAATACATTGCACAATGACATAGTATTTTTTCTCTTTTAATTGCTCATTTAAGGACTTCAAAGTTACATGCTGTTCTGAAAATGAATATTAAACTGTGAATGCCTATGTATAAACGGCATATGGGTTTAAGAATAGGCTTTTCTTCGATTCTTAGGTTACGAATACTTATTGTGTTCGTACATGATATAAATGGTGCCACGACTAGAACTTGTAATCAAAGATGCAGTATTGATAACCCTTTTAGTAAAACTACGCTTTCCAGGCGATTTTAAAACTTAATTGTTTTTCGCTTTTTTGTAAAATACTACTTACCATGCACATACTCAAACTTAAGGCTGCTGCAACACGCTAAAAAAAATTCTAGTTTCTATAATATACATATATGACTTAAACTAAACATATTCAATTATTACGAATTAACTTAACATACCCAACAGCTGCAAAGAGTAACAATGCACCATTATTGTCTCGTTCTTGTTCAAAATAGTGTATCAGAGATGCTACAAACTCTTGACAACAACTATTTAAATGATATGGCATTTTACAGGGGCCACGCTAACAATTATAACATCGTGGTAGTTCTTAATAGATCTGTTTTCGATCGTAAGGTAAAAAGTGAAAGTAAACGTTCAGATACAAATGGGATAACCAAACGTGTTAATACATTTCAACAAGAAAAATTTGAAACTCGATATCACATATTGTTGGCAACCGAATCCAGCTCTAAATTTGAAATTTATTGAATTCATTCCGTTCGTTATTACTATTATTCACGTATGGGCCCTGGTTAGAGGCGTTTATTGTGGTTAGCCTTCCTTTGCGTCCATACTGATTTAATTCTTTCACTATGAGCTTTTTTTCTTTCGTCAGACCAAGTTGTTCCGGTCTTCCTACATTTTCTCTCTGGCCAACCTCCCAAAGGTTAACCTTGTGTCTGAAACAGTTTCTATCCTGAATTTGACTTTGTGTAATATTTGCTGATCTTATGTCCGCTTTAATTGCAGCAATCCATTTACTTACCTTTTATTTCTACTTTAGCTCTACTCCTATTTTCATAAAATTCAACTATTTGTCTTGTTAGCCTACTCGGATTCATCCGTTTTATGTGTCCTTAAAACTTAAGTATATTTTTCTCATATCGCTATGTATATTTGTGTATTGTTTGATTTCTTGGTTTTCTCGAAGTCGGTATGTTGTGCTATTTATTTGGGGCCTAAGATTTTTCTTATGATTTTCCTTTCTCTTTCTTATCAATCTCCTCGATGTATTTCAATCTATTCAAAATGAGCGTTTCTGCGCCATAGAGACATTCTGGCTTAATAACTGGGTTGAGTTGTAATGTCTCAGTTTTGTGTTTTATGTTTGCATTGGTTTATTTATTATTTAATTTATGTAGTGGTATTTCTACTGTTAATCAATAGCGTCATCGATAACTTTGAACTGTTGTACCGGCGTTGAGTTTTGTACCGGCTTGTACAAATCTGAACGTTTAAGAAGTACCGCGATGTTATAATTGTCAGAGTCGCACCTGCAAAATGCCAAATCACTTTAATAGTTGTCAAAAGTTAGTAGCATCTTTGATATATTTTGAACAAGAACCAAAACAAGACAATAATGGTGCGTTGTTATCCTTTGCGGCTGTTCAGAGGTATGTTAAGTTAATTGCTAATAATTGGATGTTTTTAGTTTGTCGTATAGTATATTATAGAAACTAGATTACTTTTTTAGCGTGTTGCAGCAGCCTTAAGGTTGAGTATGCAAGAACTACCAGTGTAATAATTGTCAGAGTCGTACCTGAAAACTGCCAAATCACTTAAGTAGTTGTTGTCAAAAGTTAGTAGCATCTTTGATATAATATTTTGAACAAGAACGAGACAGTAATGGTCCGCTGTTATCCTTTGCGGTTGTTCAGAGTTATGTTAACCTAATTGCTAATAATTTGATATTTTTATTTTGTCATAGCATAATATAGAAACTAGAGTAATTTTTTAGCGTGTTGCACCAGCCGTAAAGTTCAGTATGTCTTTAGTACAGTTTCACAAAATATGGAACACAAAGTTTTAAAATCGCCTAAAAAGCGTAGTTCTACTAAAAGGGTTACCAATACTGCAACTTTGGACACAAGCTCTATTCGCGACCATTTATATAATGTATAAACACTGTAGGTATTCATAACCGAAGAATTGCAGAACAAATTGTTCTCAATCCCATATGTAGTTCATACATAGGCACTCGCAGTTTATTTTTCATTTTCAGGAAGCACAGAAATATTTAGTAGACAATTTAGCAGAACAATACAAGCAAGAGGTTTATGTATTCCCCCATAGCACTGCATTTTCAACCCAATTAAACTTATATGGGGAATTGCAAAAAATTACTATAATAAACACATGGGTAGAGATGGTAATACACCACAAGACAGTATAAACATGTGGCGTGAGGGACTTCCCACTATTACTCCTAAGATATGGAAGAATACGATCAACCATACAGAAAATGAAATGCAGCTCTTTTTCTACTATCAAATGGGCTCAATAATTGGATTGCAGCTAATGCAGGAAATTATGTTTCGCTTAAATATATTGTTAGGAATGGCAGCAGTACTTACATTGGTTTGCTTGCGAAAATGTTATATTTAATTCGATTCTATCAAAATTCAACTAGAGTTTTTGCTATCAAATTTTTGTTTCAATTATGTATCGCATGATATTTATGAATTTTTCCTTTTCAATATTTATCAGTAATGTGAAAAGTGCGTTAGCAAACTATCTAGGTGTTGATTAAATAGATTTTTGTTTGCTTTAATCTATACTTTAGTGCAGAAATCATTTAAAAGTGGAAACATGTCAAACTTAATTTTTTGTATATTTCATTTTTATAATTCCATTTGTTTCATGACTAGCTTCACTTTGTTTTTTTTAAATCAGTAAGGTCCTCGCGTGAAGTTATTCATGCGAGGACCTTACTTATTATTATAGTACATGGGTATTCATTAGTATTATTATAGTACATTCATTCATTATATTACATGGGCAAGTTTAAAAATGAAGTTATTATTCCTAAATAATATTTTGCCTCTTCGTTATCATTTTCATCAATTAAATTCGAAAAATGACCACTAAACACCAAATAACTTTGATAAGGCCTCTCGACGCACGTTTCGTTAAAGATGTTAACATCGTCCGGAGTGAGGAAGATGATTCAATCTCCTGATGATGCTAACATGGTTGGCGAAACGCGCACTGCGAAGTTTTATAAAAGTGACTTGATGTTTAGTGGTAATCTATTCGAATTTAGTGTTTAACACCGAAGGTTCCAATAGAAGAATTGATTTTCAGCAATAATCATTGCAATCTCTTTGAGTTCAAACATGATGTGAATCACTTTTGTACGAGGTAGCCAGCGCAGCTCACAATAGTATAGAGGGAGGCATAATTCGTACTAGTACTTATGGTAGCTTTCATATCTTCAGACAACTTTGCAAAGAACCTAACTTTTAAAGGACTGTTTTAGCCAGGTGTGGCGGTTAATAGTTTTTACATTTTTTTCTTTAAAAAAACACGCTAATTTGGGAGAAAGGTACAAAATGGTTTATTCAAAGTATGCATCATCGCCAGCTGCATATTTTCCCCATCTCTCTGACAATTTGTGGATGCCTTTCTAGAAATTATCATAAAGCTATTTTTCGACATATCCGTAATTGTAGAAGCGCGTGAGGCATCGATGAAAACACGTGGTAGTCGAAAGGGACCAAGCCTGGTGAGTACGGTGGGGGCAAGAGTTTCCAACCAAGTGCAGAAATGGTGTCTCCGACCGCTTTCGCTGCGTTTGATGGGGCGTTGTCGTGCTGAAAAAAGAATTTTCCGTGTCTTGCAGCCCAGTCTTGTCGCTTTTCGATCAATGCATGGTTCAAGTTGATCATTTGTTGACGGCAGTGAACGGTATTAACTGTTTCACCTGATTTCAGACGCTCATAGTTTACGACACCCTTCTGATCCCACCAAATGTACAGCGTTGTCTTTATTTCAAAGCGATTCGGTCTTGTGGTCGATGTTTATAGTTGTCCTGGGTCAACCCATGATTTTCTGCATTTCAGTTTCTCGAAATGTATCCATTTTTCGACTCCAGTCACGATCCGATGCAAAAAAGTATTTCTTTCATGCCGAGAAAGCAAAACTTCGAACACTGTTCAGCCGATGTGGTACCTATTTTCGTGCCTTCTCGACCGTTCCCATGGAATGCAGAACTTCACAAATGGTTCGGCGACTAACATTCAACTTCTCTGCAATTTGTTTGCATATTATCTTCTTCCAATAATTCTTGCAATTCGGCATCCTCAATTTTTTTTCTTTCGCCTCGGCGTTCTTTGTGTTTCAAGTCGAAAGCACCACTTTTGAATACTCTAAACCAATCCTTCGACAAGCGTCTTGCATTGGGACATTGCCACCGTAAGTTTCCACAAATACACGACGGTTTTTAATCGCGTTTTTATTTTTATGGGACAAGAAAATCAGTACGTGATGATTATCACACTTAAAAAATATGATGCTAACCACAAGCAACTTGTTATATTTTTTATGGATTACATACCCATCCTATTTTTCTCAACAATATAAAACTTTTTAACAGAGCAAGAAAATATACAGAAGTTGGATTTAATCTCTTTCAGAATAGCTAGGCAAAAGTATTGGCACAGTTAAAATGTTTTACTTAGAAAGGGTACAAAAATACTAGAGGGGAAGTATTACTTGTTTTAAACATATATTTTGTATATATTGTGCCAGTACTTTTGTCCACCTCTTCTGAGAGGGTGAATGAATTTTTTGTATTTTTTTGTTCTGTTTAAAAAGTTTTAATGTTTTTTAATGGATGGGTATGCAAAACATAAAAATTTAATATGAACTTACTTGAGTTTATATTTTAGAGGAATATAATTTTCATATGAAATACATAGTTTGCCAATACTTTTGTCTCTCACTGTATTTATTTTTTTTATGTATCTTATGTTATGGAAATTACATTTCCGTTAAGGTTTTCGCGCCTCCTTTCGCTCTAGTCTGCGTTTCTCAATTTGGAAATCACTGTCCTACAGAAAGGAGATACCCTATTATAAGTTTTAACTTCCCCACATGATTCCTTCAAAAATGCGCTGAAAATTATATTTTCTTGAACCCAGTTTTATTAGCAGACCAAGTTACATTTACCAACATCGGCATTTTTAATATCAAAACAAGGAACGAGAGAGAAGTCAATATCAGTTTTAGTATTTCTTTCTGTATTACGGCCTTTCCTTAAAATAATGCTTAATATTTCCATTTCAAAATGTTAAATTCATCAGTATCAAGTACAAAGGGTTTTTTTATGTTTTGATATAAAAAAACGGCTATTAAACAATGTTTTTCAAGAATCGACAACGTTCGTGGCTTGAAATATCCGTCTCGGATAGATTAGATAGATTATAAATAATAGCGAACTAGTATTATTACATATAGCATTATTTAAATATATGCCCATATAAGAAGGTAAAGAAAAACTATAGTTTTATTAGTATTTTTCCTAAATTGAACAAAATGAAATGAAACTAAGCTTTCAGTTGGAAAGTATTCAGTGTTTTTATTCAAAAATTAACATTTACGGTTTTAAATTAATTCTGTACTAAATTTTCGTTATTAGAATAGTAAACTTATTAATACATAAAATTATTTGTTGATTAACTTTTTGTATTATACAACGTAATTAAAATCTAAGTTCCAAGTACATATTTCTGGATCATAACTGGTATATGATTAACTTTTGATTTATTGGGTGTAATTATAGTTCCAAGTATAAGTTATAGTTCCAAATATAAGTTCCAAGTACATATTTTATAACGATCATTACTGGTATACAGGTAAAACCTAATGCGGCAATAAGCTCTGCAAATGATGATTTTCTTTAATTAACTTTTGATTGATTGGGTGTAATTATAGAGACATGACCTTGCAAGGCCCTAAAATTAAATTTGAAATTTTTTAATTATTTTCAAACGGTTTGAAATAAAAATTTTAATCTAGAGGGTAGTGGTGTATTTTTATAAATAAAAAATAGTAAATTAGTTTTTTTTTGACGCACCCTTTAATTTTTTTGAAATTAATATCTTTTGTCCATAAATAACACTTTTTTTTTAATTTTTAGTAGGGGGCACGGGTTTTTTACATCATTTGACACTTTTCGATAACTCTGTAGCAGTAGTAGTAGTAGTAGTAGTAGTAGTAACTATTGTTCGTACAAAATAAAAGCATTTGCACGTCATTAAAAGCACATTCTCAACATTTTGGCTGTCCTGTCAAAGAATATTGACGTATATATCTATACGTAAATATTCTTTGGCCCTGTTGCCAGATTGTGATTAAATATCATAACTTTACTTTAGCGAATAATTTTTACAATTTAAACTTTAATAACAATTAAAACAATCAATTCTAGATTTAATGCAAATTACTAAGTAACTAAGAAATATATAATAAATGTTTTAAGTCTTGCAAGTGTTGTCGATTTAGTACCTCTAGATAGATTCAGCAGATATAAAATGCTTCGTTCAGAAACGGTTAATTTATTCAAAACTATCGATATTTTTTAATATTTGAATGGTTAATAAAATAAATATATTATAAAACTACCACTGACATTTATTGATATATCAATTTTGATATTGATCTGCATGCACTTATATTTTCATTAATCAGAATCTGAAAGCTACTGGCTGGAATCACTGTTATCATCTGCAGTATTTATAATTAACAGAAGAACTTCTTTTCAAACAAGTATATGCTCTCTGTCATACCAGTTAAATTTCTGTATGCTTGATCGTGTTCTTTCATATCTCAGGATTCACACACTGTGAAGTGCCTCACGCTACATGTTTATACAGTCTTGCTGTGTATTACCAGTTCTACCCATGTGTTTATTATAGTAATTTTGTACAATTCCCCATATAAGTTCAATTGGATTGAAAATGCAATGGTATGGAGGAATACATAAAACTTTGTGCCCATATTGTTCTGCTAAGTTGTCTATTAAATTTTTCCGTGCTGGTTTATTTCTGAAAAATCCACATATGAAATATATTTGGTTGTGGTACCTACTCTACTACAATTCTTAATAGTCCAGTTTTAAATATTTGAATTGGAAATGCTATTTTATTATTAGTTAACCAATCTTGAACGGCAGCTTTAGTTCACGAGCTATTTTGTATCTTGTTTAATACCGTGCTATGATAATATTTGCTCACTTAAGTTTTTTAATAATTGCTTTTCAAACCATTTCAAGAAACTTCTTTGATTCATTTAACCATGATAATCAGTAAGCTAATTTTTTGATGAAAATATGGTCTCCGCACCCTCAATAAGTCTATCTTCACTGCCAGCATGAAGTGTGATGTATCTAAAATAAAAATTTTCAAACAAAACTTTTCGTATTTTTTGCATATTTGTGTAAATTACCTTTTTTCCATCAACTTTGGTGGGTTCTACATTCCTCTTATTATTATCTTGCCATTAATGACTTACCATATCATTTTGAAAAATCCAGGTTTCATCTAAGAAGACAAATTTTCACAAGGTTTTTTTTCTTTCCTTCATATAACTTCTCAAAAAATCTGTACATTTTAGGGCAACATTGGGAAGTTCCATAAGGCCTCGCTTTGGATATCTTTTTTCCATTTAAAACCTACTTCTTTCAATACATTGCACAATGACATAGTATCATCCATGACAGTTGTTTCTCTTTTAATTGCTCATTTAAGGACTTCAAAGTTACATGCTGTTTTGAAAATAAAAATTAAACTGTGAGTGCCTATGTATGAACTGCATATGGGTTTAAGAACAGCCTTTTCTTCGATTCTTAGGTTACGAATACTTATTGTGTTCCTACATAATATAAATGGTCTCACGACTAGAATTTGTATCCAAAGGTGCAGTATTGATAACCCTTTTAGTAAAACTACGCTTTCTAGGCGATTTTAAAACTTAAATGTTTTTCACTTTTTGTGAAATAGTACTAACAGTGGACATACTCAAACGTAAAGCTGCTGCAACACGCTAAAAAAAATTCTAGTTTCTATAATATACATATATGACTTAAACTAAACATATTCAATTATTACGAATTAACTTAACATACCTAACAGCTGCAAAGAGTAACAATGCACCATTATTGTCTCGTTCTTGTTCAAAATAGTGTATCAGAGATGCTACAAACTCTTGACAACAACTATTTAAATGATATGGCATTTTACAGCTGCGACTCTGACAATTATAACATCGTGGTAGTTCTTAAAAGAACTATTTTCGATCGCAAGGTTAAAAATGAAAGTAAACGTTCAGATACAATTGGGATAACCAAACGTGTTAATACATATCAACAAGAAAAATTTGAAACTCGACATCGCATATTGTTGGCAACCGAATCCAGCTCTAACTTTGAAATTTCTTGAATAAATTCAATTTGTTATTATTATTATTCACGTATGGACCCTGGTTAGAGGCGTTTATTGTTGTTAGCCTTCGTTTGCGTCCATACTGATTTAATTCTTTCACTATGAGCTTTTTTCCTTTCGTCAGGCCAAGTTGTTCCGGTCTTCCTACATTTTCTCTCTGGCCAACCTCCCAAACGTTAACCTTGTGTCTGAAACAGTTTCTATCCTGAATTTAACTTTGTGTAATATTTGCTGATCTTAGGTCCGCTTTAATTGCAGCACTCTATTTACTTACGTTTTATTTCTACTTTAGCTCTACTCCTATTTTCATAAAATTCAACTGTCTGTCTTGTCAGCCTACTCGGATTTATCCGTTTTATGTGTCCGTAAAACTTAAGTGTTGTTTTTCTCATATCGCTATGTATATCTGTGTATTGTTTGATTTCTTGGTTTTCTCGAAGTCGGTATGTTGTGCTATTTATTTGTTTGGGGCTTAAGATTTTTCTTATGATTTTTCTTTCCCTCTTTCTTATCAATCTCCTCGATGTCTTTCTTTCTATTCAAAATGAGCATTTCTGCGCCATAGAGACATTCTGGCTTAATAAATGGGTTGTAATATCTCAGTTTTGTGTTTTATGCTTGCATTTGATTATTTCATTTTTTAATTTATGTAGTGGTATTTCTGCTGTTCTTCAATAGCGTCATCGATAACTTCGAACTGTTTTTAGTTTTGTACCGGCTTGTACAAATCTGAACGTTTAAGAACCACCGCGATGTTATAATTGTCAGAGTCGCACCTGCAAAATGCCAAATCACTTTAATAGTTGTCAAACGTTAGTAGCATCTTCGATATATTTTGAACAAGAACCAAACCAAGACAATAATGGTCCGTTGTTTATCTTTTGCGGCTGTTCAGAGCTATGTTAAGTTAATTGCTAATAATTGGATATTTTTAGTTTGTTTTAAAATCGCCTAAAAAGCGTAGTTCTACTAAAAGGGTTACTAATACTGCAACTTTGGAGACACCATTTATATCATGTATAAACACTAGGTATTCATAACCGAAGAATTGCAGAACAGATTGTTCACAATCCCATATGTAGTTTATACATAGGCACTCGCAGTTTAATTTTCATTTTGAGGAAGCACAGAAATATTTAGTAGACAATTTAGCAGAACAATATAAGGAAAAGGTTTATGTATTCCTTCATAGCACTGCATTTTCAACCCAATTAAACTTATATGGGGAATTGCAAAAAATTACTATTATAAACACATGGGTAGAGATGGTAATACACCACAAGACTGTATAAACATGTGGCGTGAGGCACTTCCCACTATTACTTCTAAGATATGGAAGAATACGATCAAGCATACAGAAAATGAAATCATGAAATGGTATGATGAGAGCATATACTTCGAAAAGTAGTTCTGATAATTATAATTACTGTGGATCATAGCAGTGATTCTAACTAGTACTTTTCAGATTTTGAATAATGAAAATATAAGTACATGCAGATATTTCATTGCTTTTTCCGTTTTGTGCTTATATAAATTATTGCTTATAAATTATTATATTTTTAAGAAAGGTGGGTAAATCCGTTTCTGAAATTGCCTTACGAGTAAAAAAGTCTATTTAATGTGCGTAATGTCATAAATAGATTTGAATATGCTGACAATTTAAAAAATAAACCGAGAACCGGACGCCCGTCAAAACTGTCGGAGAGAGAACAAAGAAAAATAATGAACGAAATAAAAAAAACTAATACTTCAGCTTCTGAAATTGCTTCCATGCTAGCAGTAGAAACTAATAAGCAATAACGTGCATGTATGGATAAACCCGAACATGGAAATGGAGTTAAAACACTAGCATCAAACCGTTAAACACGGTGGTGGCAATGTCTTAGTGTTGTGAGGTGTATGGCATCAGGGAAAATAAGCAATCTAGTATGTATCGATGGTATCGTGGATAAAAAAAGTGTATTTAAATATTTTAAAATCGAACTTAAAATTAAAAAAGAGAGAACTTAAAAAATCCAAAGCATACAGTGTATACAGAGTGCAACAGTTGATAGTCAACAATGTACACTACATTGTTGACTACAACATTCTCTAAATACACCTCCACAGTCTTCTGACATCAACCCTATTAAGAATCTTTTGAGCGAATTAGACACATTTCAAGTAAATAACTTAATGAAATACTTTTGCAAGAATGGAATAATATTCAATGAAGAGAAGACCTACTGAAAACATAAAAAGGGGAAGGTCTCCCTGTGAAGTATTAGTTGTTTTAGATATATATTTTGTATATATTGTGCCAATACTTTTGTCCACCTATTCTGAAAGGTTGAATCTATTTTTTGTATTTTTTTGTTCTGTTTAAAAAGTTTTATTTTTTTTAATGGATGGGTATGCAATACATAAAAATTTAATATGAACTTACTTGAGTTTATATTTTAGAGGAATATAATTTTCATATGAAATACATAGTTTGCCAATAGTTTTGTCTCCCACTGTATTTATTTTTTATATATATCTTATGTTATGAAAATTACATTTCTGTTAAAGTTTTCGCGCCTCGTTTTGCACTAGTCTGCGTTTCCCAATTTGGAAATCACTGTCCTACAGAAAGAAGATACCCGATTATAAGTTTTAACTTTTCCACATAATTCCTTCAAAAATGCCCTGAAAATTATATTTTCTTGAACCCAGTTTTATTAGCAGACCAAGTTATGTTTACCAACATCGGCATTTTTAATATCAAAATCAAAGAAGGAACGAGAGAGAGAATTCCATATCAGTTTTAGGATGGAATGAAAATAATATTCTAGATCTTTTTCAAGACGTGGCATTTTTATATTTTACGGCTTTTTTTGTATTACGGCCTTTCTTTAAAATAAGGTTTAATATTTTCATTTAAAAATGTTAAATTCATCGATATCAAATATCAAGGTTTTTTATGTTTTGATATAAAAAAAACCGGCCGTTAAACTATGTTTTTCAAGAATCGTCAACGTTCGTAGCTTGAAATATCCGTCTCGGATAGATTCGTTTAAGACGAAGCTAACTGTGCGACTATCTTTGGTCCTCAATTGCGAGTTGAAGGTCGTCCCGGAAGATGATTTATTCGTCGGCTCGCAATATTTTCCGAATTTTCCCAAGTAAAATCGTAAAATGTTTAGTTTTCGTTGTGTTGTGCGTCGCTTGGTCCCCAAACGAGTAAGTAATTAAGCTTGATATTTGAAAATGTTTACAAAACTCGATTTTTCTATCGGTTATTTCATTGCCAAATATAGCGACGGGAACATTTAGAATCACGATATCGGGCAGGTTTGAAATGCACAGGCGCAACATCTTCTTCTTTTTGTGTCGATGGCCTTTTGCGGTACGTTTGTGTCAATGTAAAATAGAAAGGCATTGTTTATCTTTTTTTGTGGTTAATTTTTTTATTGTGGCTATATAAATAATAACGAACTAGTATTATTACATATAGCATTATTTAGATATATGACATATAAGAAAGAACAAAATAAAATGAAACTAAACTTTCAGTTGGAAAGTATCCAGTGGTTTTATTAAAAAATTAACATTTACGGTTTTAAATTAATTCTGTACTAAATTTTCGTTATTAAAATACTAAACTTATTAATACATAAACTTATTTGTTGATTAACTTTTTGTATTATACGGCGTAATTAAAATCTAAGTTCCAAGTACATATTTTATAACGATCATTACTGGTATACAGATAAAACCTAATGCGATAATAAGCACTGCAAATAATGATTTTCTTTAATTAAGTTTTGATTGATTGGGTGTAATTATGGAGACATGTCCCTGCAAACCTCTAAAATTAAATTTGACATTTTTTAATGATTTTCAAACGGTTTGAAATACAAATTTTAATCTAGAGGGTAGTGGTGTCATTTTTATAAATAAAAAATAGGAAATTGGTGTTTTTTCTGAAGCACACTTTAATTTTTTTGAAATTAACACTCTTTTGTCCATAGAAAGTACTTTTATTTTAATTTTTAGTAGGAGGCACGGTTTTTGGGATAATTTGACATGTTTCGATAACTCTGCAGCAGTAGTAGTAGTAGTAGTAACTATTGCTCGTACAAAATAAAAGCAGTTGCACGTCATTAAAAGCACATGATCAACATTTTTACTCCCTTGTCAAAGAATATTGACGTATATATCTATACGTAAATATTCTTTGGCCCTGTTGCCAGATTGTGATTAAATATCATAACCTTACTTTAGCGAATAATTTTTACAATTTAAACTTTAATAACAATTAAAACAATCAATTCTAAATTAAATGCAAATTACTATGTAACTAAATAAATATGTAATAAATGTTTAAAGTTTTGCAAGTGTCGTCGATTTAGTACCTCTAGATAGATTCAGCAGATGTAAAATGCATCGTTCAAAAACGGTTAATTTATTCAAAACTATCGACATTTTTTAATATTTGAATGGTTAAAAAATTAAAATATTATATAATTACCACTGACATTTATTGATATATAATATGCAAGTACAAAACAGAAACAACAATGAAATATCTGCATGCCCTTATATTTTCATCAATCAGAATCTGAAAACTACTGGCTGGAATCACTGTTATCATCTGCAGTATTTATAATTCACGGAAGAACTTCTTTTCATACAAGTATATGCTCTCTGTCATACCATTTAATTTTCTGTATGCTTGATCGTATTCTTTCATATCTCAGGATTCACACACTGTGAAGTGCTTCACGCCACATGTTTATACAGTCTTGCTGTGTATTGCCATTTCTACCCATGTGTTTATTATAGTAATTTTGTACAATTCCTCATGTAAGTTAATACATAAAACTTTGTGCCCATATTGTTCTGCTAAGTTGTCTATTAAATTTTTCCGTGGTTTCAATTTCAAGAAACTTCTTTGATTCAATTAACCATGATAATCAGTAAGGTCATTTTTTGACGGAAATATGGTCTCTGCACCCTCAATAAATCTTCATCGCCAGCATGACATGTGATGTATCTCAAATAAAAATTTTCTATCAGAACTTTTCTTATTTTTTGCATATTTGTGTAACTTACCTATTACCATAAACTGTGGTGGTTTTTACATTCCTCTTATTATTATCTTGCCATGAATGACTTACAGTATCATTTTGAAAAATCCAGGTTTCATCTAAGAAGACAAATTTGTACAACGCTTTTTTCTTTCCTTCATATAACTTCTCAAAAAATCTGTACATTTTAGGGCAACATTGGGAAGTTCCATAAGGCCTCGCCTTGGATGTCTTTTTTCCATTTAAAACCTACTTCTTTCAATACATTACACAATGACGTAGTATCATCCATGAGAGTTGTTTCTCTTTTAATTGCTCATTTAAGGACTTCAAAGTTACATGCTGTTCTGAAAATGAATATTAAACTGTGAATGCCTATGTATAAACGGCATATGGGTTTAAGAATAGGCTTCTCTTCGATTCTTAGGTTACGAATACTTATTGTGTTCGTACATGATATAAATGGTGTCACGACTAGAACTTGTATCCAAAGGTGCAGTATTGATAACCCTTTTAGTAAAACTACGGTTTCTAGGCGATTTTAAAACCTAATTGTTTTTCGCTTTTTTGTAAAATAGTACTTACAGTGCACATACTCATACTAAAGGCTGTTGCAACGCGCTAAAAAAAATTCTAGTTTCTATTATATACATATATAACTCAAACTAAACATATTCAATTATTACGAATTAACTTAACATTCCTAACAGCTGCAAAGAGTAACAATGCACCATTATTGTCTCGTTCTTGTTCAAAATAGTGTATCAGAGATGCTACAAACTCTTGACAACAACTATTTAAATGATATGGCATTTTACAGTTGCGACTCTGACAATTATAACATCGTGGTAGGTCTTAAAAGAACTGTTTTCGATCGTAAGGTAAAAAATGAAAGCAAACGTTCAGATACAAATGTTATAACCAAACGTGTTAATATATATCAACAAGAAAAATTTGAAACTCGACATCACATATTGTTGGCAACTGAATCCAGCTCTAAATTTGAAATTTATTGAATACTTCCCATTTGTTATTATTATTATTCACGTATGGGCCCTGGTTAGAGGCGTTTATTGTTGTTAGCCTTCCTTTGCGTCCATACTGATTTCATTTTTTCACTATGAGCTTTTTTCCTTTCCTCAGACCAAGTCGTTCCGGTCTTCCTACATTTTCTCTCTGGCCAACCTCCCAAACGTTAATCTTGTGTCTGTTAACTTTGTGTAATATTTGCTGATCTTAGGTCCACTTTAATTGCAGCAATCCGTTTACATACGTTTTATTTCTACTTTAGCTCTACTCCTATTTCCATAAAATTCAACTATTTGTCTTGTTAGCCTACTCGGATTCATCCGTTTTATGTGTCCGTAAAACTTAAGTCTTTTTTTCTCATATCGCTATGTATATCTGTGTATTGTTTGATTTGTTGGTTTTCTCGAAGTCGGTATGTTGTGCTATTTATTTGTTTGGGGCCTAAGATTTTTCTTTCTCTCTTTCTTATCAATCTCCTCGATGTCTTTCTTTCTATTCAAAATGAGTGTTTCTGCGCCATAGAGACATTCTGGCTTAGTAACTGGGTTGTAATGTCTCAGTTTTGTGTTTTATGTTTGCATTTGATTATTTTATTATTTAATTTATGTAGTGGTATTTCTGCTGTTCTTCAATAGCGTCATCGATAACTTCGAACTATTTTAGTTTTGTACCGGCTTGTACAAATCTGAATGTTTGAGATCTACCGCGATATTATAATTGTCAGAGTCGCACCTGCAAAATGCCAAATCACTTTACTAGTTGTCAAACGTTAGTAGCATCTTTGATATATTTTGAACAAGAACCAAAACAAGACAATAATGGTCCGTTGTTATCCTTTGCGGCTGTTCAGAGCTATGTTAAGTTAATTGCTAATAATTGGATATTTTTAGTTTGTCATATAGTATATTATAGAAACTAGATTACTTTTTTAGCGCGTTGCAGCAGCCTTAAGGTTGAGTATGTAAGAACTACCAGTGTCATAATTATCAGAGTCAGTGTTATAATTGTCAGAGTCGTACCTCCAAACTGCCAAATCACTTAAGTAGTTGTTGTCAAAAGTTAGTAGCATCTTTAATATAATATTTTGAACAAGAACGATACAATAATTGTCCGTTGTTATCCTTTGCTGTTGTTCAGAGGTATGTTAAGCTAATTGCTAATAATTGGATATTTTTAGTTTGTCATAGCATATTATAGAAACTAGAGTAATTTTTTTAGCGTGTTGCACCAGCCTTAAAGTTGAGTATGTCCACTTTTAGTACAGTTTCACAAAAGATGGAAAACAAAGCTTTAAAATCGCCTATAAAGCGTAGTTCTACTAAAAGGGTTACCAATACTGCAACTTTGGACACAAGCCCTATTCGTGACCATTAATATCATGTATAAACACTGCAGGTATTCATAACCGAAGAATTGCAGAACAAATTGTTCTCAATCCCATATGTAGTTCATACATAGGCACTCGCAGTTTATTTTTCATTTTCAGGAAGAAATATTTAGTAGACAATTTAGCAGAACAATACAAGCAAAAGGTTTATGTATTCCCTCATAGCACTGCATTTTCAACCCAATTAAACTTATATGGAGAATTGCAAAAAATTACTATAATAAACACTTGGGTAGAAATGGTAATACACCACAAGACTGTATAAACATGTGGCGTGAGGCACTTCCCGCTATTACTCCTAAGATATGGAAGAATATGATCAAGCATATAGAAAATGAAATGCAGCTCTTTTTCTACTATCAAATGGGCTCAATAATTAGATTGCAACTAATGCAGGAAATTACGTTTCGCTTAAATATATGTTTAGGAATGGCAGCAGTACTTACATTGCTTTGCTTGAGAAAATGTTAAATTTAATTCGATTCAATCAAAATTCAACTAGAGTTTTGCTATCAAATTTTTGTTTCAATTAAGTATCGCATGATATTTATGTATTTTTCCTTTTCAATATTTATCAGTAATGTGAAAAGTGCGTTAGCAAACTATCCAGGTGTTGATTAAATAGATTTTTGTTTGCTTTAATCTATACTTTAGTGCAGAAATCATTTAAAAGTGGAAACATGTCAAACTTAATTTTTTGTAAATTTCATTCTTATAATTCCGTTTGTTTCATGACTAGTTTCACTTTGTTTTTTTAAATCAGTAAGGTCCTCGCATGAAGTTATTCATGCGAGGACCTTACTTATTATTATAGTACATGGGTATTCATTAGTATTATTATAGTACATTCATTCATTATAGTACATGGGTAAGTTTAAAAATTAAGTTATTATTCCTAAATAATATTTTGCCTCTTCTTTATCATTTTCATCAATTAAATTCGAAAAATTACGACTAAACACCAAATAACTTTGATAAAGCCTGTCGACGCACGTTTCGCTAACCATGTTAACATCGTCCGGAGTGAGGAAGATGATTCAATCTCCTGATGATGCTAACATGGTTACCGAAACGCGCACTGCGAAGTTTTATAAAAGTGAATTGATGTTTAGTGGTAATCTATTCGAATTTAGTGTTTAACACCGAAGGTTCCAATAGAAGAATTGATTTTCAGCAATAATCATTGCAATATCTTTGAGTTCAAACATGATGTGAATCACTTTTTCACGAGGTAGCCAGCGCAGCTCACAATAGTATAGAAGGGAGGCATAATTCGTACAAGTACTTATGGTAGCTTTCATATCTTCAGACAACTTTGCAAACAACCTAACTTTTAAAGGACTGTTTTAGCCAGATGTGGCGGTTAATAATTTTTACATCTTTTCTTTAAAAAAATACGTTTAATTTGGGAGAAAGGTACAAAATGGTTTATTCAAAGTATGCATCATCGCCAGCTGCACATTTTCCCCATCTCTCTGACAATTTGTGGATGCCTTTCCAGTAATTATCATAAAGCTATTTTTCAACATATCCGTAATTGTAGAAGCGCCTGAGACATCGATGAAAACACGTGGTAGTCGGAAGGGACCAAGCCTGGTGAGTACGGTGGGGGCAAGAGTTTCCAACCAAGTGCAGAAATGGTGTCTCCGACCGCTTTCGCTGTGTTTGATGGGGCGTTGTCGTGTTGAAAAAAGAATTTTCCGTGTCTTGCAGCCCATTCTTGTCGCTTTTCGATCAATGCATGGTTCCAGTTGATCATTTGTTGACGACAGTGAACGGTATTAACTGTTTCACCTGATTTCAGACGCTCATGGTATACGACATACTTCTGATCCCACCAAATGCACAGCGTTGTCTTTATTTCAAAGCGATTCGGTCTTGTGGTCGATATTGTGGACCGTTCCCATGGAATACAGAACTTCACAAATGGTTCGGCGACTAACATTCAACTTCTCTGCAATTTGTTTGCATATTGTCTTCTTCCAATAATGCTTGCAATTCGGCATCTTCAAATTTTTTCCTTTCGCCTCGGCGTTCTTTGTGTTTCAAGTCGAAAGCACCACTTTTGAATACTCTAAACCAATCCTTCGACAAGCGTCTTGCATTGGGACATTGTCACCGTAAGTTTCTACAAATATACGACGGTTTTTAATCGCGTTTTTATTTTTATTGAACAAGATAATCAGTACGTGATGATTATCACACTTAAAAAATATGATGCTAACCACAAGCAACTTGTTATATTTTTTATGGATTACATAACCATCCTATTTTTTTCAACCGAATAAAACTTTTTAACAGAGCAAGAAAATATACAGAAGTTGGATTTAATCTCTTTCAGAATAGCTAGGCAAAAGTATTGGCACAGTTAAAATGTTTTACTTAGAAAGGGTACAAAAATACTAGAGGGGAAGTATTACTTGTTTTAAACATATATTTTGTATATATTGTGCCAGTACTTTTGTCCGCCTATTCTGAGAGGTTGAATGAATTTTGTGTATTTTTTTGTTCTGTTTAAAAAGTTTTAATTTTTTTTTAATGGATGGGTATGCAATACATAAAAATTTAATATGAACTTACTTGAGTTTGTATTTTAGAGGAATATAATTTTCATATGAAATACATAGTTTGCCAATACTTTTGTCTCCCACTGTATTTATTTTTTTTATGTATCTTATGTTATGGAAATTAAATTTCTGTTAAAGTTTTCGCGCCTCCTTTCGCACTAGTCTGCGTTTCTCAATTTGGAAATCACTGTCCTACAGAAAGGAGATACCCTATTATAGTGTTTTAAGTTCCCCACATGATTCCTTCAAAAATGCGCTGAAAATTATATTTTCTGGAACCCAGTTTTATTAGCAGACCAAGTTATGTTTACAACATCGGCATTTTAATTTTATCAAAACAAGGAACGAGAGAGAAGTCAATATCAGTTTTAGTATTTCTTTCTGTATTACGGCCTTTCTTTAAAATAATGCTTGATATTTCCATTTCAAAATGTTAAATTCATCTGTATCAATTCATCTGAATTTTCACAAGTAAGACTTAAAGTAAAAGTTTTTGTTTTCGTTGTGTTGTGCATCGCTTGGTCCCCAAAGGAGTAAGTAATTAAGCTTGATATTTGAAAATGTTTACAAAACTTGATTTTTCTATCGGTTATTTCATTACTAAATATAGCGACGCCGAACATTTAGAATCTGGATATCGGGCAGGTTTGAAATGCACATACGCAAAATCTTCTTCTTTTTGTGTCGATGGCCTTTTGCGGTACGTTTATGTCAATGTAAAATAGAAAGACATTGTTTACCTTTTCTTGTTGTCAATTTTTTTATGGTGGTTATATAAATAATAACGAACTAGTATTATTACATATAGCATTATTTAAATATATGCCCATATACGAAGGTAAAGAAAAACTATGATTTTATTAATATTTTTCCTAAATTGAACAAAATGAAATGAAACTAAACTTTCAGTTGGAAAGTATTCTGTGCTTTTATTCAAAAATTAACAATTACCGTTTTTAAATTAATTCTGTGCTAAATTTTCATTATTAAAATAGCAAACTTATTAATACATAAACTTATTTGTTGATTAACTTTTTGTATTATACAGCATAATTAAAATCTCTAAAGTTCCAAGTATATATTTTATAACGATCATTACTGGTATACAGGTAAAACCTAATGCGGCAATAAGCACTGCAAATGATGATTTTCTTTAATTAACTTTTGATTGATTGGGTGTAATTATAGAGACATGGCCTTGCAAAGCTCTAAAATTAAATTTGAAATTTTTAATAGTTTTCAAACGGTTTGAAATAAAAATTTTAATCAAAATAATTAAAATAAATTTTAATTCAAATAAAAATTTAATTTAATCTTTAAAAAAATTAATGCGCCCTTTAATTTTTTTGAAATTAGCAGTCTTTTGTCCATAAAAATTTGTAATTTTTAGTAGGAGGCACGGTTTTTGAGATAATTTTACACTTTTCTATAACTCTGCAGCAGTAGTACTACTAGTAGTAGTAACTATTGTTCGTACAAAATAAAGGCAGTTGCACGTCATTTAAAGCACATGATCAACTTTTGACTGCAAAAATGTCAAAGATTATGGCCGTATATATCTATAGGTAAATATTCTTTGGCCCTGTTGCCAGATTGTGATTAAATATCATAATCTTGCTTTAGCGAATAATTTTTATATTTTAAACTTTAATAACAATTAAAACAATGATTTCTAAATTAAATGCAAATTGCTAAGTAACTAAAAAAATATATAATAAATGTTTAAAGTCTTGCAAGTGTCGTCGATTTAGTACCTCTAGATAGATTCAGCAGATGTAAAGTGCTTCGTTCAAAAACGGTTAATTTATTCAAAACTATCGACATTTTTTAATATTTGAGTGGTTAAGAATATAAAAATATTATATAATTACCACTGACTTTTATTGATATATAATATGCAAGTACAAAACAGAAACAACAATGAAATATCTGCATGAACTTATATTTTCATCAATCAGAATCTGAAAACTACTAGCTGGAATCACTGTTATCATCTGCAGTATTTATAATTCACGGAAGAACTTCTTTTCATACAAGTATATGCTCTCTGTCATACCATTTAATTTTCTGTATGCTTGATCGTATTCTTTCATATCTCAGGATTCACACACTGTGAAGTGCTTCACGCCACATGTTTATACAGTCTTGCTGTGTATTGCCATTTCTACCCATGTGTTTATTATAGTAATTTTGTACAATTCCCCATGTAAGTTAATACATAAAACTTTGTGCCCATATTGTTCTGCTAAGTTGTCTATTAAATTTTTCCGTGGTTTCAATTTCAAGAAACTTCTTTGATTCAATTAACCCTGATAATAAGTAAGGTCATTTTTTGACGGAAATATGGTCTCTGCACGAGGGTGCAGAGACCATATGAAGATTTATTGAGGAATAAATCTTCATCGCCAGCATGACATGTGATGTATCTCAAATAAAAATTTTCTATCAGAACTTTTCTTATTTTTTGCATATTTGTGTAAATTACCTATTACCATAAACTGTGGTGATTTTTACTTTCCTCTTATTATTATCTTGCCAAAGTATCCACATAGAAAAATATCCATATCTAAAATAAAAATTTTCAATCAAAACTTTTCATATATTTTGCATATTTGTCTAACTTACCTTTTTTCTATCAACTTTGGTGGGTTCTACATTCCTCTTATTATCTTGCCATGAATGACTTACAGTATCATTTTGAAAAATCCAGTTTTCATCTAAGAAGACAAATTTGTACAAGGCTTTTTTCTTTCCTTCATATGACTTCTTCATATGACTTCTGAAAAATCTGTACATTTTAGGGCAACATTGGGAAGTTCCATAAGGCCTCGCCTTGGATGCCTTTTTTCCATTTAAAACCTACTTTTTCAATACATTGCACAATGACATAGTATCATCCATGATAGCTGTTTCTCTTTTAATTGCTCATTTAAGGACTTCAAAGTTACATGCTGTTCTGAAAATGAATATTAAACTGTGAATGCCTATGTATAAACGGCATATGGGTTTAAGAATAGGCTTTTCTTCGATTCTTAGGTTACGAATACTTATTGTGTTCGTACATGATATAAATGGTGTCACGACTAGAACTTGTATCCAAAGGTGCAGTATTGATAACCCTTTTAGTAAAACTACGGTTTCTAGGCGATTTTAAAACCTAATTGTTTTTCGCTTTTTTGTAAAATAGTACTTACAGTGCACATACTCATATTTAAGGCTGCGGCAACACGCTAAAAAAAATTCTAGTTTCCATTATATACATATATAACCCAAACTAAACATATTCAATTATTACGAATTAACTTAACATTCCTAACAGCTGCAAAGAGTAACAATACACCATTATTGTCTCGTTCTTGTTCAAAATAGTGTATCAGAGATGCTTCAAACTCTTGACAACAACTATTTAATTGATATGACATTTTACAGTTGCGACTCTGACAATTATAACATCGTGGTAGTTCTTAAAAGAACTGTTTTCGATCGTAAGGTAAAAAATGAAAATGATGAAAATTTAAAATCGCCTAAAAAGCGTAGTTCTACTAAAAGGGTTACCGATACTGCAACTTTGGACACAAGCCCTATTCGTGACCATTAATATCATGTATAAACACTGCAGGTATTCATAACCGAAGAATTGCAGAACAAATTGTTCTCAATCCCATATGTAGTTCATACATAGGCACTCGCAGTTTATTTTTCATTTTCAGGAAGAAATATTTAGTAGACAATTTAGCAGAACAAAAAGGTTTATGTATTCCCTCATAGCACTGCATTTTCAACCCAATTAAACTTATATGGGGAATTGCAAAAAAATTACTATAATAAACACATGGGTAGGGATGGTAATACACCACTAGACTGTATAAACATGTGGCGTGAGGCACTTCCCACTATTACTCCTAATATATGGAAGAATAGGATCAAGCATACAGAAAATGAAATGCAGCTCTTTTTCTACTATCAAATGGACTCAATAATTGGATTGCAGCTAATGCAGGAAATTGCGTTTCGCTTAAATATATGTTTACGAATGGCAGCAGTACTTACATTGCTTTGCTTGAGAAAATGTTATATTTAATTCGATTCACTCAAAATTCAACTAGAGTTTTACTATCAAATTTTTGTTTCAATTAAGTATCGCATGATATTTATGAATTTTTCCTTTTCATTATTTATCAGTAATGTGAAAAGTGCGTTAGCAAACCATCCAGGTGTTGATTAAGTAGATTTTTGTTTGCTTTAATCTTTACTTTAGTGCAGAAATCATTTAAAAGTGGAGACATGTCGAACTTACTTTTTTGTAAATTAATTTCGACATTAAATTCTGCAAACATGTCACCTACATGGGCAAGTTTAAAAGTAAAGTTATTATTCCTAAATAATATTTTGCCTCTTTGTTATCATTTTCATCAGCTAAATTCGAAGAGATTACCACTAAACACCAAATAACTTTGATAAAGCCTTTCGACGCACGTTTCGCTAAACATGTTAACATCGTCCGGAGTGAGGAAGATGATTCAATCTCCCGATGATGCTAACATGGTTGGCGAAACGCGCACTGAGAAGTTTTATAAAAGTGATTTGATGTTTAACAAATCCGAAGGTTCCAATAGAAGAATTGATTATCATCAATAATCATTGCAACCTCTTTGAGTTCAAACATGATGTCAATCACTTTTGCACGGGGTAGCCAGCGCAACTCATAATAGTATAGAAGGGAGACATAATTTAAACTAGTACTTATGGTAGCTTTCGTATTTTCAGACAACTATGCAAACAACCTAATATTTAAAGCACTGTTTTAGCCAGGTGTGGCGGTTAAGTGTTTTTAAATATTTTTCTTTAAAAAAACACGTTTAATTTGGGAGAAAGGTAAAAATGGTTTATTCAAAGTATGCATCATCGCCAGCTGCACTTTTTTCCCATCTTTCTGATAATTTGTGGATGCCTTTCCAGAAACTATCATAAAGCTATTTTTCGACATATCCGTAATTGTAGAAGCGCGTGAGACATCGATGAAAACACATGGTAGTCGGAAGGGACCAAGTCTGGTGAGTACGGTGGGGGCAAGAGTTTCCAACCAAGTGGAGAAATGGTGTCTCCGACCGCTTTCGCTGTGTGTGATGGGGCGTTGTCGTGCTGAAAAAAATAATTTTCCCTGTCTTGCAGCCCATTCTCGTCGCTTTTCGAACAAAGTATGGTTCAACTTGATCATTTGTTGAAGGCAGTGCACGGTATTAACTGTTTCACCTGATTTCAGACGCTCATGGTATACGACACCCTTCTGATTCCACCAAATGCACAGCGTTGTCCTTATTTCAAAGCGATTCGGTCTTGTGGTCGATGTTTATAGTTGTCCTGGGTCTACCCATGATTTTCTGCATTTCAGTTTCTCGAAATGTATCCATTTTTCGACTCCAGTCACGATCCGATGCATAAAAGTATTTCTTTCATGCCGAGAAAGCAAAACTTCGGACACTGTTCAGCTGATGTGGTACCTATTATCCTACCTACTGGACCTTTACCATAGAATGCAGAACTTCACATACGGTTCGGCGACTAACATTCAACTTCTCTGCAATTTGTTTGCATATTTTCGCTCTTCCTTTCGTTCTTTGTGTTTCAAGTCGAAATCACCACTTTTGAATAGTCTAAACGAATCCTTCGACAAGCGTCTTGCATTGGGACATTGCCACCGTAAGTTTCCACAAATATACGACGGTTTTTAATCGCGTTTTTATTTTTATTGGACAAGAAAATTAGTATGTGTCGCAAATGTTTTTTATTTGGCTCGAAACCGGAGATGATTATCACACTTAAAATATATGATGCTAACCACAAGCAACTTGTTATATTTTTTATGCATTACTTACCCATCCTATTTTTTAACAAAATAAAACTTCTTAACAGAGCAAGAACATATACAGAAGTTGGATTTAATCTCTTTCCGAATAGCTAGGCAAAAGTATTGGCACAGTGAAAATGTTTTACTTAGAAAGGGTACCAAAATACTAAGAAATTATAAAATTTGTGCGTACGTTGACTCTCGTACTAACAAAATATTCTAAACTATTACTTTTGTTGCGGTTTAGTTGTTATTCAGCCTTTAAATTGTTGGGATGGTCTTTAAATGAGACGGAGAGGTCTAGAAACTACGGACTCCGAGCGAAAAATTATTATGTATTTAAGAAAGGAGAAGAAACTAATAAGCAACAATGTGCATGTATGGAGAAAGCCGAACATGGAAATGGAGTTAAAACACTAGCATCAAACCGTTAAACATGGTGGTGGTAATGTCTTAGTGTTGTGAGGTGTATGGCATCAGGGAGAATAAGCAATCTAGTATTTATCGATGGTATCGTGGATAAAAAAGTATATTTAAATATTTTAAAATCGAACTTAAAATTAAAAACGAGAGAACTAAAGAAAGAGAGAAAAAAGAGAGAGAGAAAAAAGAGAGATTTTTTTTTAAATCCAAAGCATACAGTGTATATAGAGTGCAACAGTGGATTGTCAACAATGTACCACATTCTCTAAATACACCTCCACAGTCTTCTGACATCAGCCCTATTGAGAATCTTTGGAGCGAATTAGACACATTTCAAGTAAATAACTTAAAAAATACTTTTGCAAGAATAGAATAATATTCAATGAAGAGAAGACCTACTGAAAACAAAAGGGAAAGGTCTCCCTATGAAGTATTAGTTATTATAAACATATATTTTGTTTATATTGTGCCAATACTTTTGTCACCTATTCTGAAAGGTTGAATTTATTTTGTGTATTTTTTTGTTCTGTTTAAAAAGTTTTAATTTGTTTTTTTTTAATGGATGGGTATGCAATACATAAAAATTTAATATTAACTTACTTGAGTTTATATTTTACAGGAATATAATTTTCATATGAAATACATAGTTTGCCAATACTTTTGTCTCCCACTGTATTTATTTTTTATTTATGTATCTTATGTTATGAAAATTACATTTCTGTTAAAGTTTTTCGCGCCTCCTTTTGCACTAGTCTGCGTTTCTCAATTTGGAAATCACTGTCCTACAGAAAGGAGATACCCTATTATAAGTTTTAACTTCTCCACATGATTCCTTCAAAAATGCTTCTTCTTTTTCTGTCGATGGCCTTTTGCGGTACGTTTATGTCAATGTAAAATAGAAAGACATTGTTTACTTTTTTTTGTAGTCAATTTTTTTATGGTGGTTATATAAATTACATATAGCATTATTTAACTACATTCTGTACTAATAATTGTTGCAACAGGCTTAAAAAAATTCTAGTTTCTATAATATACATATATGACTTAAACTAAACATATTCAATTATTAAGAATTAACTTAACATACCTAACAGCTGCAAAGAGTAACAATGCACCATTATTGTCTCGTTCTGGTTCAAAATAGTGTATCAGAGATGCTACAAACTCTTGACAACAACTATTTAAATGATATGGCATTTTACAGGTGCGACTCGTACAATTATAACATCGCCGTAGTTCTTAAAAGATCTGTTTTGACCGAATCCAGCTCTAAATCTGAAATTTATTGAATACATTCCATTTGTTATTTTTATTATTCACGTATGGGCCCTGGTTAGAGGCGTTTATTGTTATTAACTTTCCTTTGCGTCCTTACAGATTTAATTCTTTCACTATAAGCTTTTTTCCTTTCGTCAGGCCAAGTTGTTCTGGTCTTTCTACATTTTCTCTCTGGCCAACCTCCCAAACATTAACCTTGTGTCTGAAACAGTTTCTACCCTGAATTCAACTTTGTGTAATATTTGCTAATCTTAGGTCCGCTTTAATTGCAGCACTCCATTTACTTACGTTTTATTTCTACTTTAGCTCTACTTCTATTTTCTTAAAATTCAACTGTTTGTCTTGTTAGCCTACTCGGATTTATCCGTTTTATGTGTCCGTAAAACTTAAGTGTTGTTTTTCTCATATCGCTATGTATATCTGTGTATTGTTTGATTTCTTGGTTTTCTCGAAGTCGGTATGTTGTGCTATTTATTTGTTTCGGGCTTAAGATTTTTCTTATGATTTTTCTTTCTCTCTTTCTTATCAATCTCCTCGATGTCTTTCTTTCTATTCAAAATGAGCGTTTCTGCGTTTCTGGCTTAATAACTGGGTTGTAATGTCTCAGTTTTGTGTTTTAAGTTTTCATTTGATTTTTCATTTTTTAATTTATGTATTGGTCTTTCTGCTGTTCTTCAATAGCGTCATCGATAACTTCGAACTGTTTTAGTTTTGTACCTTCTTGTACAAATCTGAACGTTCAAGGACTACCGCGATGTTATAATTGTCAGAGTCGCACCTGCAAAATGCCAAATCACTTTAAAAGTTGTCAAACGTTAGTAGCATCTTTGATATAATATTTTGAACAAGAATGAGACAATAATGGTCCGTTGTTATCCTTTGCGGTTGTTCAGAGGTATGTTAAGCTAATTGCTAATAATTGGATATTTTTATTTTGTCATAGTTTAGTTTACATAGTTTATTATAGAAACTAGAGTCATTTTTTTAGCGTGTTGCCCCAGCCTTAAAGTTGAGTATGTCCACTTTTAGTACTGTTTCACAAAAGATGAAAAACAAAGTTTGAAAATCGCCTAAAAAGCGTAATTCTACTAAAAGGGTTACCAATACTGCAACTTTGGACACAAGCCCTATTCGTGACACCATTTATATCATGTATAAACACTGTAGGTATTCATAACCGAAGAATTGCAGAACAGATTGTTCACAATCCCATATGTAGTTTATACATAGACACTCGCAGTTTAATTTTCATTTTCAGGAAGCACAGAAATATTTAGTAGACAATTTAGCAGAACAAAAACGTTTATGTATTCCCTCATAGCTCTACATCTTCAAGCCAATTAAACTTATATGGGGAATTGCAAAAAAATTACTATAATAAACACATGGGTAGGGATGGTAATACACCACTAGACTGTATAAACATGTGGCGTGAGGCACTTCCCACTATTACTCCTAATATATCTAAGAATAGGATCAAGCATACAGAAAATGAAATGCTCTTTTTCTACTATCAAATGGACTCAATAATTGGATTGCAGCTAATGCAGGAAATTGCGTTTCGCTTAAATATATGTTTACGAATGGCAGCAGTACTTACATTGCTTTGCTTGAGAAAATGTTATATTTAATTCGATTCAATCAAAATTCAACTAGAGTTTTGCTATCAAATTTTTGTTTCAATTAAGTATCGCATGATATTTATGAATTTTTCCTTTTCAATATTTATCAGTAATGTGAAAAATGCGTTAGCAAACTATCCAGGTGTTGATTAAATAGATTTTTGTTTGCTTTAATCTTTACTTTAGTGCAGAAATCATTTAAAAGTGAAAACATGTGAAACTTAATTTTTTGTAAATTTCATTTCTATAATTCCATTTGTTTCATGACTAGTTTCACTTTGTTTTTTTAAATCAGTAAGGTCCTCGCATGAAGTTATTCAAATCATTAAATTCTGCAAATATGTCACCTACATGGGCAAGTTTAAATATGAAGTTATTATTTCTAAATAATATTTTGCCTCTTTGTTATCATTTTCATCAACTAAATTCAAAGAGATTACAACTAAACACCAAATAACTTTTATAAAGCCTCTCGACGCACGTATCGCTAACCATGTTAGCATCATCAGGAGTGAGGAAGATGATTCAATCTCCTGATGATGCTAACATGGTTGGTGAAACGCGCACTGCGAAGTTTTATAAAAGTGATTTGATGTTTAGTGGTAATCTATTCGAATTTAATGTTTAACACCGAAGGCTCCAATAGAAGAATTGATTTTCAGCGATAATTATAGCAATCTCTTTGAGTTCAAACTTTTGCTACTTTTGCTTTCATATCTTCAGACAACTTTGCAAACAACCTAACTTTAAAGGACTGTTTTAGCCAGGTGTGGCGGTTATTTAAGCTATTTTTCGACATATCCGTAATTGTAGAATCGCGTGAGATATCGATGAAAACACGTGGTAGTCGGAAGGAACCAAGTCTGGTGAGTACGGTGGGGGCAAGAGTTTCCAACCAAGTGCAGAAATGTTGCCTCCGACCGCTTTTGCTGTGTTTGATGGGGCGTTGTCGTGCTGAAAAAATAAACCCGAGATGACTATCACACTTGAAAAATATAATGCTAACCACAAGTAACTTGTTATATTTTTTATGGATTACATACCCATCCTATTTTGTTTAACAAAATAAAACTTTTTAACAGAGCAAGAAAATAGAAGTTGGATTTAATCTCTTTCAGGATTGCTAGGCAAAAGTATTGGCACAGTTAAAATGTTTTACTTAGAAAGGGTACAAAAATACAAAGAAATTATAAAATTTGTGCATATCTTGACTGTTGTACTAACAAAATATTCTAAACTATTACTTTGGTTGCGGTTTAGTTGTTATTCAGCCTTTAAATTGTTGGGATGGTCTTTAAATGAGTCGAAAAAGTCTGGAAACTACGGACTCCGAACAAAAAATTATTATGTATTTAAGAAAGGAGGGTAAATCTGTTTCTGAAATTGCCTTAGTAGTGAAAAAAAAAAGTTGATTTACTGTGCGTAATGTCATAAATAGCCCTTCAAAACTGTCAGAGAGACAACAAAGAAAAATAGCGAACGAAATAAAAAAAACTCATACTTCAGCTTCTGAACTTGCTTCTATGCTAGCAGAAGAAACTAAAAGCAATAATGTGCATGTATGGAGAAAGCCGAACATGGAAATGGAGTTAAAACACTAGCATCAAACCGTTAAACACGGTGGTAGTAATGTCTTAGTGTTGTGAGGTGTATGGCATCAGGGAGAATAAGCAGTCTAGTATTTATAGATGGTATCGTGGATAAAAAAGTATATTTAAATATTTAAAAATCCAACTTAAAATTAAAAAAGAGAGTACTTAAAAAAAAATTAAAATATCCAAAGCATACAGTGTATACAGAGTGCAACAGTTGATAGTCAACAATATACCACATTCTCTAAATACACCTCCACAGTCTTCTGACATCAACCCTATCGAGAATCTCTGGGGCGAATTAGACAACCGGATAAAAAAACGTCACATTTCATGTAAATAACTTAAAGAAATACTTCTGCACGGATGGATTAATATTCAATGAAGAGAAGACCTATTCAAAACAAAAGGGAAAGGTCTCCCTATGAAGTATTAGTTGTTATAAACATGTATTTTGTTTATATTGTTCCAATACTTTTGTCCACCTATTCTGAAAGGTTGAATCTATTTTGTGTATTTTTAATTCTGTTTAAAAAGTTTTAATTTGTTTTTTATAATGGATGCGTATGCAATACATAAAAATTTAATACGAACTTACTTGAGTTTATATTTTAGAGGAATATAATTTTCATATGAAATACATAGTTTGTCAATACTTTTGTCTCCCACTGTATTTATTTTTTTATTTATGTATCTTATGTTATGAAAATTACATTTCTGTTAAAGTTTTCGCGGCTCCTTTTGCACTAGTCTGCGTTTCTCAATTTGGAAATCACTGTCCTACAGAAAGGAGATACCCTATTATAAGTTTTAATTTCTCCAGATGATATTCAAAATGTTAAATTCATCAGTATCAAATATCAAGGGTTTTTTTTTGTTTTGATATAAAAGACCGGCTATTAAACAATGTTTTTCAAGAATCGGCAACGTTCGTGGCTTGAAATATCCGTCTCGGATAGATTCGTTTAAGACGCAGCTAACTTTGCGACTATCTTTGGTCCTCAATTGCGAGTTGAAAGTCGTCCCGGAAGATTATTTATTCGTTCGCTCGCAATATTTCCCGAATGAGTAATTAAGCTTGATATTTTAAAATGTTTACAAAACTTTATTTTCTTATCGGTTATTTCATTACCAATAAATAGGGACGCCGAACATTTAGAATCGGGTTATCGGGCAGGTTTGAAATGGACAGACGCAAAATCTTCTTCTTTTTGTGTCGATGGCCTTTTGCGGTACGTTTATGTCAATGTAAAATAGAAAGACATTGTTTACCTTTTTTTGTAGTCAATTTTTTATGGTGGTTATATAAATAATAACAAAGTAGTATTATTACATATAGCATTATTTAAATATATGCCCCTATATGAAGGTAAAGAAAAACTATGATTTTATTAATATTTTTCCTAAATTGATCAAAATAAAATGAAACTAAACTTTCAGTTGGAAAGTGCTTTTATTCAAAAATTATCATTTACGGTTTTAAATTAACTCTGTACTAAATGTTCGTTATTAAAATAGTAAACTTATTAATACATAAACTTATTTGTTAATTCACTTTTTGTATTATACAGCGTAATTAAAATCTAAGTTCCAAGTACATATTTTATAACGATCATTACTGGTATACAGATAAAACCTAATGCGGTAATAGGCACTGCAAATGATGATATTCTTTAATTAACTTTTGATTGATTGGGTGTAATTATAGAGACATGACCTTGCAAAGCTCTAAAATTAAATTTGAAATTTTTTTTTAATTTTCAAATGGTTTGAAATAAAAACTTTAATCTAGAGGGTAGTGGTGTCATTTTTATACATAAAAAATAGGAAATTGGTGTTTTTTTTGAAGCTCCCTTTAATTTTTTTGAAATTAACAGTCTTTTTTCCATAAAAAGTACTTTTTTTAAATTTTTAGTAGGAGGCACGGTTTTTGAGATAATTTGACACTATTTGATAACTCTGCAGCAGTAGTAGTAGTAGTAGTAGTAGTAGTAGTAGTAGTAACTGTTGCTCGTACAAAATAAAAGCAGTTGCACGTCATTAAAAGCACATGATCAACATTTTGACTGCGCTGTCAAAGAATATTGACGTATATATCTATACGTAAATATTCTTTGGCCCTGTTGCCAGATTGTGATTAAAAAAAATCTATATAAATATAAATGAATGTTGCTAAGCGCAAAACTCAAGAACAGCTCGACCAATTCGGTTATTTTTTTTCGTATCTTCCTTAAGCACACGGAAAGTTTTAATAAAAACAAAATGCGTGGACAACAGTAAAAACAACACTTTTCTTTTCACATAAAAACTAGCTGTCAAACAGTTGACGTAAATTGTCAACGTCAATCTAAACAAAAGAAACCTGCCATTCCGTCGAATCTATAAAATACATTTGCAAATATGTAACAAAATAAAGTGATATGGATCTGATTGGAGTTAGTGCTGAAAATTGATGAAGTTAACCAATACCAAATAGGCCGTTGTGTTAGCAGTAATGAAGCAATTTGGCGCATTTTTTCTTTTCCCATTCATGAAAGATACCCCACTGTAGTTCACTTAGCAGTCCACTTAGACAATGGCCAAAGAGTATATTTTACTGCACAGAATGTACAACAACGAGTTATTCAACCACCATGTACAACCTTGGCCAGTTTTTTTGATATATGTCAGAATGATGATTTTGCCCGAACACTGCTATACTCAGAAATGCCAAAATATTATACTTGGAATCAATCCTCAAAAAAATTTCAACGACGGAAACAAAGAAATCCAGTTCCAGGCTACCGCAATGTATATTCCACTGATGCCATTGGTCTAATTTATTCAGTCCATCCAAGCAATAAAGAGTGTTTCTATTTGCGATTACCGTTAGTCAATGTTCGGGGCCCAACATCATTCCAACATTTACGAACTGTACATGGTGAATTATGTGGCTCTTACCGAGAAGCCTGTCAGCGTTTGTAACTGTTAGAAAATGATTCCCATTGGGATCAAACCTTAAGTGATGCTGTAATTTCTTCAAAACCTCAGCAAATACGAACATTGTTTTTATAATTATATCGACATGCCCGTCAAAACCATTTGATTTATGGATCAAATACAAAGATGATATGTGTGACAGTATCTTGCATCAAATGCGCACTAGAACAGGGAATATACATTTACAATACACAGAAGGAATTTACAAGGAGGCATTGATAATAATTGAAGACATGTGCTTGATGATGTTAAACAAAGTATTATCTCAATAAGGAATGGCCGTGCCTAATCGCCCAATGCACGAGGCTTTTGATCAAGAGTTGCTACGTAAAAAACGGTATGATCTCGATGCTTTAAGGGAATCAGTTAGAATAAATGTTCCGCTGTAGAACCAACAACAAAAATATGTCTTTAATTCACTTATGAAAGTTATAAATGATGGAATTGGAGGAATTTACTTTTTGGACACTCCAGGTGGTACAGGAAAGACTTTTTTGATTTCATTGATTTTTGCAACAATTCGCTCACAAAATGAAATTGCACTCGCACTTGCTTCATCTGGTATTGCAGCCACATTATTGGAAGGCGGTCGAACAGCCCATTCAGCGCTAAAATTACCATTGAATATTCAAAGCAATAAAACTCAAAGGTTTAAAAAACAAAGGTTTTGCAGCAATGTAAGTTGATAGTGTGGGATGAATGTACGATGGCACATAAAATGTCTTTGGAGGCATTAGACAGAACTATGAAAGATCTGCGAAACAATCAAAATCGATTTGGCGGAGCGATGATTTTATTAGCAGGAGATTTCGGTCAAATATTACCAGTGATTTCACGGTCAACGTTAACGGATGAACTCAATGCATGTTTAATGTCCTCCATTTTCTGGACATACGTCAAGATACTAAATTTAAGTAAGAATATGCGTGTTGAATAACAAAATGATCGATCTGGAGAAATATTTTCCAAACAACTGATTCACCTTCTAATGGCAAAATCCCTGTTGATGATTCGACTGGCTGCATTACATTTCCTGTCGATTTTTGTCAGTTTACTGAAACAACAACCGAGCTCATACAAATGGTGTTCCCAAACGTCGCTCAAAATTACAAAGATCATTTATGGTTGCGCGAACGTGCTATATTAGCTGCCAAAAAGACGGATGTAAATGAAATAAACTTCAAAATTCAAAATGAAATTGCCAGTGAATTAAAGACATACAAGTCTGTCCGGGTAGCTAATATATAGTAAATGTTTAAAGTCTTCAATTCTTCAATTCAATCAATTCTAAATTAAATGCAAATTACTATGTAACTAAAAAAATATATAATAAATGTTTAAAGTTTTGCAAGTGTCGTCGATTTAGTACCTCTAGATAGATTCAGCAGATGTAAAATGCTTCATCCAAAAACGGTTAATTTATTCAAAACTATCGACATTGTTTAATATTTGAATGGTTAAAAAAATAAAAATATTATATAATTACCATTGACATTTATTGATATATAATATGCAAGTACAAAACAGAAAAGCCAATGAAATATCTGCATGCACTCTGCACTCTGCACCCTCAATAAGTCCATCTTCATCGCCAGCATGAAGTGTGATGTATCTAAAATAAAAATTTTCTATCAAAACATTTCATATTTTTTGCATATTTGTGTAACTTACCTTTTACCATCAACTTTGGTGGTTTTTATATTCCTCTTATTATTATCTTGCCATGAATGACTTACAGTATCATTTTGAAAAATCCAAGTTTCATCTAAAAAGACAAATTTTTACAAGGCTTTTTTCCTTTCCTTCATATAACGTCTCAAAAAATCTATAAATTTTAGGGCAACATTGGGAAGTTCCATAAGGCCTCGTCTTGGATCATCTTTTTTCCACCTACTTCTTTCAATATATTGCACAATAACATAGTATCATCCATGACAGTTGTTTCTCTTTTAATTGCTCATTTAAAAACTTCAAAGTTACATGCTGTTCTGAAAATGAAAATTAAACTGGGAGTGCCTATGTATAAACTGCATATGTGTTTAAGTACAACCTTTTCTTCGATTCTTAGGTTACGAATACTTATTGTGTTCGTACATGACATAAGTGGTGTCACCACTAGAACTTGTATCCAAAGATGCAGTATTGATAACCCTTTTAGTAAAACTACGCTTTCCAGGCGATTTTAAAACTTAATTGTTTTTCGCTTTTTTGTAAAATAGTACTTACAATGCACATACTCAAACTTAAGGCTGCTGCAACACGCTAAAAAAATTCTTGCTACAAATGGGATAACCAAACGTGTTAATATATATCAACAAGAAAAAATTGAAACTCTACATCACATATTGTTGGCAACCGAATCCAGCTCTAAATTTGAAATTTATTGAATACATTCAATTTGTTATTATTATTATTCACGTATGGGCCCTGGTTAGAGGCGTTTATTGTTGTTAGCCTTCCTTTGCGTCCATACTGATTTAATTCTTTCACTATGAGCTTTTTTCGTTTCGTCAGACCAAGTTGTTCCGGTCTTCCTACATTTTCTCTCTGGCCAACCTCCCAAACGTTAACCTTGTGTCTGAAACAGTTTCTATCCTGAATTTAACTTTGTGTAATATTTGCTGATCTTAGGTCCGCTTTAGTTGCAGCAATCCATTTACTTACGTTTTATTTCTACTTTAGCTATACTACTATTTTCATAAAATTCAACTATTTGTCTTGTTAGCCTACTCGGATTCATCCGCTTTATGTGTCCGTAAAACTTAAGTCTTTTTTTCTCATATCGCTATGTATACCTTTGTATTGTTTGATTTTTTGGTTTTCTCGAAGTCGGTATATTGTTCTATTTATTTGTTTGGGGCTTAAGATTTTTCTTATGATTTTTCTTTCTCCCTTTCTTATCAATCTCCTCGATGTCTTTCTTTCTATTCAAAATGAGCATTTCTGCGCCATAGAGACATTCTGGCTTAATAACTGGGTTGTAATATCTCAGTTTTGTGTTTTATGCTTGCATTTGATTATTTCATTTTTTAATTTATGTAGTGGTATTTCTGGTGTTCTTCAATAGCGTCATCGATAACTTCGAACTGTTTTTAGTTTTGTACCGGCTTGTACAAATCTGAACGTTTAAGAACTACCGCGATGTTATAATTGTCGGAGTCGCACCTGCAAAATGCCAAATCACTTTAATAGTTGTCAAACGTTAGTAGCATCTTCGATATATTTTGAACAAGAACCAATCCAAGACAATAATGGTCCGTTGTTATCTTTTGCGGCTGTTCAGAGCTATGGTTAAGTTAATTGCTAATAATTGGATATTTTTAGTTTGTCATATAGTATATTATAGAAACTAGATTAATTTTGTAGCGTGTTGCAGCAACCTTTACGTTGAATATGTCCACTTTTAGTACTGTTTCAAAAAAGATGGAAAACAAAGTTTTAAAATCGCCCAAAAAGCGTAGTTCTACTAAAAGGGTTACCAATACTGCAACTTTGGACACAAGTTCTATTCGAGACACCATTTATATCATGTATAAACACTAGGTATTCATAACCGAAGAATTGCAGAACAGATTGTTCACAATCCCATATGTAGTTTATACATAGGCACTCGCAGTTTAATTTTCATTTTGAGGAAGCACAGAAATATTTAGTAGACAATTTAGCAGAACAATATAAGCAAAAGGTTTATGTATTCCTTCATAGCACTGCATTTTCAACCCAATTAAACTTATATGGGGAATTGCCAAAAATTACTATTATAAACACATGGGTAGAGATGGTAATACTCCACAAGACTGTATAAACATGTGGCGTGAGGCACTTCCCACTATTACTTCTAAGATATGGAAGAATACGATCAAGCATACAGAAAATGAAATCATGAAATGGTATGATGAGAGCATATACTTCGAAAAGTAGTTCTGATAATTATAATTACTGTGGATCATAGCAGTGATTCTAACCAGTACTTTTCAGATTTTGAATAATGAAAATATAAGTACATGCAGCTGTTTCATTGCTTTTTCCGTTTTGTGCTTATATAAATTATTGCTTATAAATTATTATATTTTTAAGAAAGGGGGATAAATCCGTTTCTGAAATTGCCTTACGAGTAAAAAAGTCTATATACTGTGCGTAATGTCATAAATAGATTTGAATATGCTGACAATTTAAAAAATAAACCGAGAACCGGACGCCCGTCAAAACTGTCGGAAAGAGAACAAAGAAAAATAATGAACGAAATAAAAAAAACTAATACTTCAGCTTCTGAAATTGCTTCCATGCTAGCAGTAGAAACTAATAAGCAATAACGTGCATGTATGGATAAACCCGAACATGGAAATGGAGTTAAAACACTAGCATCAAACCGTTGAACATGGTGGTGGTAATGTCTTAGTGTTGTGAGGTGTATGGCATCAGGGAGAATAAGCAATCTAGTATGTATCGATGGTATCGTGGATAAAAAAAGTGTATTTAAATATTTTAAAATCGAACTTAAAATTAAAAAAGAGAGAACTTAAAAAATCCAAAGCATACAGTGTATACAGAGTGCAACAGTTGATAGTCAACAATGTACACTACATTTTTGACTACAACATTCTCTAAATACACCTCCACAGTCTTCTGACATCAACCCTATTAAGAATCTTTTGAGCGAATTAGACACATTTCAAGTAAATAACTTAATGAAATACTTTTGCAAAAATGGAATAATATTCAATGAAGAGAAGACCTACTGAAAACATAAAAAGGGGAAGGTCTCCCTGTAAAGTATTAGTTGTTTTAGATATATATTTTGTATATATTGTGCCAATACTTTTGTCCACCTATTCTGAAAGGTTGAATCTATTTTTTGTATTTTTTTGTTCTGTTTAAAAAGTTTTATTTTTTTTAATGGATGGGTATGCAATACATAAAAATTTAATATGAACTTACTTGAGTTTATATTTTAGAGGAATATAATTTTCATATGAAATACATAGTTTGCCAATACTTTTGTCTCCCACTGTAATTTTTTTTATATATATCTTATGTTATGAAAATTGCATTTCTGTTAAAGTTTTCGCGCCTCGTTTTGCACTAGTCTGCGTTTCTCAATTTAGAAATCACTGTCCCACAGAAAGGCGATACCCTATTATAAGTTTTAACTTCTCCACATGATTCCTTCAAAAATGCGCTGAAAATTATATTTTCTTGAACCCAGTTTTATTAGCAGACCAAGTTATGTTTACCAACATCGGCATTTTTAATATCAAAACAAGGAACGAGAGAGAGAGAAGTCAATATCAGTTTTAGGATGGAATGAAAATAATATTGGAAATAATAAAGACCTGGCATTTTTATATTTTACGGCTTTTTTTATATTACGGCCTTTCTTTAAAATAAGGTTTAATATTTTCATTTAAAAATGTTAAATTCATCGATATCAAATATCAAGGTTTTTTATGTTTTGATATAAAAAAAACCGGCCATTAAACAATGTTTTTCAAGAATCGTCAACGTTCGTAGCTTGAAATATCCGTCTCGGATAGATTCGTTTAAGACGAAGCTAACTGTGCGACTATCTTTGGTCCTCAATTGCGAGTTGAAGGTCGTCCCGGAAGATGATTTATTCGTCGGCTCGCAATATTTCCCGAATTTTCCCAAGTAAAATCGTAAAATGTTTAGTTTTCGTTGTGTTGTGCGTCGCTTGGTCCCCAAACGAGTAAGTAATTAAGCTTGATATTTGAAAATGTTTACAAAACTCGATTTTTCTATCGGTTATTTCATTGCCAAATATAGCGACGGGAACATTTAGAATCACGATATCGGGCAGGTTTGAAATGCACAGGCGCAACATCTTCTTCTTTTTGTGTCGATGGCCTTTTGCGATACGTTTGTGTCAATGTAAAATAGAAAGGCATTGTTTATCTTTTTTTTGTGGTTAATTTTTTTATTAGGGCTATATAAATAATAACGAACTAGTATTATTACATATAGCATTAATTAGATATATGCCCATATAAGAAAGAACAAAATGAAATGAAACTAAACTTTCAGTTGGAAAGTATTCAGTGCTTTTATTCAAAAATTAACATTTACTGTTTTAAATTAATTCTGTACTAAATTTTCGTTATTAAAATAGTAAACTTATTAATACATAAACTTATTTGTTGATTAACTTTTTGTATTATACGGCGTAATTACAATCTAAGTCCAAGTACATGTTTTATAACGATCATTACTGGTATACAGATAAAACCTAATGCGATAATAAGCACTGCAAATAATGATTTTCTTTAATTAAATTTTGATTGATTGGGTGTAATTATGGAGACATGTCCTTGCAAAGCTCTAAAATTAAATTTGACATTTTTTAATGTTTTTCAAACGGTTTGAAATACAAATTTTAATCTAGAGGGTAGTGGTGTCATTTTTATAAATAAAAAATAGGAAATTGGTGTTTTTTCTGAAGCACACTTTAATTTTTTTGAAATTAACACTCTTTTGTCCATAGAAAGTACTTTTATTTTAATTTTTAGTAGGAGGCACGGTTTTTGAGATAATTTGACATGTTTCGATAACTCTGCAGCAGTAGTAGTAGTAGTAGTAACTATTGCTCGTACAAAATAAAAGCAGTTGCACGTCATTAAAAGCACATGATCAACATTTTTACAGCCTTGTCAAAGAATATTGACGTATATATCTATACGTAAATATTCTTTGGCCCTGTTGCCAGATTGTGATTAAATATCATAACCTTACTTTAGCGAATAATTTTTACAATTTAAACTTTAATAACAATTAAAACAATCAATTCTAAATTAAATGCAAATTACTATGTAACTAAAAAAATATATAATAAATGTTTAAAGTTTTGCAAGTGTCGTCGATTTAGTACCTCTAGATAGATTCAGCAGATGTAAAATGCTTCGTTCAAAAACGGTTAATTTATTCAAAACTATCGACATTTTTTAATATTTGAATGGTTAAAAAATTAAAATATTATATAATTACCATTGACATTTATTGATATATAATATGCAAGTACAAAACAGAAGCAACAATGAACTATCTGCATGCACTTATATTTTCATCAATCAGAATCTGAAAACTACTGGCTGGAATCACTGTTATCATCTGCAGTATTTATAATTAACGGAAGAACTTCTTTTCATACAAGTATATGCTCTCTGTCATACCATTTAATTTTCTGTATGCTTGATCGTATTCTTTCATATCTCAGGATTCACACACTGTGAAGTGCCTCACGCCACATGTTTATACAGTCTTGCTGTGTATTCCCATTTCTACCCATGTAAGTTCAATTGGATTGAAAGTGCAGTGGTATGGAGGAATACATAAAACTTTGTGCCCATATTGTTCTGCTAAGTTGTATATTAAATTTTTCCGTGCTGGTTTATTTCTGAAAAGTATCCACATAGGAAATATATCAAAATAATAAATTTGGTTGTGGTACGTACTCTACTACCATTCTTAATAGTTCAGTTTTAAACATTTGAATTGAAAGTGCTATTTTATTATTAGTTAACCAATCTTGAATGGCAGCTTTAGTCCACGAGCTATTTTGTTTCTTGTTTAATAGCGTGCTATGATAATATTTGCTCACTTATGTTTTTTAATAATTAGTTTTCAAACCATTTCAAGAATTTTTTGATTCAATTAACCATGGTAATCAGTAAGCTAATTTTTGACGGAAATATGGTCTCTGCACCCTCAATAAGTCCATCTTCATCGCCAGCATGAAGTGTAATGAATCTAAAATAAAAATTTTCTATCAAAACTTTTCATATTTTTTACATATTTGTGTAACTTACCTTTTACCATCAACTTTGGTGGTTTTTACATTCCTCTTATTGTTATCTTGCCATGAATGACTTACAGTATCATTTTAAAAAATCCAGGTTTCATCTAAGAAGACAAATTTGTACAAGGCTTTTTTCTTTCCTTCATATAACTTCTCAAAATATCTATAAATTTTAGGGCAACATTGGGAAGTTCTATAGCTAGTTCTTCAAGGCCTCGCCTTGGATCTCTTTTTTCCATTTAAAACCTACTTCTTTCAATACATTGCACAATGACATAGTATCATCCATGACAGTTGTTTCTCTTTTAATTGCTCATTTGAGGACTTCAAAGTTACATGCTGTTCTGAAAATGAAAATGAAACTGTGAGTGCCTATGTATAAACTGCATATTGGTTTAAGAACAGCCTTTTCTTCGATTCTTAGCTTACGAATATTTATTTTGTTCCTATATGATATAGATGGTGTCACGACTAGAACTTGTATCCAAAGGTGCAGTATTGATAATCCTTTTAGTAAAACTACGCTTTCTAGGCAATTTTAAAACTTGAATGTTTTTCACTTTTTGTCAAATAGTACTAACAGTGGACATACTCAAACTTAAAGCTGCTAGAATACGCTAAAAAAATTCTAGGTTCTATTATACACATATATGATTTAAACTAAACATATTCAATTATTACGAATTAACTTAACATACCTAACAGCTGCAAAGAGTAACAATGCACCATTATTGTCTCGTTCTTGTTCAAAATAGTGTATCAGAGATATGTTACAAACTCTTGACAACAACTATTTAAATTATGGCATTTTACAGGTGCGACTCTGAAAATTATAACATCGTGGTAGTTCTTAAAAAACAGTTTTCGATCGTAAGGTAAAAAATGAAAGTAAACGTTCAGATACAAATGGTATAAACAAACATGTTAATACATATCAACAAGAAAAGTTTGAAACTCGACATCACATATTGTTGGCAACCGAATCCAGCTCTAAATTTGAAATGTATTGAATACATTCCATTTGTTATTATTATTATTCACGTATGGGCCCTGATTAGAGGCATTTATTGTTGTTAGCCTTCCTTTGCGTCCATACTGATTTAATTCTTTCACTATGAGCTTTTTTCCTTTTGTCAGGCCAAGTTGTTCCGGTCTTCCTACATTTTCTTTCTGGCCAACCTGCCACACGTTAACCTTGTGTCTGAAACAGTGTCTATCCTGAATTTAAAGTTGTGTAATATTTGCTGATCTTAAGCCCGCTTTAATTGCAGCAATCCATTTACTTACGTTTTATTTCTACTTTAGCTCTACTCCTATTTTCATAAAATTCAACTATTTGTCTTGTTAGCCTACTCGGATTCATCCGTTTTATATGTCTGTAAAACTTAAGTCCTTTTTTCTCATATTGCTATGTATATCGGTGTATTGTTTAATTTCTTGGTTTTCTCGAAGTCGGTATGTTGTGCTATTTATTTGTTTGGGGCCTAAGATTTTTCTTATGATTTTTCTTTCTCTCTTTCTTATCAATCTCCTCGATGTCTTTCTTTCTATTCAAAATGAGCGTTTCGGCGCCATAGAAACATTCTGGCTTAATAACTGGGTTGTAATGTCTCAGTTTTGTGTTTTATGTTTGCATTTGATTATTTTATTATTTAATTTATGTAGTGGTATTTCTGCTGCTTTTCAATAGCGTCATCGATAACTTCGAACTTTTTTAGTTCTCTACCGGCTTGAACAAATCTGAATGTTTAAGAACAACCGCGATGTTATATATGAGTCGCACCTGCAAAATGCCAAATCACTTTAATAGTTGTCAAAAGTTAGTAGCATCTTTGATATATCTTGAACGAGAACCAAAACAAGGCAATAATTATCCGTTGTTATCCTTTTCGGCTGTTGAGAGGTATGTTAAGTTAATTCCTAATAAATGGATATTTTTAGTTTGTCATATAGTATGTTATAGAAACTGGATTACTTTTTTTGCGTGTTGCAGTAGCTTTAAGGTCGAGTATGTATATTTGTTAGTGTTATAATTGTCAGAGTCGTTCCTGCAAAACGCCAAATCACTGAAGTAGTTGTTGTCTAAAGTTAGTAGCTTTTTTGACATAATATTTTGAACAAGAACGAGACAATAATGGTCCCTTGTTATCATTTGCGGTTGTTCAGAGGTATGTTAAGCTAATTGCTAATAATTGGATATTTTTATTTTGTCATAGTATATTATAGAAACTAGAGCAATTTTTTTAGCGTGTTGCAGCAGCCTTAAAGTTGAGTATGTCCACTTTTAACTAAAACTAACACAATTAAACTAATATGGGGAATTGCAAAAAATTACTATAATAAACACATGGGTAGAGATGGTAATACACCACAAGACCGTATAAACATGTGGCGTGAGGCACTTCCCACTATTAGTCCTAAGATATGGAAGAATACGATCAAGCATACTGAAAATGAAATGCAGCTCTTTTTCTACTATCAAATAGGCTCAATAATTGGATTGCAGCTAATGCAGGAAATTACGTTTCGCTTAAATATATGTTTACGAATGGCAGCAGTACTTACATTGCTTTGCTTGAGAAAATGTTATATTTAATTCGATTCAATCACAATTCAACTACAGTTTCGCTATCGAATTTTTGTTTTGCATTAAGTATGGCATGATGTTTATGAATTTTTCCTTTTCAATATTTATCAGTAATGTGGAAAGTGCGTTAGCAAACCATCTAAAATTATTATGTATTTAAGAAAAGAGGGTAAATATGTTTCTGAAATTGCGTTAGTAGTGAAAAAGAACTTGATTTACTGTGCGTAATGTCATAAATAGCCCTTCAAAACTGTCGGAGAGACAACAAAAAAAAAATAGTGGACGAAATAAAAAACTCATACTTCAGCTTCTGAAATTACTTCTATGCTAGCAGAAGAAACTAATAAGCAATAATGTGCATGTATGGAGAAAGCCGAACATGGAAATGGAGTTAAAACACTAGCATCAAAGTGTTAAACACGGTGGTAGTAATGTCTTAGTGTTGTGAGGAGTATAGCATCATGGAAAATAAGCAATCTAGTATTTATCGATGGTATCGTGGATAAAAAAGTATATTTAAATCTTTTAAAATCGAACTTAAAATTAAAAAAGAGAAAACTTTAAAAAAAATTAAAAAATCCAAAGCATACAGTGTATATAGAGTGCAACAGTGGATTGTCCACAATGTACCACATTCTCTAAATACACCTCCACAGTCTTCTAACATCAACCCTATTGAGAATCCTTGGGTCGAATTAGACAACCGGATCAGAAAACGTCACATTTCATGTAAATAACTTAAAGAAATACTTCTGCAAGACTGGAATAATATTCAATGAAGAGAAGACCTACTGAAAACAAAAGGGAAAGGTCTCCCTATGAAGTATTAGTTGTTATAAACATATATTTTGTTTATATTGTGCCAATACTTTGTCCACCTATTCTGAAAGTTTGAATCTATTTTGAATATTTTTTTGTTCTGTTTATAAAAGTTTTAATTTGTTTTTTTAATGGATGGGTAAATGTAAGTTGATAGTGTGGGATGAATGTACGATGGCACATAAAAAGTCTTTGGAGGCATTAGACAGAACTATGAAAGATCTGCGAAACAATCAAAACCGATTTGGCGGAGCGATGATTTTACTAACAGGAGATTTCCGTCAAACAAACGCGTCAGTGGATGAACTCAATGTATGTTTAAGGTCCTCGATTTTGTGGACATACTTCAAGATACTAAATTTAAGTAAGAATATGCGTGTTGAATTACAAAATGATAGATTTGGAGAAATATTTTCCAAACAACTCATTGACCTTGGTAATGGCAAAATCCCTGTTGATGATTCGACTGGCTGCATTACATTTCCTGTCGATTTTTGTCAGTTTATTGAAACAACAACCGAGCTCATACAAATGGTGTTCCCAAACGTCGCTCAAAATTACAAAGATCATTTATGGTTGAGCGAACGTGCTATATTAGCTGCCAAAAAGACGGATGTAAATGAAATAAACTTCAAAATTCAAAATGAAATTGCCCTTGAATTAAAGACATACAAATCAGTTGATCGTCAACTATCTACCAGAATTTTTAAACTCATTGGATTTGCCAGGGTTGCCACCCCATAATCTTCAATTGAAAGTAGGATCGATAGTCATAATGTTACATGAAATATTAACCCATCGCGTCTTTGTAACGGCACACGGCTATCAGTGAAAAATTTACTTAACAATGTAATCGAAGCAACAATTCTAAAAGGAAAATATAAGGGGGAAGAAGTGTTGATACCCCTCATCACAATGATACCAACTGACGTTCCATTTGAATTTAAACGACTGCAATTTCCAGTGCGGCTTGCTTTCGCAATGATCATAAATAAATCACAGGGTCAGTCTTCAACTATTTGCGGCGTTAATCTTGAAAACCCATGCTTCTCTCATGGACAGTTGTAAGTTGCCTGGTCTCCCGTTGGGAAACCGTCAGCTTTATTTGTTTACGCGCCATGTAACCAAACAAAAAATATTGTATACCATAAAGCATTCGAATGAATATCACCAAGTTTATAAGGTATTGCAGTCTGCAAAATAGAAAACTTATTTTTGTAAATAATCGTCGTTTATTGTTGAGACATAACTAACGTGATCACTCGGGAATACTTATTTAATTTTTACTATTAACTTTTGACAGAACGATGTCTGTCCGGGCAGCTGGTATATAATAAATGTTTAAAGTCTTGCAAGTGTCGTCGATTTAGTACCTCTAGATAGATTCAGCAGATGTAAATTGCTTCGTTCAGAAACGGTAAATTTATTCAAAACTATCGACATTTTTTAAGATTTGAATGGTTAAAAAAATTAAAAAATTATATAATTACCATTGACATTTATTGATATATAATATGCAAGTACAAAACAGAAAAACCAATGAAATATCTGCATGCACTCTGCACTCTGCACCCTCAATAACTCCATCTTCATCGCCAGCATGAAGTGTGATGTATCCAAAATAAAAATTTTAAGCAAAATTGGGAAGTTCCATAAGGTCTCGTCTTGGATCATCTTTTTCCATTTAAGACCTACTTCTTTCAATACATTGCGGAATGACATAGTATCATCCATGACAGTTCTTTCAATTTTAATTGCTCATTTAAGGACTTCAAAGTTACATGCTGTTCTGAAAATGAAAATTAAAATGTGAGTACTTATGTATAAACTGCATATGTGTTTAAGTACGGCCTTTTCTTGGATGTAAGGTTACGAATACTTATTGTATTCCTACATGATATAAATGGTGTCACGACTAGAACTTGTATCCGCAGGTACAGTATTGATTACCCTTTTAGTAAAACTACGCTTTCTAGGCGGTTTTAAAACGTAAATGTTTTTCACTTTTTGTGAAATAGTACTAACAGTGGACATACTCAAACTTAAAGCTGCTGCAACACGGTAAAAATAAATCTAGTTTCTATAATATACATATATGACTTAAACTAAACATATTCAATTATTACGAATTAACTTAACATACCTAATAGGTGCAAAGAGTAACAATGCACCGTTATTGTCTCGTTCTTGTTCAAAATAGTGTATCAAAGATGCTACAAACTCTTGACAACAACTATTTAAATGATATGGCATTTTACAGGTGCGATTCTGAAAATCATAACATCGTGGTAGTTCTTAAAAAACAGTTTTCGATCGTAAGGTAAAAAAAGAAAGTAAACATTCAGATACAAATGGGATAACCAAACGTGTTAATACATATCAACAAGAAAAATTTGAAACTGGACATCACATATTGTTGGCAACCGAATCCAGCTCTAAATTTGAAATTTATTGAGTACATTCCATTTGTTATTATTATTATTCACGTATGGGCCCTGGTTAGAGGCGTTTATTGTATTAACCTTGCTTTGCGTCCATACTGATTTAATTCTTTCACTATGAGCTTTTTTCCTTTCGTCAGGCCAAGTTGTTCCGGTCTTCCTACATTTTCTCTCTGGCCAACCTCCCAAACGTTAACCTTGTGTATGAAACAGTTTCTATCCTGAATTTAACTTTGTGTAATATTTGCTGATCTTAGGTCCGCTTTAATTGCAGCACTCCATTTACTTACGTTTTATTTCTACTTTAGCTCTACTCCTATTTTCATAAAATTCAACTGTTTGTCTTGTTAGCCTACTCGGATTCATCCGTTTTATGTGTCTGTAAAACTTAAGTCTTTTTTTCTCATATTGCTATGTATATCGGTGTATTGTTTGATTTCTTGGTTTTCTCGAAGTCGGTATGTTGTGCTATTTATTTGTTTGGGGTTTAAGGTTTTTCTTATGATTTTTCTTTCTCTCTTTCTTATGAATCTCCTCGATGTCTTTCTTTCTATTCAAAATGAGCGATTCTGCCCCATAGAGACATTCTGGCTTAATAACTGGGCTGTAATGTCTCAGTTTTGTGTTTTAAGTTTGCATTTGATTTTTCATTTTTTAATTTATGTAGTGGTATTTCTGCTGTTCTTCAATAGCGGCATCGATAACTCACGATCTGTTTTAGTTTTGTACCGGCTTGTACAAATCTGAACGTTTAAGAACTACCGCGATGTTATAATTGTCAGAGTCGTACCTGCAAAATGCCAAATTACTTTTATAGTTGTCAAACGTTAGTAGCATCTTTGATATATTTCGAACAAGAACCGAAACAAGACAATAATGTTCCGTTGTTATCCTTTGCGGCTGTTCAGAGCTTTATTAAGTTAATTGCTAAAGATGGATATTTTTAGTTTGTCATATAATATATTATAGAAACTAGATTACTTTTTTGGCATGTTGCAGCAGCCTTAAGGTTGAGTATGTAAGAACTACCAGTGTTATAATTGTCAGAGTCGTTCCTGCAAAATGCCAAATCACTTAAGTAGTTGTCAAAAGTTAGTAGCATCTTTGATATAATATTTTGAACAAGAACGAGACAATAATAGTCCGTTGTTATCCTTTGCGGTTGTTCAGAGGTATGTTAGCTAATTGCTAATAATTGGATATTTTTATTTTGTCATAGTATATTATAGAAACTAGAGTAATTTTTTAAGCGTGTTGCAGCAGCCTTAAAGTTGAGTATGTCTACTTTTAGTACTGTTTCACAAAATATGGAAAACAAAGTTTAAAAATCGCCTAAACAGCGTTGTTCTACTAAAAGGGTTAGCAATACTGCAACTTTGGGCACAATCCCATATGTAGTTTATACATAGGCACTCGCAGTTTACTTTTCATTTTGAGGAAGCACAGAAATATTTAGTAGACAATTTAGCAGAACAATACAAGCAAAAGGTTTATGTATTCCCTCATAGCACTGCATTTTCAACCCAGTTAAATTTATATGGGGAATTGCAAAAAATTACTATAATAAACACATGGGTAGAGATGGTAATACACCACAAGACTGTATAAACATGTGGCGTGAGGCACTTCCCACTATTACTCCTAAGATACGGAAGAATACGATCAAGCATACAGAAAATGAAATCATGAAATGGTATGATGAGAGCATATACTTGATCGAAAAGTAGTTCTGATAATTATAAATACTGTGGATCATAGCAGTGATTCTAATCAGTACTTTTCAGATTTTGAATAATGAAAATATAAGTACATGCAGATATTTCATTGCTTTTTCCGTTTTGTGCTTGCATAATATACATCAATAATTGTCATTGGTAATTATATAATATTTTGATTGATTTGTCCGTTACTTTGTGATAGTTCATTTTTTAAAAGGAATAAAACAATTTTTCACTTTATCCATCACTTTTATTTTTAAATAAAATTTATGTGACTATAGCTTCGTAAACGATTTTACATTTTCAAACACTACTTTAAAACTTATTTAAGTACTACGAACTCGACTCTTCGTTTAAGTACTCGAAACTCGACATATTTATCACACTTAAAAAATATGATTGCTAACCACAAGTAACTTGTTATATTTTTATGGAGTACATGCCGATTCTATTTTTTTTTAAATAAAATAAAACTTTTTAACAGAGTAACAAAATATACAGAAGTTTGATTTAATCTCTTTCAGAATAGCTAGGCAAAAGAATTGGCACAGTCAATATGTTTTACTTAGAAAGGGTACAAAAATACCAAGAAATTACAAAATTTGTGCATATGTCAACTATTGTACTAATAAAATATTCTAAACTATTACTTTTGTTGCGGTTTAGTTGTTATTCAGCCTTTAAATTGTTGGGATAGTCTTTAAATGGTTCGGAAAGGCCTGGAAACTACGGACTCCGAGCAAAAAATTATTCTATTGTTAAGAGAGGTGGATAAATCCGTTTCTGAAATTGCCTTACGAGTAAAAAAGTCTATTTACTGTGCGTAATGTCCTAAATAGATTTGAATATGCTGACAATTTAAAAAATAAACCGAGAACCGGACGGCCGTCAAAACTGTCGGAGAGAGAAAAAACAAAAATAATGAACGAAATAAAAAAAACGCATGCTTCAGCTTCTGAAATTGCTTCCATGCTAGCAGAAGTAACTAATAAGCAATAATGTGCATGTATGGAGAAAGCCGAACATGGAAATGGAGTAGCCTCAAACCGTTAAACACGGTGGTGGCAATGTCTTAGTGTTGTGAGGTGTATGGCATCAGGGAGAATAAGCAATCTAGTATTTATCGATGGTATCGTGGATAAAAAAGTATATTTAAATATTTAAAAATCGAACTTAAAATTAAAAAAGAGAGAACTTAAAAAAAAAATTAAAAAATCCAAAGCACACAGTGTATACAGAGTGCAACAGTTGATAGTCAACAATATACCACATTCTCTAAATACACCTCCACAGTATTTTGACATCAACCCTATTGAGAATCTTTGGAGCGAATTAGACACATTTCAAGTAAATAACTTAAAGAAATACTTTTGCAAGAGTGAGCTTTGCAAGAGTTTATATTTTAAAGGAATATAATTTTCATATGAAATACATAGTTTGCCAATACTTTTGTCTCCCACTGTATTTATTTTCTTTATGTATCTTATGTTATGAAAATTATATTTCTGTTAAAGTTTTCGCGCCTCCTTTTGCACTAGTCTGCGTTTCTCAATTTGGAAATCACTGTCCTACAGAAAGGAGATACCCTATTATAAGTTTTAACTTCTCCACATGATTCCTTCAAAAATGCGCTGAAAATTATATTTTCTTGAACCCAGTTTTATTAGCAGACCAAGTTATGTTTACCAACATCGGCATTTTTATTATCAAAACAAGGATCGAGAGAGAGAACTCAATATGAGTTTTAGTATGGAATGAAAATAATATTCTAGACATGGCATTTTCATATTTTGCGGCTTTCTGTATTACAACCTTTCCTTAAAATAATGCTTAATATTTCCATTTCAAGATGTTAAATTCATCAGTATCAAATAAAAAGGGGTTTTTTATGTTTTGATATAAAAAACCTGCTATTAAACAATGTTTTTCAAGAATGGGCAACATTCGTGGCTTGAAATTTCCGTCTCGGATAGATTCGCTTAAGACAAAGGTAACTTTGCGACTATCTTTGGTCCTCAATTGCGAGTTGAAAGTCGCCCGGAAGATGATTCACTTAAAATTAAAAAAGAGAGAACTTAAAAAAACAAAAATTAAAATCCAAAGCATAGAGTGTATATAGAGTGCAACAGTTGATAGTCAACAATATACCACATTCTCTAAATCCACCTCCACAGTCTTCTGACATCCACCCTATTGAGAATCTGTGGTGCGAATTAGACACATTTCAAGTAAATATCTTAAAGAAATACTTTTGCAAGAGTGGAATAATATTCAATGAGGAGAAGACCTACTGAAAACATAAAAAGGGGAAGGTTTCCCTGTGAGGTATTAGTTGTTTTAAACATATATTTTGTATATATTGTGCCAATACTTTTGTCCACCTATTCTGAGAGGTTGAATCAATTTTTTGTATTTTTTGGTTCTGTTTAAAAAGTTTTAATTTTTTTTAATGGATGAGTATGCAATACATAAAAATTTAATATGAACTTACTTGAGTTTATATTTTAGAGGAATATAATTTTCATATGAAATACATAGTTTGCCAATACTTTTGTCTCCCACTGTATTTATTTTTTTTATGTATCTTATGTTATGGAAATTACATTTCTGTTAAAGTTTTCGCGCCTCCTTTCGCACTAGTCTGCGTTTCTCATTTTGGAAATCACTGTCCTACAGAAAGGAGATACCCTATTATAAGTTTTAACTTCCCCACATGATTCCTTCAAAAATGCGCTGAAAATTATACTTTCTTGAACCCAGTTTTATTAGCAGACCAAGTTATGTTTACCAACATCGGCATTTTTAATATCAAAACAAGGAACGAGAGAGAAGTCAATATCAGTTTTAGTATTTCTTTCTGTATTACGGCCTTTCCTTAAAATAATGCTTAATATTTCCATTTCAAAATGTTAAATTCATCAGTATCAAATACAAAAGGTTTTTTTTATGTTTTGATATAAAAAACCGGCTATTAAACAATGTTTTTCAAGGATCGGCAACGTTCGTGGCTTGAAATATCCGTCTCGGATAGATTCGCTTAAGACGAAGCTAACTTTGCGAATATCTTTGGTCCTCAATTGCGAGTTGAAAGTCGTCTCGGAAGATGATTTATTCGTCGGCTCGCAATATTTCTCGAATTTTCACAAGTAAGCCCGTAAAAGTTTTTGTTTTCGTTGTGTTGTGCATCGCTTGGTCCCCAAAGGAGTAAGTAATTAAGCTTGATATTTGAAAATGTTTACAAAACTTGATTTTTCTATCGGTTATTTCATTACCAAATATAGCGACGCCGAACATTTAGAATCCCGATATCGGGCAGGTTTGAAATGCACAGACGCAAAATCTTCTTCTTTTTGTGTCGATGGCCTTTTGCGGTAGGTTTATGTCAATATAAAATAGAAAGACATTGTTTACCTTTTTTTGTTGTCAATTTTTTTATGGTGGTTATATAAATAATAACGAACTAGTATTACATATAGCATTATTTAAATGTATGCCCATATAAGAAGGTAAAGAAAAACTATACTTTTATTAATATTTTTCCTAAATTGAACAAAATGAAATGAAACTAAGCTTTCAGTTGGAAAGTATTCAGTGCTTTTATTCAAAAATTATCATTTACGGTTTTAAATTAATTCTGTACTAAATTTTCGTTATTAAAATAGCAAACTTACTAATAGATAAACTTATTTGTTGATTAACTTTTTGTGATACAGCGTAATTAAAATCTAAGTTCTAACGATCATTACTGGTATACAGATAAAACCTAATGCGGCAATAAGCTCTGTAAATTATGATTTTCTTTAATTAACTTTTGATTGATTGGGTGTAATTATAGAGACATGACGTTGCAAGGCCCTAAAATTAAATTTGAAATTTTTTAATTATTTTCAAACGGTTTGAAATAAAAATTTTAATCTAGAGGGTAGTGGTGTCATTTTTATAAATAAAAAATAGTAAATTAGTGTTTTTTTTGACGCACGCTTTAATTTTTTTTAAATTAACATCTTTTGTCCATAAAAAACACTTTTTTTTTTATTTTTAGTAGGGGGCACGGTTTTTTTAGATAATTTGACACTTTTCGATAACTCTTCAGCAGTAGCAGTAGTAGTACTAGTAATAACTATGGCTGGTACAAAATAAAAGCAGTTGCACATCATTAAAAAGCACATGATCAACATTTTGACTGCCCTGTCAAAGAATATTAACGTATATATCTATACATAAATAATCTTTGGCCCTGCTGCCAGATTGTGATTAAATATCATAACCTTACTTTAGCGAATAATTTTTACATTTTAAACTTTAATAACAATTAAAACAATCAATTCTAAATTAAATGCAAATTTTCTAAATAACTAAAAAAATATATAATAAATGTTTGAAGTCTTGCAAATGTCTTCGATTTAGTACCTCTAGATAGATTCAGCAGATGTAAAATGCTTCGTTCAAAAACGGTTAATTTATTCAAAACTCTCGACATTTTTTAATATTTGAATGGTTAATAAAATAAAAATATTATATAATTACCATTGACATTTGTTGATATTGATCTACATGCACTTATATTTTCATTAATCGGAATCTGAAAACTACTGGCTGGAATCACTGTTATCATCTGCAGTATTTATAATTAACGGAAGAACTTCTTTTCAAACAAGTATATGCTCTCTGTCATACCAGTTAATTTTCTGTATGCTTGATCGTATTCTTTCTGTATGCTTGATCGTATGCTTGATCGTATTTTATTATTAGTTAACCAATCTTGAACGGCAGCTTCAGTCCACGAGCTATTTTGTATCTTGTTTAATACCGTGCTATGATAATATTTGCTCACTTAAGTTTTTTAATAATTGCTTTTCAAGCCATTTCAAGAAACTTCTTTGATTCATTTAACCATGATAATCAGTAAGCTAATTTTTTGATGAAAGTATGGTCTCCGCACCCTCAATAAGTCCATCTTCACTGCCAGCATGAAGTGTGATGTATCTAAAATAAAAATTTTCAAACAAAACTTTTCGTATTTTTTGCATATTTGTGTAACTTACCTTTTACCATCATCTTTGGTGGTTTTTACATTCCCCTTATTATTATCTTGCCATGAATGACTTACAGTATCATTTTGAAAAATCCAGGTTCCAATTCCAAAAATCGATTTTCTTTATGCTGGTTTATTTCTGAAAAGTATCCACATAGAAAAATATCCATATCTAAAATACAAATTTTCAATCAAAACTTTTCATATATTTTGTATATTTGTCTAACTTACCTTTTTTCTATCAACTTTGGTGGGTTCTACATTCCTCTTATTATCTTGCCATGAATGACTTACAGTATCATTCTGAAAAAGCCAGGTTTCATCTAAGAAGACAAATTTGTACAAGGTTTTTTTCTTTCCTTCATATAACTTCTCAAAAAATCTGTACATTTTAGGGCAACATTGGGAAGGTGCAGTATCCAAAGGTGCAGTATTGATAACCCTTTTAGTAAAACTACGCTTTCTAGGCGGTTTTAAAACGTAAATGTTTTTCACTTTTTGTGAAATAGTACTAACAGTGGACATACTCAAACTTAAAGCTGCTGCAACACGGTAAAAATAAATCTAGTTTCTGTAATATACATATATGACTTAAACTAAACATATTCAATTATTACGAATTAACTTAACATACCTAATAGGTGCAAAGAGTAACAATGCACCGTTATTGTCTCGTTCTTGTTCAAAATAGTGTATCAAAGATGCTACAAACTCTTGACAACAACTATTTAAATGATATGGCATTTTACAGGTGCGACTCGGACAATTATAACATCGTGGTAGTACTTAAAAGATCTGTTTTCGATCGTAAGGTAAAAAATTAAAGTAAGCGTTCAGATACAAATGGGATAACCAAACGTGTTAATACATATTGTTGGCAACCGAATCCAGCTCTAAATTTGAAATTTATTGAATACATTCCATTTGTTATTACTTTTATTCACGTACGGGCCCTGATTAGAGGCATTTATTGTTGTTAGCCTTCCTTTGCCTCCATACTGATTTAGTTCTTTCACTATGAGCTTTTTTCCTTTCGTTAGACCAAGTCGTTCCGGTCTTCCTACATTTTCTCTCTGGCCAACCTCCCGAACACTAACTTTGTGTCTGAAACAGTTTCTATCCTGAATTTAACTTTGTGTAATATTTGCTGATCTTAGGTCCGCTTTAATTGCAGCAATCCATTTACTTACATTATATTTTTACTTTAGCGCTACTCCTATTTTCGTAAAATTCAAGTATTTGTCTTGTTAGCCTACTCGGATTCATCCGTTTTATGTGTCTGTAAAACATAAGTCTTTTTTTCTCATATCGCTATGTATATCTGTGTATTGTTTGATTTCTTGGTTTTCTCGAAGTCGGTATGTTGTGCTATTTATTTATTTGGGGCCTAAGATTTTTCTTTTTATTTTTCTTTCTCTCTTTCTTATCAATCTCCTCGATGTCTTTCTTTCTATTCAAAATGAGCGTTTCGGCGCCATAGAGATATTCTGGCTTAATAACTGGGTTGGAATGTCTCAGTTTTGTGTTTTATGTTTGCATTTAATTATCTTATTATTTAACTTATGTAGTGGTAATTCTGCTGCTCTTCAATAGCGTCATCGATAACTTCGAACTGTTTTAGTTTTGTAACTTCTTGAACAAATCTGAACGTTTAGGAACTACCGCGATGTTATAATTGTCAGAGTCGCACCTGCAAAATGCCAAATCACTTTAATAGTTGTCAGAACTTAGTAGCATCTTTGATATATCTTGAACAAGAACCAAAACAAGACAATAATGATCCGTTGTTATCCTTTTCGGCTGTTGAGAGGTATGTTAAGTTAATTCCTAATAAATGGATGTTTTTAGTTTGTCATATAGTATATTATAGAAACTGGATTCCTTTTTTAGCGTGTTGCAGTAGCTTTTTGTCGAGTATGTCAGAACTACCAGTGTTATAATTGTCAGTGTCGTTCCTGCAAAATGCCAAATCACTTAAGTAGTTGTTGTCAAAAGTTAGTAGCATCTTTAATATAATATTTTGAACAAGAACGAGACAATAATTGTCCGTTGTTATCCTTTGCGGTTGTTCAGAGGTATGTTAAGCTAATTGCTAATAATTGGATATTTTTAGTTTGTCATAGCATATTATAGAAACTAGAGTAATTTTTTTAGCGTGTTGCACCAGCCTTAAAGTTGAGTATGTCCACTTTTAGTACAGTTTCACAAAAGATGGAAAACAAAGTTTTAAAATCGCCTAAAAGGCGTAATTCTACTAAAAGGGTTACCGATACTGCAACTTTGGACACAAGCCCTATTCGTGACCATTAATATCATGTATAAACACTGCAGGTATTCATAACCGAAGAATTGCAGAACAAATTGTTCTCAATCCCATATGTAGTTCATACATAGGCACTCGCAGTTTATTTTTCATTTTCAGGAAGAAATATTTAGTAGACAATTTAGCAGAACAAAAAGGTTTATGTATTCCCTCATAGCACTGCATTTTCAACCCAATTAAACTTATATGGGGAATTGCAAAAAAATTACTATAATAAACACATGGGTAGGGATGGTAATACACCACTAGACTGTATAAACATGTGGCGTGAGGCACTTCCCACTATTACTCCTAATATATGGAAGAATAGGATCAAGCATACAGAAAATGAAATGCAGCTCTTTTTCTACTATCAAATGGACTCAATAATTGGATTGCAGCTAATGCAGGAAATTGCGTTTCGCTTAAATATATGTTTACGAATGGCAGCAGTACTTACATTGCTTTGCTTGAGAAAATGTTATATTTAATTCGATTCACTCAAAATTCAACTAGAGTTTTACTATCAAATTTTTGTTTCAATTAAGTATCGCATGATATTTATGAATTTTTCCTTTTCATTATTTATCAGTAATGTGAAAAGCGCGTTAGCAAACCATCCAGGTGTTGATTAAGTAGATTTTTGTTTGCTTTAATCTTTACTTTAGTGCAGAAATCATTTAAAAGTGGAGACATGTCGAACTTAATTTTTTGTAAATTAATTTCGACATTAAATTCTGCAAACATGTCACCTACATAGGCAAGTTTAAAAGTAAAGTTATTATTCCTAAATAATATTTTGCCTCTTCGTTATCATTTTCATCAGCTAAATTCGAAGAGATTACCACTAAACACCAAATAACTTTGATAAAGCCTCTCGACGCACGTTTCGCTAAACATGTTAACATCGTCCGGAGTGAGGAAGATGATTCAATCTCCCGATGATGTTAACATGGTTGGCGAAACGCGCACTGAGAAGTTTTATAAAAGTGATTTGATGTTTAACAAATCCGAAGGTTCCAATAGAAGAATTGATTATCATCAATAATCATTGCAACCTCTTTGAGTTCAAACATGATGTCAATCACTTTTGCACGGGGTAGCCAGCGCAACTCATAATAGTATAGAAGGGAGACATAATTTAAACTAGTACTTATGGTAGCTTTCGTATTTTCAGACAACTATACAAACAACCTAATATTTAAAGGACTGTTTTAGCCAGGTGTGGCGGTTAAGTGTTTTTAAATATTTTTTTTTAAAAAAACACGTTTAATTTGGGAGAAAGGTAAAAATGATTTATTCAAAATATGCATCATCGCCAGCTGCACTTTTTTCCCATCTTTCTGATAATTTGTGGATGCCTTTCCAGAAATTATCATAAAGCTATTTTTCGACATATCCGTAATTGTAGAAGCGCGTGAGACATCGATGAAAACACATGGTAGTCGGAAGGGACCAAGTCTGGTGAGTACGGTGGGGGCAAGAGTTTCCAACCAAGTGCAGAAATGGTGTCTCCGACCGCTTTCGCTGTGTGTGATGGGGCGTTGTCGTGCTGAAAAAATAATTTTCCCTGTCTTGCAGCCCATTCTCGTCGCTTTTCGAACAATGCATGGGTCAAGTTGATCATTTGTTGACGACAGTGAGCGGTATTAACTGTTTCACCTGATTTCAGACGCTCATGGTATACGACACCCTTCTGATTCCACCAAATGCACAGCGTTGTCCTTATTTCAAAGCGATTCGGTCTTGTGGTCGATGTTTATAGTTGTCCTGGGTCTACCCATGATTTTCTGCATTTCAGTTTCTCGAAATGTATCCATTTTTCGACTCCAGTCACGATCCGATGCATAAAAGTATTTCTTTCATGCCGAGAAAGCAAAACTTCGGACACTGTTCAGCTGATGTGGTACCTATTATCCTACCTACTGGACCTTTACCATAGAATGCAGAACTTCACATACGGTTCGGCGACTAACATTCAACTTCTCTGCAATTTGTTTGCATATTGTCTTCTTCCAATAATGCTTGCAATTCGGCATTTCCAAATTTTTTCCTTTCGCCTCGGCGTTCTTTGTGTTTCAAGTCGAAATCACCACTTTTGAATAGTCTAAACGAATCCTTCGACAAGCGTCTTGCATTGGGACATTGTCACCGTAAGTTTCCACAAATATACGACGGTTTTTAATCGCGTTTTCATTTTTATTGGACAAGAAAATTAGTACGTGTCGCAAATGTTTTTTATTTGGCTCGAAACCGGAGATGATTATCACACTTAAAAAATATGATGCTAACCACAAGCAATTGGTTATATTTTTTATGCATCACGTACCCATCCTATTTTTTAACAAAATAAAACTTCTTAACAGAGCAAAAACATATACAGAAGTTGGATTTAATCTCTTTCCGAATAGCTAGGCAAAAGTATTGGCACAGTGAAAATGTTTTACTTAGAAAGGGTACAAAAATACTAAGAAATTATAAAATTTGTGCATACGTTGACTGTCGTACTAACAAAATATTCTAAACTATTACTTTGGTTGCGGTTTAGTTGTTATTCAGCCTTTAAATTGTTGGGATGGTCTTTAAATGAGACGGAAAGGTCTAGAAACTACGGACTCCGAGCGAAAAATTATTATGTATTTAAGAAAGGAGAAGAAACTAATAAGCAACAATGTGCATGTATGGAGAAAGCCGAACATGGAAATGGAGTTAAAACACTAGCATCAAACCGTTAAACATGGTGGTGGTAATGTCTTAGTGTTGTGAGGTGTATGGCATCAGGGAGAATAAGCAATCTAGTATTTATCGATGGTATCGTGGATAAAAAAGTATATTTAAATATTTTAAAATCGAACTTGAAATTAAAAACGAGAGAACTATAGAAAGAGAGAAAAAAGAGAGAGAGAAAAAAGAGAGATTTTTTTTTAATCCAAAGCATACAGTGTATATAGAGTGCAACAGTGGATTGTCAACAATGTACCACATTCTCTAAATACACCTCCACAGTCTTCTGACATCAGCCCTATTGAGAATCTTTGGAGCGAATTAGACACATTTCAAGTAAATAACTTAAAGAAATACTTTTGCAAGAATGGAATAATATTCAATGAAGAGAAAACCTACTGAAAACAAAAGGGAAAGGTCTCCCTATGAAGTATTAGTTATTATAAACATATATTTTGTTTATATTGTGCCAATACTTTTGTCACCTATTCAGAAAGGTTGAATTTATTTTGTGTATTTTTTTGTTCTGTTTAAAAAGTTTTAATTTGTTTTTTTTTTAATGGATGGGTATGCAATACATACAAATTTAATATGAACTTACTTGAGTTTATATTTTACAGGAATATAATTTTCATATGAAATACATAGTTTGCCAGTACTTTTGTCTCCCACTATATTTATTTTTTATTTATGTATCTTATGTTATGAAAATTACATTTCTGTTAAAGTTTTTCGCGCCTTCTTTTGCACTAGTCTGCGTTTCTCAGTTTGGAAATCACTGTCCTACAGGAGATACCCTATTATAAGTTTTAACTTCTCCACATGATTCCTTCAAAAATGCTTCTTCTTTTTCTGTCGATGGCCTTTTGCGGTACGTTTATGTCAATGTAAAATAGAAAGACATTGTTTACTTTTTTTTGTATTCAATTTTTTTATGGTGGTTATATAAATTACATATAGCATTATTTAACTACATTCTGTACTAATAAATGTTGCAACAGGCTAAAAAAAATTCTAGTTTCATAATATACATATATGACTTAAACTAAACATATTCAATTATTAAGAATTAACTTTACATACCTAACAGCTGCAAAGAGTAACAATCCACCATTATTGTCTCGTTCTTGTTCAAAATAGTGTATCAGAGATGCTACAAACTCTTGACAACAACTATTTAAATGATATGGCATTTTACAGGTGCGACTCGGACAATTATAACATCGCCGTAGTTCTTAAAAGATCTGTTTTGACCGAATCCAGCTCTAAATCTGAAATTTATTGAATACATTCCATTTGTTATTATTATTATTCACGTATGGGCCCTGGTTAGAGGCGTTTATTGTTATTAACGTTCCTTTGCGTCCATACAGATTTAATTCTTTCACTATGAGCTTTTTTCCTTTCGTCAGGCCAAGTTGTTCTGGTCTTTCTACATTTTCTCTCTGGCCAACCTCCCAAACATTAACCTTGTGTCTGAAACACTTTCTATCCTGAATTTAACTTTGTGTAATATTTGCTGATCTTAGGTCCGCTTTAATTGCAGCACTCCATTTGCTTACGTTTTATTTCTACTTTAGCTCTACTCCTATTTTCATAAAATTCAACTGTTTGTCTTGTTAGCCTACTCGGATTTATCCGTTTTATGTGTCCGTAAAACTTAAGTGTTGTTTTTCTCATATCGCTATGTATATCTGTGTATTGTTTGATTTCTTGGTTTTCTCGAAGTCGGTATGTTGTGCTATTTATTTGTTTGGGGCTTAAGATTTTTCTTATGATTTTTCTTTCTCTCTTTCTTATCAATCTCCTCGATGTCTTTCTTTCTATTCAAAATAAGCGTTTCTGCGTTTCTGGCTTAACAACTGGGTTGTAATGTCTCAGTTTTGTGTTTTAAGTTTTCATTTGATTTTTCATTTTTTAATTTATGTATTGGTATTTCTGCTGTTCTTCAATAGCGTCATCGATAACTTCGAACTGTTTTAGTTTTGTACCTTCTTGTACAAATCTGAACGTTCAAGGACTACCGCGATGTTATAATTGTCAGAGTCGCACCTGCAAAATGCCAAATCACTTTAATAGTTGTCAAACGTTAGTAGCATCTTTGATATAATATTTTGAACAAGAATGAGACAATAATGGTCCGTTGTTATCCTTTGCGGTTGTTCAGAGGTATGTTAAGCTAATTGCTAATAATTGGATATTTTTATTTTGTCATAGTTTATCATAGAAACTAGAGTTATTTTTTTAGCGTGTTGCCCCAGCCTTAAAGTTGAGTATGTCCACTTTTAGTACTGTTTCACAAAAGATGAAAAACAAAGTTTTAAAATCGCCTAAAAAGCGTAATTCTACTAAAAGGGTTACCAATACTGCAACTTTGGACACAAGCCCTATTCGTGACACCATTTATATCATGTATAAACACTGTAGGTATTCATAACCGAAGAATTGCAGAACAGATTGTTCACAATCCCATATGTAGTTTATACACAGGCACTCGCAGTTTAATTTTCATTTTCAGGAAGCACAGAAATATTTAGTAAACAATTTAGCAGAACAAAAATGTTTATGTATTCCCTCATAGCTCTGCATCTTCAAGCCAATTAAACTTATATGGGGAATTGCAAAAAAATTACTATAATAAACACATGGGTAGGGATGGTAATATACCACTAGATTGTATAAACATGTGGCGTGAGGCACTTCCCACTATTACTCCTAATATATGGAAGAATAGGATTAAGCATACAGAAAATGAAATGCAGCTCTTTTTCTACTATCAAATGGACTCAATAATTGGATTGAAGCTAATGCAGGAAATTGCGTTTCGCTTAAATATATGTTTGCGAATGGCAGCAGTACTTACATTACTTTGCTTGAGAAAATGTTATATTTAATTCGATTCCATCAAAATTCAACTAGAGTTTTACTATCAAATTTTTGTTTCAATTAAGTCTCGCATGATATTTATGAATTTTTCCTTTTCAATATTTATCAGTAATGTGAAAAATGCGTTAGCAAACTATCCAGGTGTTGATTAAATAGATTTTTGTTTGCTTTAATCTTTGCTTTAGTGCAGAAATCATTTAAAAGTGAAAACATGTGAAACTTAATTTTTTGTAAATTTCATTTCTATAATTCCATTTGTTTCATGACTAGTTTCACTTTGTCAGTCAGTAAGTTCCTCGCATGAAGTTATTCAAATCATTATATTCTGCAAATATGTCACCTACATGGGCAGGTTTAAATATGAAGTTATTATTTCTAAATAATATTTTGCCTCTAAGAGATTACAACTAAACACCAAATAACTTTTATAAAGCCTCTCGACGCACGTATCGCTAACCATGTTAGCATCATCAGGAGTGAGGAAGATGATTCAATCTCCTGATGATGCTAACATGGTTGGTGAAACGCGCACTGCGAAGTTTTATAAAAGTGATTTGATGTTTAGTGGTAATCTATTCAAATTTAGTGTTTAACACCGAAGGTTCCAATAGAAGAATTGATTTTCAGCGATAATTATAGCAATCTCTTTGAGTTCAAACATGATGTGAATTACTTTTGCTTTCATATCTTCAGACAACTTTGCAAACAACCTAACTTTAAAGGACTGTTTTAGCCAGGTGTGGCGGTTATTTAAGCTATTTTTCGACATATCCGTAATTCTAGAAGCGCGTGAGATATCGATGAAAACACGTGGTAGTCGGAAGGAACCAAGTCTGGTGAGTACGGTGGGGGCAAGAGTTTCCAACCAAGTGCAGAAATGTTGTCTCCGACCGCTTTTGCTGTTTGATAGGGCGTTGTCGTGCTGAAAAAAGAAACCCGAGATGACTATCACACTTGAAAAATATAATGCTAACCACAAGTAACTTGTTATATTTTTTATGGATTACATACCCATCCTATTTTGTTTAACAAAATAAAACTTTTTAACAGAGCAAGAAAATATAAAGAAGTTGGATTTAATCTCTTTCAGGATTGTTAGGCAAAAGTATTGGCACAGTTAAAATGTTTTACTTAGAAAGGATACAAAAATACAAAGAAATTATAAAATTTGTGCATATGTTGACTGTTTATTGCATATGTTGACTGTATTACTTTGGTTGCGGTTTAGTTGTTATTCAGCCTTTAAATTGTTGGGATGGTCTTTAAATGAGTCGAAAAAGTCTGGAAACTACGGACTCCGAACAAAAAATTATTATGTATTTAAGAAAGGAGGGTAAATCTGTTTCTGAAATTGCCTTAGTAGTGAAAAAAAAAAGTTGATTTACTGTGCGTAGTGTCATAAATAGCCCTTCAAAACTGTCGGAGAGACAACAAAGAAAAATAGCGAACGAAATAAAAAAAACTCATACTTCAGCTTCTGAACTTGCTTCTATGCTAGCAGAAGAAACTAAAAGCAATAATGTGCATGTATGGAGAAAGCCGAACATGGAAATGGAGTTAAAACACTAGCATCAAACCGTTAAACACGGTGGTAGTAATGTCTTAGTGTTGTGAGGTGTATGGCATCAGGGAGAATAAGCAGTCTAGTATTTATAGATGGTATCGTGGATAAAGAAGTATATGTAAATATTTAAAAATCCAACTTAAAATTAAAAAAGAGAGAACTTAAAAAAAATTAAAAAATCCAAAGCATACAGTGTATACAGAGTGCAACAGTTGATAGTCAACAATATACCACATTCTCTAAATACACCTCCACAGTCTTCTGACATCAACCCTATCGAGAATCTTTGGGGCGAATTAGACAACCGGATAACAAAACGTCACATTTCATGTAAATAACTTAAAGAAATACTTCTGCACGGATGGAATAATATTCGATGAAGAGAAGACCTATTCAAAACAAAAGGGAAAGGTCTCCCTATGAAGTATTAGTTGTTATAAACATGTATTTTGTTTATATTGTTCCAATACTTTTGTCCACCTATTCTGAAAGGTTGAATCTGTTTTGTGTATTTTTTAATTCTGTTTAAAAAGTTTTAATTTGTTTTTTATAATGGATGGGTGTGCAATACATAAAAATTTAATACGAACTTACTTGAGTTTATATTTTAGAGGAATATAATTTTCATATGAAATACATAGTTTGTCAATACTTTTGTCTCCCACTGTATTTATTTTTTTATTTATGTATCTTATGTTATGAAAATTACATTTCTGTTAAAGTTTTCGCGGCTCCTTTTGCACTAGTCTGCGTTTCTCAATTTGGAAATCACTGTCCTACAGAAAGGAGATACCCTATTATAAGTTTTAATTTCTCCAGATGATATTCAAAATGTTAAATTCATCAGTATCAAATATCAAGGGTTTTTTTTTGTTTTGATATAAAAGACCGGCTATTAAACAATGTTTTTCAAGAATCGGCAACGTTCGTGGCTTGACATATCCGTCTCGGATAGATTCGTTTAAGACGCAGCTAACTTTGCGACTATCTTTGGTCCTCAATTGCGAGTTGAAAGTCGTCCCGGAAGATTATTTATTCGTTCGCTCGCAATATTTCCCGAATGAGTAATTAAGCTTGATATTTTAAAATGTTTACAAAACTATTTTCTTATCGGTTATTTCATTACCAATAAATAGGGACGCCGAACATTTAGAATCGGGTTATCGGGCAGGTTTGAAATGGACAGACGCAAAATCTTCTTCTTTTTGTGTCGATGGCCTTTTGCGGTACGTTTATGTCAATGTAAAATAGAAAGACATTGTTTACCTTTTTTTGTAGTCAATTTTTTATGGTGGTTATATAAATAATAACAAAGTAGTATTATTACATATAGCATTATTTAAATATATGCCCCTATATGAAGGTAAAGAAAAACTATGATTTTATTAATATTTTTCCTAAATTGATCAAAATAAAATGAAACTAAACTTTCAGTTGGAAAGTGCTTTTATTCAAAAATTATCATTTACGGTTTTAAATTAACTCTGTACTAAATGTTCGTTATTAAAATAGCAAACTTATTAATACATAAACTTATTTGTTAATTCACTTTTTGTATTATACAGCGTAATTAAAATCTAAGTTCCAAGTACATATTTTATAACGATCATTACTGGTATACAGATAAAACCTAATGCGGTAATAGGCACTGCAAATGATGATTTTCTTTAATTAACTTTTGATTGATTGGGTTAATTATAGAGACATGACCTTGCAAAGCTCTAAAATTAAATTTGAAATGTTTTAATAATTTTCAAATGGTTTGAAATAAAAACTTTAATCTAGAGGGTAGTGGTGTCATTTTTATAAATAAAAAATAGTAAATTAGTTTTTTTTTGACGCACCCTTTAATTTTTTTGAAATTAACAGTCTTTTTTCCATAAAAAGTACTTTTTTTAAATTTTTAGTAGGAGGCACGGTTTTTGAGATAATTTGACACTTTTTGATAACTCTGCAGCAGTAGTAGTAGTAGTAGTAGTAGTAGTAGTAACTGTTGCTCGTACAAAATAAAAGCAGTTGCACGTCATTAAAAGCACATGATCAACATTTTGACTGCGCTGTCAAAGAATATTGACGTATATATCTATACGTAAATATTCTTTGGCCCTGTTGCCAGATTGTGACTAAAAAAATCTATATAAATATAAATGAATGTTGCTAAGCGCAAAACTCAAGAACAGCTCGACCAATTCGGCTATTTTTTTTTCGTATCTTCCTTAAGCACACGGAAAGTTTTAATAAAAACAAAATGCATGGACAACAGTAAAAACAACACTTTTCTTTTCACATAAAAACTAGCTGTCAAACAGTTGACGTAAATTGTCAACGTCAATCTAAACAAAAGAAATCTGCCATTCCGTCGAATCTATAAAATACATTTGCAAATATGTAACAAAATAAAGTGATATGGCTCTGATTGGAGTTAGTGCTGAAAATTGATGAAGTTAACCAATACCAAATAGGCCGTTATGTTAGCAGTAATGAAGCAATTTGGCGCATTTTTTCTTTTCCCATTCATGAAAGATACCCCACTGTAGTTCACTTAGCAGTCCACTTAGACAATGGCCAAAGAGTATATTTTACTGCACAGAATGTACAACACCGAGTTATTCAACCACCATGTACAACCTTGGCCAGTTTTTTTGATATATGTCAGAATGATGATTTTGCCCGAACACTGCTATACTCAGAAATGCCAAAATATTATACTTGGAATCAATCCTCAAAAAAATTTCAACGACGGAAACAAAGAAATCCAGTTCCAGGCTACCGCAATGTATATTCCACTGATGCCATTGGTCTAATTTATTCAGTCCATCCAAGCAATAAAGAGTGTTTCTATTTGCGATTACCGTTAGTCAATGTTCGGGGCCCAACATCATTCCAACATTTACGAACTGTAAATGGTGAATTATGTGGCTCTTACCGAGAAGCCTGTCAGCGTTTGTAACTGTTAGAAAATGATTCCCATTGGGATCAAACCTTAAGTGATGCTGTAATTTCTTCAAAACCTCAGCAAATACGAACATTGTTTTCTATAATTATATCGACATGCCCGTCAAAACCATTTGATTTATGGATCAAATACAAAGATGATATGTGTGACAGTATCTTGCATCAAATGCGCACTAGAACAGGGAATATACATTTACAATACACAGAAGGAATTTACAAGGAGGCATTGATAATAATTGAAGACATGTGCTTGATGATGTTAAACAAAGTATTATCTCAATTAGGCATGGCCGTGCCTAATCGCCCAATGCACGAGGCTTTTGATCAAGAGTTGCTACGTAAAAAACGGTATGATCTCGATGCTTTAAGGGAATCAGAATAAATGTTCCACTGTAGAACCAACAACAAAAATATGTCTTTAATTCACTTATGAAAGTTATAAATGATGGAACTAGAGGAATTTACTTTTTGAACGCTCCAGGTGGTACAGGAAAGACTTTTTTGATTTCATTGATTTTAGCAACAATTCGCTCACAAAATGAAATTGCACTCGCACTTGCTTCATCTGGTATTGCAGCCACATTATTGGAAGGCGGTCGAACAGCCCATTCAGCGCTAAAATTACCATTGAATATTCAAAGCAATAAAACTCAAAGGTTTAAAAAACAAAGGTTTTGCAGCAATGTAAGTTGATAGTGTGGGATGAATGTACGATGGCACATAAAATGTCTTTGGAGGCATTAGACAGAACTATGAAAGATCTGCGAAACAATCAAAATGGATTTGGCGGAGCGATGATTTTATTAGCAGGAGATTTCCGTCAAACATTACCAGTGATTTCACGGTCAACGTTAGCGGATGAACTCAATGCATGTTTAAAGTCCTCCATTTTGTGGACATACGTCAAGATACTAAATTTAAGTAAGAATATGCGTGTTGAATAACAAAATGATCGATCTGGAGAAATATTTTCCAAACAACTCATTCACCTTGGTAATGGCAAAATCCCTGTTGATGATTCGACTGGCTGCATTACATTTCCTGTCGATTTTTGTCAGTTTACTGAAACAACAACCGAGCTCATACAAATGGTGTTCCCAAACGTCGCTCAAAATTACAAAGATCATTTTTTGTTGAGCGAACGTGCTATATTAGCTGCCAAAAAGACGGATGTAAATGAAATAAACTTCAAAATTCAAAATGAAATTTGCAGTGAATTAAAGACATACAAGTCTGTCCGGGCAGCTAATATATAGTAAATGTTTAAAGTCTTGCAAGTGTCGTCGATTTAGTACCTCTAGATAGATTCAGCAGATGTAAAATGCTTCGTTCAAAAACGGTTAATTTATTCAAAACTATCGACATTTTTTAATATTTGAATGGTTAAAAAAATAAAAATATTATATAATTACCATTGACATTTATTGATATATAATATGCAATTACAAAGCAGAAACAACAATGAAATATCTGCATGCACTTATATTTTCATCAATCAGAATGATCGTATTCTTTCATATCTCAGGATTCACACACTGTGAAGTGCTTCACGCCACATGTTTATACAGTCTTGCTGTGTATTGCCATTTCTACCCATCTGTTTATTATAGTAATTTTGTACAATTCCCCATGTAAGTTAATACATAAAACGTTGTGCCCATATTGTTCTGCTAAGTTGTCTATTAAATTTTCCCGTGGTTTCAATTTCAAGAAACTTCTTTGATTCAATTAACCCTGATAATCAGTAAGGTCATTTTTTGACGGAAATATGGTCTCTGCACCCTCAATAAATCTTCATCGCCAGCATGACATGTGATGTATCTCAAATAAAAATTTTCTATCAGAACTTTTCTTATTTTTTGCATATTTGTGTAACTTACCTATTACCATCAACTGTGGTGGTTTTTACATTCGTCTTATTATTATCTTGCCATGAATGACTTACAGTATCATTTTGAAAAATCCAGGTTTCATCTAAGAAGACAAATTTGTACAAGGCTTTTTTCTTTCCTTCATATAACTTCTCAAAAAATCTGTACATTTTAGGGCAACATTGGGAAGTTCCATAAGGCCTCGCCTTGGATGTCTTTTTTCCATTTAAAACCTACTTCTTTCAATACATTGCACAATGACATAGTATCATCCATGACAGTTGTTTCTCTTTTAATCGCTCATTTAAGGACTTCAAAGTTACATGCTGTTCTGAAAATGAATATTAAACTGTGAATGCCTATGTATAAACGGCATATGGGTTTAAGAATAGGCTTTTCTTCGATTCTTAGGTTACGAATACTTATTGTGTTCGTACATGATATAAATGGTGTCACGACTAGAGCTTGTATCCAAAGGTGCAGTATTGATAACCCTTTTAGTAAAACTACGGTTTCTAGGCGATTTTAAAACCTAATTGTTTTTCGCTTTTTTGTAAAATAGTACTTACAGTGCACATACTCATACCTAAGGCTGCTGCAACGCGCTAAAAAAAATTCTAGTTTCTATTATATACATATATAACTCAAACTAAACATATTCAATTATTACGAATTAACTTAACATTCCTAACAGCTGCAAAGAGTGACAATAAACCATTATTGTCTCGTTCTTGTTCAAAATAGTGTATCAGAGATGCTACAAACTCTTGACAACAACTATTTAAATGATATGGCATTTTGCAGTTGCGACTCTGACAATTATAACATCGTGGTAGTTCTTAAAAGAACTGTTTTCGATCGTAAGGTAAAAAATGAAAGTAAACGTTCAGGTGCAAATGGGATAACCAAACGTGTTAATATATATCAACAAGAAAAATTTGAAACTCGACATCACATATTGTTGGCAACCTAATCCACCTCTAAATTTGAAATTTATTGAATACTTCCCATTTGTTATTATTATTATTTACGTATGGGCCCTGGTTAGAGGCGTTTATTGTTGTTAGCCTTCGTTTGCGTCCATACTGATTTCATTCTTTCACTATGAGCTTTTTTCCTTTCGTCAGACCAAGTCGTTCCGGTCTTCCTACATTTTCTCTCTGGCCAACCTCCCAAACGTTAACCTTGTGTCTGAAACAGTTTCTATCCCGAACTTAACTTTGTGTAATATTTGCTGATCTTAGGTCCACTTTAATTGCAGCAATCCATTTACATACGTTTTATTTCTACTTTAGCTCTACTCCTATTTTCATAAAATTCAACTATTTGTCTTGTTAGCCTACTCGGATTCATCCGTTTTATGTGTCCGTAAAACTTAAGTCTTTTTTTCTCATATCGCTATGTATATCTGTGTATTGTTTGATTTGTTTGTTTTCTCGAAGTCGGTATGTTGTGCTATTTATTTGTTTGGGGCCTAAGATTTTTCTTTCTCTCTTTCTTATCAATCTCCTCGATGTCTCTCTTTCTATTCAAAATTAGCGTTTCTGCGCCATAGAGACATTCTGGCTTAGTAACTGGGTTGTAATGTCTCAGTTTTGTGTTTTATGTTTGCATTTGATTATTTTATTATTTAATTTATGTAGTGGTATTTCTGCTGTTCTTCAATAGCGTCATCGATAACTTCGAACTATTTTAGTTTTGTACCGGCTACAAATCTGAATGTTTGAGATCTTCCGCGATATTATAATTGTCAGAGTCGCACCTGCAAAATGCCAAATCACTTTACTAGTTGTCAAACGTTAGTAGCATCTTTGATGTATTTTGAACAAGAACCAAGACAAGACAATAATGGTCCGTTGTTATCCTTTGCGGCTGTTCAGAGCTATGTTAAGTTAATTGCTAATAATTTGATATTTTTAGTTTGTCATATAGTATATTATAGAAACTAGATTACTTTTTTAGCGCGTTGCATCAGCCTTAAGGTTGAGTATGTAAGAACTACCAGTGTCATAATAATCAGAGTCAGTGTTATAATTGTCAGAGTCGTACCTCCAAACTGCCAAATCACTTAAGTAGTTGTTGTCAAAAGTTAGTAGCATCTTTGATATAATATTTGGAACAAGAACGAGACAGTAAGGTCCGTTGTTATCCTTTGCGGTTGTTCAGAGGTATGTTAAGCTAATAACTAATAATTGGGTATTTTTAGTTTGTCATAGCATATTATAGAAACTAGAGTAATTTTTTTAGCGTGTTGCTCCAGCCTTAAAGTTGAGTATGTCCACTTTTAGTACAGTTTCACAAAAGATGGAAAACAAAGCTTTAAAATCGCCTATAAAGCGTAGTTCTACTAAAAGGGTTACCAATACTGCAACTTTGGACACAAGCCCTATTCGTGACCATTTATATCATGTATAAACACTGTAGGTATTCATAACCGAAGAATTGCAGAACAAATTGTTCTCAATCCCATATGTAGTTCATACATAGGCACTCGCAGTTTATTTTTCATTTTCAGGAAGAAATATTTAGTAGACAATTTAGCAGAACAATACAAGCAAAAGGTTTATGTATTCCCTCATAGCACTGCTTTTTCAACCCAATTAAACTTATATGGAGAATTGCAAAAATTGGGTAGAAATGGTAATACACCTTAAGACTGTATAAACATGTGGCGTGAGGCACTTCCTGCTATTACTCCTAAGATATGGAAGAATACGATCAAGCATACAGAAAATGAAATGCAGCTCTTTTTCTACTATCAAATGGGCTCAATAATTAGATTGCAACTAATGCAGGAAATTACGTTTCGCTTAAATATATGTTTACGAATGGCAGCAGTACTTACATTGCTTTGCTTGACAAAATGTTATATTTAATTCGATTCAATCAAAATTCAACTAGAGTTTTGCTATCAAATTTTTGTTTCAGTTAAGTATCGCATGATATTTATGAATTTTTCCTGTTCATCTATCAGTAATGTGAAATGTGCGTTAGCAAACTATCCTGGTGTTGATTAAATAGATTTTTGTTTGCTTTAATCTATACTTTAGTGCAGAAATGATTTAAAAGTGGAAACATGTCAAACTTAATTTTTTGTAAATTTCGTTCTTATAATTCCATTTGTTTCATGACTAGTTTCACTTTGTTTTTTTAAATCAGTAAGGTCCTCGCATGAAGTTATTCATGTACATTCATTATATATAGTACATTCATTCATTATAGTACATGGGTAAGTTTAAAAATGAAGTTATTATTCCTAGATAATATTTTTTATTTTCATCAATTAAATTCGAAAAATTACGACTAAACACCAAATAACTTTGATAAAGCCTCTCGACGCACGTTTCGCTAACCATGTTAACATCGTCCGGAGTGAGGAAGATGATTCAATCTCCTGATGATGCTAACATGGTTGGCGAAATGCGCACTGCGAAGTTTTATAAAAGTGAATTGATGTTTAGTGGTAATCTATTCGAATTTAGTGATTAACACCGAAGGTTCCAATAGAAGAATTGATTTTCAGCAATAATCATTGCAACCTCTTTGAGTTCAAACATGATGTGAATCACTTTTGCACGAGGTAGACAGGGCAGCTCACAATAGTATAGAAGGGAGGCATAATTCGTACTAGTACTTATGGTAGCTTTCATATCTTCAGACAACTTTGCAAACAACCTAACTTTTAAAGGAGTGTTTTAGCCAGATGTGGCGGTTAATAGTTTTTACATTTTTTTCTTTAAAAGAACACGCTTAATTTGGGAGAAAGGTACAAAATGGTTTATTCAAAGTATGCATCATCGCCAGCTGCATATTTTCCCCATCTCTCTGACAATTTGTGGATGCCTTTCCAGAAATTATCATACAGCTATTTTTCAACATATCCGTAATTGTAGAAGCGCGTGAGACATCGATGAAAACACGTGGTAGTCGGAAGGGACCAAGCCTGGTGAGTACGGTGGGAGCAAGAGTTTCCAACCAAGTGCAGAAATGGTGTCTCCGACCGCTTTCGCTGTGTTTGATGCTGCGTTGTCGTGTTGGAAAAAGAATTTTCCGTGTCTTGCAGCCCATTCTTGTCGCTTTTCGATCAATGCATGGTTCAAGTTGACGACAGTGAACGGTAATAACTGTTTCACCTGATTTCAGACGCTCATGGTATATGACACACTTCTGATCCCACCAAATGCACAGCGTTGTCTTTATTTCAAAGCGATTCGGTCTTGTGGTCGATATTTATGGTTGACCAACCCATGATTTTCTGCATTTCAGTTTCTCGAAATGTATCCATTTTTCGACTCCAGTCACGATCCGATGCAAAAAAATATTTCTTTCATGCCGAGAAAGCAAAACTTCGGACACTGTTCAGCTGATGTGGTACCTATTTTCCTGCCTTCTGGACCGTTCCCATGGAATGCAGAACTTCACAAATGGTTCGGCGACTAACGTTCAACTTCTCTGCAATTTATTTGCATATTGTCTTCTTCCAATAACTTGTTATATTTTTTATGGATTACATACCCATCCTATTTTTTTCAACCGAATAAAACTTTTTAACAGAGCAAGAAAATATACAGAAGTTGGATTTAATCTCTTTCAGAATAGCTAGGCAAAAGTATTGGCACAGTTAAAATGTCTTACTTAGAAAGGGTACAAAAATACTAGAGGGGAAGGTCTCCCTGTGAAGTATTAGTTGTTTTAAACATATATTTTGTATATATTGTGCCAATACTTTGGTCCACTTATTCTGAGAGGTTGAATTAATTTTTTGTATTTTTTTGCTCTGTTTAAAAAGTTTTAATTTTTTTTTAATGGATGGGTATGCAATACATAAAAATTTAATATGAACTTACTTGAGTTTATATTTTAGAGGAATATAATTTTCATATGAAATACATAGTTTGCCAATACTTTTGTCTCCCACTGTATTTATTTTTTTTATGTATCTTATGTTATGGAAATTACATTTCTGTTAAAGTTTTCGCACTAGTCTGCGTTTCTCAATTTGGAAATCACTGTCCTACAGAAAGGAGATACCCTATTATAGTGTTTTAACTTCCCCACATGATTCCTTCAAAAATGCGCTGAAAATTATATTTTCTTGAACCCAGTTTTATTAGCAGACCAAGTTATGTTTACCAACATCGGCATTTTTAATATCAAAACAAGGAACGAGAGAGAAGTCAATATCAGTTTTAGTATTTCTTTCTGTTTAACGGCCCTTCCTTAAAATAATGCTTAATATTTCCATTTCAAAATGTTAAATTCATCAGTATCAAATACAAAAGGTTTTTTTTATGTTTTGATATAAAAAACCGGCTATTAAACAATGTTTTTCAAGGATCGGCAACGTTCGTGGCTTGAAATATCCGTCTCGGATAGATTCGCTTAAGACGAAGCTAACTTTGCGACTATCTTTGGTCCTCAATTGCGAGTTGAATGTCGTCCGGAAAATGATTTATTCGTCGGCTCGCAATATTTCCCGAATTTTCACAAGTAAGTCCGTAAAAGTTTTTGTTTTCGTTGTGTTGTGCATCGCTTGGTCCCCAAAGGAGTAAGTAATTAAGCTTGATATTTGAAAATGTTTACAAAACTTGATTTTTCTATCGGTTATTTCATTACCAAATATAGCGATGCCGAACATTTAGAATCCCCATATCGGGCAGGTTTGAAATGCACAGACGCAAAATCTTCTTCTTTTTGTGTTGATGGCCTTTTGCGGTAGGTTTATGTCAATATAAAATAGAAAGACATTGTTTACCTTTTTTTGTTGTCAATTTTTTTATGGTGGTTATATAAATAATAACGAACTAGTATTATTACATATAGCATTATTTAAATATATGCCCATATAAGAAGGTAAAGAAAAACTATACTTTTATTAATATTTTTCCTAAATTGAACAAAATGAAATGAAACTAAGCTTTCAGTTGGAAAGTATTCAGTGCTTTTATTCAAAAATTAACATTTACGGTTTTCAATTAATTCTGTACTAAATTTTCGTTATTAAAATAGCAAACTTATTAATACATAAACTTATTTGTTGATTAACTTTTTGTGTTATACAGCGTAATTAAAATCTAAGTTTCAAGTACATATTTTATAACGATCATTACTGGTATACAGGTAAAACCTAATGCGGCAATAAGCACTGCAAATGATGATTTTCTTTAATTAACTTTTGATTGATTGGGTGTAATTATAGAGACATGACCTTGCAAAGCCCTAAAATTAAATTTGAAATTTTTTAATTATTTTCAAACGGTTTGAAATAAAAATTTTAATCTAGAGGATAGTGGTGTCATTTTTATAAATAAAAAATAGTAAATTAGTGTTTTTTTTTGACGCACACTTTAATTTTTTTGAAATTAACATCTTTTGTCCATAAAAACACTTTTTTAAAGATTTTTAGTAGGGGGCACGGTTTTTTTTAGATAATTTGACACTTTTCGATAACTCTGTAGCAGTAGTAGTAGTAGTAGTAGTAGTAGTAACTATTGCTCGTACAAAATAAAAGCAGTTGCACGTCATTAAAAGCACATGATCAACATTTTGACTGCCCTGTCAAAGAATATTGACGTATATATCTATACGTAAATATTCTTTGGCCCTGTTGCCAGATTGTGATTAAATATCAGAACCTTACTTTAGCGAATAATTTTTACAATTTAAAACAATAACAATTAAAACAATCAATTCTAAATTTAATGCAAATTACTAAGTAACTAAGAGATATATAATAAATGTTATAAAGTCTTGCAAGTGTTGTCGATTTACTACCCCTAGATAGATTCAGCAGATGTAAAATGCTTCGTTCAAAAACGGTTAATTTATTCAAAACTATCGACATTTTTTAATATTTGAATGGTTAATAAAATAAAAATTTTATAAAGCTACCACTGACATTTATTGATATATCAATTTTGATATTGATCTGCATTCACATATATTTTCATTAATCAGAATTTGAAAGCTACTGGCTGGAATCACTGTTATCATCTGCAGTATTTATAATTAACGGAAGAACGTCTTTTCAAACAAGTATATGCTCTCTGTCATACCATTTAATTTTCTGTGTGCTTGATCGTATTCTTTCATATCTCAGGATTCACACAGTGTGAAGTGCCTCACGCTACATGTTTATACAGTCTTGCTGTGTATTACCATTTCTACCCATGTGTTTATTATAGTAATTTTGTACAATTCCCCATGTAAGTTCAATTGGATTGAAAATGCAGTGGTATGGAGGAATACATAAAACTTTGTGCCCATATTGTTCTGCTAAGTTGTCTGTTAAATTTTTCCGTGCTGGTTTATTTCTGAAAAGTATCCACATAGGAAATATATCAAAATAATAAATTTGGTTGTGGTACGTACTCTACTACAATTCTTAATAGTTCAATTTTAAACATTTGAATTAAAAATGCTATTTTATTATTAGTTAACCAATCTTGAACGGCAGCTTTAGTCCACAAGCTATTTTGTATCTTGTTTAATACCGTGCTATGATAATATTTGCTCAGTTAAGTTTTTTAATAATTGCTTTGCAAACCATTTCAAGAAAAATCTTTGATTCATTTAGCCATGATAATCACTAAGCTAATTTTTTGATGAAAATATGGTCTCCGCACCCTCAATAAGTCCATCTTCACTGCCAGCATGAAGTGTGATGTATCTAAAATAAAAATTTTCAAACAAAACTTTTCGTATTTTTTGCATATTTGTGTAACTTACCTTTTACCATCAACTTTGGTGGGTTCTACATTCCTCTTATTATCTTGCCATGAATGACTTAACAGCATCATTTTGAAAAATCCTGGTTTCATCTAAGAAGGCAAATTTGTACATGGTTTTTTTCTTTCCTTCATATAACTTCTCAAAAAATCTATATATTTTAGGGCAACACTGGAAATTTTCATAAGGCCCCGTCTTGGATCATTTTTTTTCCATTTAAAGCCTATTTCTTTCAGTACATTGCACAATGACATAATATCATCCATAACAGTTGTTTCTCTTTTAATTCGTCATTTAGGGGCTTCAAAGTTACATGCTGTTCTGAAAATGAAAATTAAACTGTGGGTGCCTATGTATAAACTGCATATGGGTTTAAAAACTTTTAAAGGGTCTTTTCTTCCATTCTTAGGTTACGAATGCATAACTGTGTTCATACATGATATAAATGGTGTCACGACTAGAACTTGCATCCAAGGCTGCAGTATTAGCTTAAAACAGTAACAATTATACATAGTAACACAGTACAATTAACTTAACATACCTCTCTTACAGCCGCAAAGAGTAACAATGGACCATTATTGTCTCGTTCTTATTCAAAATAGTGTATCAGAGAACTCTTGATAACGACTATTTAAATGATATGGCATTTTACAGGTGCGACTCTGACAATTATAACATCGTAATAGTTCTTGAAGGAACTGTTTTCGATTGTAAGGTAAAAAATAAAAGTAAACGTTCAGATACAAATGAGATAAACTTCAAACGTGTCAATAAATATCAACAAGAAAAATTTTAAATTCGGGGACATCACATATATTGCCAACCGAATCCAGCTCTGAATTTGAAATTTATTGAATACATTCCATTTGATTATTTTATTATTTAATTTATGTGGTGGTATTTCTGGTGTTCTTCAATAGCGCCTAATTTTTACCGGCTTATACAAATCTGAACGTTTACTTTGATTTTTTACCTTAGCATAGAAAATATGTCTTTTAAGAACTAACAGTGTTATAATTGTAACTAGAGTAATTTTTTAGCTTGTTGCAGCAGCCTTAAGGTTGAGTATGTAAGGACTTCCAGTGTTATAATTGTCAGAATCGTTCCTGCAAAATGCCAAATCACTTAAGTAGTTGTTGTTAAAAGTTAGTAGCATCTTTGATATAATATTTTGAACAAGAACGAGGCAGTAATGGTCCATTGTTATCATTTGCGGTTGTTCAGAGGTATGTTAGGCTAATTGCTAATAATTCGATATTTTTATTTTGTCATAGTGTATTACAGAAACTAGAGTAATTTTTTCAGCGTGTTGCAGCAGCCTTAAGGTTGAATATGTCCACTTTTAGTACTGTTTCACAAAAGATGGAAAACAAAGTTTTAAAATCGCCTAAAAACCATAGTTCGACTAAAAGGGTTACCAATACTGTAGCTTTGGATACAAGTCCTATTCGTGACACCATTTATATAAAGTATAAACACTGTAGGTATTCATAACCGAAGAATTGCAGAACAGATTGTTCATAATCCCATATGTAGTTTATACATAGGCACTCGCAGTTTAATTTTCATTTTCGGGAAGCACAGAAATATTTAGTAGACAATTTAGCAGAACAATATAAGCAAAAGGTTTGTGTATTCCCTCATAGCATTGCATTTTCAACCCAATTAAACTAATATGGGGAATTGCAAAAAATTACTATAATAAACACATGGGTAGAGATGGTAATACACCACAAGACTGTATAAACATGTGGCGTGAGGCACTTCCCACTATTATTCCTAAGATATGGAAGAATACGATCAAGCATACAGAAAATTAAATGCAGCTCTTTTTCTACTATCAAATGGGCTCAATAATTGTATTGCAGCTAATGCAGGAAGTTACGTTTCGCTTAAATATATGTTTACGAATGGCAGCAGTACTTACATTGCTTTGCTTGTTGAAAATATTTAATTCGATTCACTCAAAATTCAACTAGAGTTTTACTATCAAATTTTTGTTTCAATTAATTATCGCATGATATTAATGAATTTTTCCTTTTCATTATTTATCAGTAATGTGAAAAGTGCGTTAGCAAACCATCCAGGTGTTGATTAAATACATTTTTGTTTGATTTAATCTTTACTTTAGTGCAGAGATCATTTAAAAGTGGAGACATATCGAACTTAATTTTTTGTAAATTTGATTTCTATAATTCCATTTGTTTCGTGACTAGTTTCACTTTGTTTTTTTTTTTAATCAGTAAGGCCCTCGCATGAAGTTATTCAAGACCTTAAAATCTGGAAACATGTCACCTACATGGGCAAGTTTAAAAATAAAGTTATTATTCCTAAATAATATTTTGCCTCTTCGTTATCATTTTCATCAGCTAAATTCGAAGAGATTACCACTAAACACCAAATAACTTTGATAAAGCCTCTCGACGCACGTTTCGCTGACCATGTTAGCATCGTCCGGAGTGAGGAAGATGATTCAATCTCCTGATGATGCTAACATGGTTGGCTAAACGCATACTGAGGAGTTTTATAAAAGTGATTTGATGTTTAACAAATCCGAAGGTTTCAATAGAAGGATTGATTATCATCAATAATCATTGCAACCTCTTTGAGTTCAAACATGATGTGAATCACTTTTGCACGAGGTAGCCAGCGCAACTCATAATAGTATAGAAGGGAGACATAATTCAAACTAGTACTTATGGTAGCTTTCGTATTTTCGGACAACTTTGCAAACAACCTAATTTTTAAAGGACTGTGGCAGTTAATAGTTTTTAAATTTTTTTCTCTGAAAAAACACGTTTAATTTGGGAGAACAGCAAAAAATGGTTTATTCAAAGTATGCATCATCGCCAGCTGCACATTTTTGCCATCTCTCTGACAATTTTCGGATGCCTTTCCAGAAATTATCATAAAGCTATTTTTCGACACATCCGCAATTGTAGAAGCGCGTGAGACATCGATGAAAATACGTGGTAGTCGGAAGGGACCAAGTCTGGTGAGTACGGTGGGGGCAAGAGTTTCCAACCTAGTGCAGAAATGGTGTCTCCGACCGCTTTCGCTGTGTATGATGGGGCGTTGTCGTGCTGAAAAAAATAATTTTCCGTGTCTTGCAGCCCATTCTCGTCGCTTTTCGATCAATGCATGGTTCAAATTGATCATTTGTTGACGGCAGTGAACGGTATTAACTGTTTCACCTGATTTCAGACGCTCATGGTATATGACACACTTCTGATCCCACCAAATGCACAGCGTTGTCTTTATTTCAAAGCGATTCGGTCTTGTGGTCGATGTTTATGGTTGTCCTGTATGGCTGTCAACCCATGATTTTCTGCATTTCAGTTTCTCGAAATGTATTCATTTTTGACTCCAGTCACGATCCGATGCAAAAAAGTATTTCTTTCATGCCGAGAAAGCAAAATTTCGGACACTGTTCAGCTGATGTGGTACCTATTTTCCTGCCTTCTGGACCTTTCCCATGGAATGCAGAACTTCACAAACGGTTCGGCGAATAACATTCAACTTATCTGCCATTTGTTTGCATATTGTTTTCTTCCAATAATGCTTGCAATTCGGCATCTTCACATTTTTTCCTTTCGCCTCGGCGTTGTTTGTGTTTCAAATCGAAATCACCACTTTTGAAGTCTAAACCAATTCTTCGACAAGCGTCTTGCATTGGGACATTGTCACCGTAAGTTTCCACAAATATACGACGGTTTTTAATCGCGTTTTTATTTTTATTGGACAAGAAAATCAGTACGTGTCACAAATGTTCTCTATTTGGCTCGAAACTCGAGATGATTATCACACTTAAAAAATATGATGCTAACCACAAGTAACTTGTTATATTTTTATGGATTACATACCCATCCTATTTTTTTTAACAAAATAAAACTTTTTAACAGAGCAAGAAAATATACAGAAGTTTATTTAATCTCTTTCAGAATAGCTAGGCAAAAGTATTGGCACAATTAAAATGATTTTACTTAGAAAGGGTACAGAAATTACAAAATTTGTGCATATGTCGACTGTTGTACTAATAAAATATTCTAAACTATTACTTTTGTTGTGGTTTAGTTGTTATTCAGCCTTTAAATTGGTGGGATGGTCTTTAAGTGAGTCCGAAAGGTCTGGAAACTACCGTACTCCGAGCGAAAAATTATTATGTATTTAAGAAAGGAGGGTAAATCTGTTTCTGAAATTGCTTTAGCAGTGAAAAGAAAGTTCATTTTCTGTGCGTAATGTCATAAATAGATTTGAATATGCTGACAATTTAAAAAATAAACCGAGTACCGGACGCCCGTCAAAACTGTTGGAGAGACACAAAGAAAAATAGTGAACGAAATAAAAAAAACTCATACTTCAGCTTCTGAAATTGCTTCCATGCTAGCACAAGAAACTAATAAGCAATAATGTGCATGTATGGAGAAAGCCGAACATGGAAATGGAGTTAAAACACTAGCATCAAACCATTAAAGATGGTGGTGGTAATGTCTTAGTGTTGTTAGGTGTATGGCATCAGGGCGAATAAGCAATCTAGTATTTATCGATGGTATAAAAAAGTATATTTAAATTTTCTAAAATAGAACTTAAAATTAAAAAAGAGAGAACTTAAAAAAAAATTAAAAATCCAAAGCATACAGTGTATATAGAGTGCAACAGTGAATAGTCAACAATGTACCACATTCTCTAAATACACCTCCACAGTCTTCTGACAAACCCTATTGAGAATCTTTGGGGCGAATTAGACAACCGGGTCAGAAAACGTCACATTTTATGTAAATAACTTAAAGAAATACTTCTGCAAGAATGGAATAATATTCAATGAAGAGAAGGCCTACTGAAAACAAAAGCGGAAGGTCTCCCTGCGAAGTATTAGTTGTTTTAAACTTATATTTTGTATATACAGTGCGTCCCAGCCAAATGGAATAAATTCGTTAATAAATAAATGGGGGCGTGTTCGAAAAAACGCTGGAACACGTCGATTGGTATTTTTAGATGCGCATTTTTTTCAACAAAATTTTTTTATACAGGGTGTGTCATGTAACAGTGGCCAATACCAACTCTTTTATTTTAAATACAACCCCCTGTATATTATTTAATTTTTGGATTCCTCAGGAAATTCTAGACATATTTCATGTAAAATATCCTAGACTTATCTTCAACTGTTTCGGAAATATTAAGTAATTCTTCGAACATTATCAGCAAATAGGCAAAGATAAAAAATCAGGTTTTCAAAGGTAGGTATTTGTTGTATGAAACGTCAAAAAAATCAACGTGCCTTTTAAATTAGTTTTCTTTGACGTGTGTGATTCATTTGATTTAAACATGGTGTATTTATCAGAGAGTCATAAAATGACTATCTTAATGATGATAGGTTATGGAGATAGGACACGAACTCAAGCCGAAGTTATTCGTCTCTTTAGGGAAAAATAACCTGACTTACCACCCATATCCCAAGGTACAGTAAGTAAAGTTGAAAAACAATTTAGAGAACTGGGACACGTGAGACAAATTAAGAAGGAAGCAGTGTCGTTGACCGATAACAAAAAATTGGATGTAATGCTTGCATTCCAAGACAATCCGCATACCTCAACTCGACAAGTTGCCTTGGAAAACAATGTTGGTCGCTCTTCGGTTGCCAGAATATTGAAAGAGAATAAAATGCATCCGTATAAGCTACAGCCTACTCAAGAGCTTAGTGAAGACGACTTCGACAGGAGAATAGAGTTTTGCGAACAAATGATGCCCAGAATAGACAACAACCTTCTGAGAGTGGAAAACGTTTTATTTTCTGATGAATCTACTTTTACTCTTCATGGGCATGTCAATCGCCAGAACTGTCGTTATTGGTCGAGAGAAAATCCTCACTGGATGCGGGAAATTCACACACAAAGACCTGAAAAGATTAATGTCTGGGCAGGTATTATAGGAGATCAAATAATTGGTCCAATATCTGTCGATGGGGTAAATTACTTAGACTTTCTCCAAAATCAGCTCATTCCAAATCTTATAAATTTGTACCCTAATAGAAAAAATCCTCAGTTGCTAGCCGACACAATTTGGTTCCAACAAGATGGAGCACCCCCCCATTATCAAGTCAATGTGCGGCAGTACCTCGATAATGTGTTTCCAAATCGATGGATTGGGAGGAAGGGGCCACTAGAATGGCCACCAAGGTCCCCGGACCTCACTCCGTTGGATTTTTTTTATGGGGATATCTCAAAAGCGTCTTATACAATACCAAGCCACAAGATCTGAATGATTTAAGAGGACGCATTACCGACAGCATTAGGTCAATTACGCCACAAACATTAAATAATGTCAGGAATCAGTTTTACTTGAGGTTGGGGTGTTGCCAGGACGTCCAGGGTTCACAATTCGAGCATTTGTTACATTAAATGTTTGAAATAAAAAATTTATACAAAAACTAAATAGTCTTGAAATTTCCACAATTTTGTTTACAGTGTTAAAAAAAAGTGTAGTTGCCCATTTTTTCAACGAAAACCTTTTATACAGGGTGTGTCATGTAACAGAGGCCAATACCATCTTTCTTCTGCGTGTCGTAGTGAATTTCTGTAATCAAATAATTTAAAAAAAAAAATTTTTAAAAATCAGTTAATTTTTGCAATAAATCTAAAAACACTTAATATTTCCGAAACAGTTGAAGATAAGTCTAGGATATTTTACATGAAATATGTCTAGAATTTCCTGAAGAATCCAAAAATTAAATAATATACAGGGTGTTGTATTTAAAATAAGAAGGTTGGTATTGGCCACTGTTACATGATACACCCTGTATAAAAAAATTTTGTAAAAAAATGCGCATCTAAAATTACCAATCGACGTGTTCGAACGTTTTTTCGAACACTATTCTGAAAGGTTGAATCTAATTTGTGTATTTTTTTGTTCTGTTTAAAAAATTTTAATTTGTTTTTTTAATGGATAGGTATGCAATACATAAAAATTTAATATGAAGTTACTTAAGTTTTTATTTTAGAGGAATATAATTGTCATATGAAATACATAGTTTGCCAATACTTTTGTCCCCCACTGTATTTATGTTCTTATTTATGTATCTTATGTTATGAAAATTACATTTCTGTTAAAGTTTTCCCGCCTCCTTTTACACTAGTCTGCGTTTCTCCATTTGGAAATCACTGTCCTACAGAAAGGAGAGCCTATTATAAGTTTCAACTCCTCCACCTGATTCCCTCAAAAATGCGCTGAAAATCATATTTTCCTGAGCCCAGTTTTATTAGCAGACCAAGTTATGTTTACCAACATCAGCACTTTTAATATGAAAACATGGATCGAGAGAGAAGTCAATATCCAGTTTTAATATCCAATGAAATGATAATATTCTAAATCTATTTCAAGACCTGGCATTTTTATAGTTTAGGGCTTTTTTTGTATTACGGCCTTTCTTTAAAATAGTGTTTAATATTTTCATTTAAAAATGTTAAATTCATCGATATCAAATATCAAGGTTTTTTATGTTTTGATATAAAAAAACCGGCCACTAAACAATGTTTTTCAAGAATAGTCAACGTGCGTAGCTTGAAATATCCGTCTCGGATAGATTCGTTTAAGACGAAGCTAACTGTGCGACTATGTTTGGTCCTCAATTGCGAGTTGAAGGTCGCCCCGGAAGATGATTTATTCGTCGGCTCGCAATATTTCCCGAATTTTCACAAGTAAAATCGTAAAATGTTTAGTTTTCGTTGTGTTGTGCGTCGCTTGGTCCCCAAACGAGTAAGTAATTAAGCTTGATATTTGAAAATGTTTACAAAACTCGATTTTTCTATCGGTTATTTCATTACCAATAAATAGGGACGCCAAACATTTAGAATCACGATATCGGGCAGGTTTGAAATGCACAGACGCAAAATCTTCTTCTTTTTGTGTCGATGGCCTCTTGCGGTACGTTTATGTCAATGTAAAATAGAAAGGCATTGTTTACCTTTTTTTATGGTCAATTTTTTTATGGTGGTTATATAAATAATAACGAACTAGTATTATTACATATAGCATTATTTAGATATATGCCCATATAACAAAGAACAAAATAAAATTAAACTAAACTTTCAGTTGGAAAGTATTCAGTGCTTTTATTCAAAAATTAAAATTTACGGTTTTAAATTAATTCTGTACTAAATTTTCGTTATTAAAATAGTAAACTTATTAATACATAAACTTATTTGTTGATTAGCGTTTTGTATTATACGGCGTAATTAAAAAAATCTAAGTTCCAAGTACATATTTTATAACGTTCATAACTGGTATACAGGTAAAACCTAATGCGGTAATAACAACTGCAAACGATGATTTTCTTTAATTAACTTTCGATTGATTGGGTGTAATTACAGAGACATGACCTTGCAAAGCTCTAAAATTAAATTTGAATTTTTTTAATAATTTTCAAACGGTTTGAAATAAAAACTTTAATCTACACGGTAGTGGTGTCATTTTTATAAATAGAAAATAGTAAATTGGTGTTTTTTGAAGCACCCTTTAATTTTTTTGAAATTAACAGTCTTTTGTCCATAAAAAGCACTTTTTTTAAATTCCTTGTAGGAGGCGCGGTTTTTGAGGTAATTTGACACTTTTCGATAACTCTGCAGCAGCAGTAGTAGTAGTAGTAACTATTGCTCGTACAAAACAAAAGCAGTTGCACGTCATTAAAAGCACATGATCAACATTTTGACTGCCCTGTCAAAGAATATTGACGTATATATCTATACGTAAATATTCTTTGGGCCTGTTGCCAGATTGTGATTAAATATCATAACCTTACTTTAGCGAATCATTTTTACAATTTAAACTTTAATAACAATTAAAACAATCAATTCTAAATTAAATGCAAATTACTAAGTAACAAAAAAAACACATAATAAATGTTTAAAGTCTTGCAAGTGTCGTCGATTTAGTACCTCTAGATAGATTCATCAGATGTAAAATGCTTCGTTCAAAAACGGTTAATTTCTTCAAAACTATCGACATTTTCTAATATTTGAATGGTTAATAAAATAAAAATATTATATAATTACCAATGACAATTATTGATATATAATATGCTACTGGCTGGAATCACTGTTATCATCTGCAGTATTTATAATTAACGGAAGAACTTCTTTTCATACAAGTATATGCTCTCTATCATCCCATTTAATTTTCTGTGTGCTTGATCGTATTCTTTCATATCTCAGGATTCACACACTGTGAAGTGCCTCACGCCACATGTTTATACAGTCTTGCTGTGTATTGCCATTTCTACCCATGTGTTTATTATAGTAATTTTTCACAATTCCCCATGTAGGTTCAATTGGATTGAAAATGCAGTGGTATGGGGAATACATAAAACTTTATGCCCATATTGTTCTGCTAAGTTGTCTATTAAATTTTTCCGTGCTGGTTTATTTCTGAAAAGTATCCACATAGGAAATATATCAAAATAATAAATTTGGTTGTGGTACGTACTCTACAGCAATTCTTAATAGTTCAGTTTTAAACATTTGAATTGAAAATGCTATTTTGTTATTAGTTAACCAATCTTGAATGGCAGCTTTAGTCCAGGAGCTATTTTGTATCTTGTTTAATAGCGTGCTCACTTAAGTTTTTTAATAATTAGTTTTCAAACCATTTCAAGAATTTTTTTGATTATTTTAACCATGATAATCAGTAAGCTCATTTTTTGACGGCAATATGGTCTCTGCACCCTCAATAAGTCCATCTTCACCACCAGCATGAAGTGTGATGTATCTAAAATAAAAATTTTCAATCAAAACTGTTCATATTTTTGGCATATTTGTGTAACTTACCTTTTACCATCAACTTTGGTAGTTTTTACATTTCTCTTATTATTATCCTGCCATGAATGACTTACAGTATCATTTTGAAAAATCCAGGTTTCATCTAAGAAGACACATTTGTACAAGGCTTTTTTCTTTCCTTCATATAACTTCTCAAGAAATCTATAAAATTTAGGGTAACATTGGGAACTTCCATAAGGCCTGGTCTTTGATCATCTTTTTTCCATTTAAAACCTACTTCTTTCAATACATTGCACAATGACATAGTATCATCCATAACAGTTGTTCCTCTTTTAATTGCTCATTTAAGGACTTCAAAGTTACATGCTGTTCTGAAAATGAAAATAAAGCTGTGAGTGCCTATGTAAAAAACATGATATAAATGGTGTCACGACTAGAACTTGTATCCAAAGGTGCAGTATTGATAACCTTTTCAGTGAAACTACGCTTTCTAGGCGATTTTTAAACTAAAATTAAAGACTTAAACTAAACATATCCAATTATTACCGATTAACTTAACATACCTAACAGCCGCAAAGAGTAACAATGCACCATTATTGTCTCGTTCTTGTTCAAAATAGTGTATCAGAGATGCTACAAACTCTTGACAACAACTATTTAAATGATATGGCATTTTACAGGTGCGACCCTGACAATTATAACATCGTGGTAGTTCTTAAAAGAACTGTTTTCGATCGTAAGGTAAAAAATGAAAGTAAACGTTCAGATACAAATGGGATAACCAAACGTGTTGATAAATATCAACAAGAAAAATTTTAAACTCGACATCACATATTGTTGGCAACCGAATCCAGCTCTAAATTTGAAATTTATTGAGTACATTCCATTTGTTATTATTATTCTTCACGTATGGGCCCTGGTGGACCACGCGAAGTACAGTTACAGGCATTTGTTGTTGTTAGCCTTCCTTTGCGCCCATACTGATTTAATTCTTTCACTGTGAGCTTTTTTCCTTTCGTCAGACCAAGTTGTTCCGGTCTTCCTACATTTTTCTTTCTGGCCAACCTCCCAAACGCTAACCTTGTGTCTGAAACAGTTTCTATCCTGAATTTAACTTTGTGTAATATTTGCTGATCTTAGGTCCTCTTTAATTGCAGCAATCCATTTTCTTATTTCTAATTTAGCTCTACTCCTATTTTCATAAAATTCAAGTATTTATCTTGTTGGCCTACTCGGATTCATCCATTTTATGTGTCCGTAAAACTTAAGTCTTCTTTTTCTCATATCGCTATGTATATCTGTGTATTGTTTGATTTCTTGGTTTTCTCGAAGTCGGTATGTTATGCTATTAATTTGTTTGGGGCCTAAGATTTTTCTTATGATTTTTCTTTCTCTCTTTCTATTCAATCTCCTCGATGTCTTTCTTTCTATTCAAAATGAGCGTTTCTGCGCCGTAGAGACATTCTGGCTTAATAACTGCATTCCATTTGATTATTTTATTATTTAATTTATGTAGGGGTTACCATAGAAAACATTTCTTTTAAGAACTACCACAGTGTTATAATTGCCAGAGTCGCACCTGCAAAATGATGAATCACTTTAATAGTTGTCAAAAGTTAGTAGCATCTTTGATATATTTTGAACAAGAACCAGAACAAGACTATAATGGTCCGTTGTTATCCTTTGCGGCTGTTCAGAGGTATGTTAAGTTAATTGCTAATAATTGGATATTTTTAGTTTGTCATATAGTATATTATAGAAATTAGATTAATTTTTTAGCGTGTTGCAGCAGCCTTGAGTATGTCCACTGTTAGTACTGTTTCACAAAAGATGAAAAACAAGTTTTAAAATCGCCTAGAAAGCGTAGTTGTTCTAAAAGGATTACCAATACTGCAGATTTGGATACAAGTTCTATTCGTGACACCATTTATATCATGTACAAATACTAAGTATTAATAACCTAAGAACGGCAGAACAGATTGTTTATAATCCCATGTGTAGTTCATAGGTAGTAATTCACAGTTTAATTTTCATTTACAAGACAATTTAGCAGAACAATACAAGCTAAGGGTTTGTTGCCCTTAGCTTGTATTGTAAGGGTTACCAATACTGCAACTTTGGACACAAGTCCTATTCGTGACACCATTTATATTATGTATAAACACTGTAGGTATTCATAACCGAAGAATTGCAGAACAGATTGTTCACTATCCCATATGTAGTTTATACATAGGCACTCGCAGTTTAATTTTCATTTTGAGGAAGCACAGAAATATTTAGTAGACAATTTAACAGAACAATATAAGCAAAAGGTTTATGTATTCCCTCATAGCACTGCATTTTCAACCCAATTAAACTTATATGGGGAATTGCAAAAAATTACTATAATAAACACATGGGTAGAGATGGTAATACACCACAAGACTGTATAAACATGTGGCGTGAGGCACTTCCCACTATTACTCCTAAGATATGGAAGAATACGATCAAGCATTCAGAAAGTGAAATCATGAAATGTGAATACTGCGAATACTGTGAATACTGCGGATGATAGCAGTTATTCCAGCCAATACTTTTCAGATTTTGAATAATGAAAATATAAGTGCCTGCGGATATTTCATTGCCTTTTCTGTTTTGTACTTTCATAATATAATATCAACAAATGTCATTGTTAATTATATAATATTTGTATAGTTTTGAATGAATTTACCGAGCATGCATTTGTATTTGGGTCAAGCTGAGAAAAATGCTGAAGAGCCAGATGGGTGTGCTTGTTTATTAATACAACGTTTATCAAATCTAGATGTAATCAAGGAGAGTGCCATTTGCAGCTCTTTTTCTACCATTAAATGGGCTCAATAATTGGATTGCAATTAATGCAGGAAATTACGTTTCGCTTAAATATATGGTTACGAACGGCAGCAGTACTTACATTGCTTTGCTTGAGAAAATGTTATATTTAATTCGATTCAATCAAAATTCAACTAGAGTTTTACTATCCAATTTTTGTTTCAATTAAGTATCGCATGATATTTATGAATTTTTCCTTTTCAATATTTATCAGTAATGTGAAAAGTGCGTTAGCAAACCATCCAGGTATTGATTAAATAGATTTTTGTTTGCTTTAATCTTTACTTTAGTGCAGAAATCATTTAAAAGTGGAAACATGTCGAAGTTAATTTTTTGTAAATTTGATTTCTATAATTCCATTTGTTTCATGACTAATTTCACTTTGTTTTTTTAAATCAGTGAGGTCCTCGCATGAAGTTATTCAAAACATTAAATTCTGCAAATATGTCACCTACATAGGCAAGTTTAAAAATAGAGTTATTATTATTAAATAATATATTGCCTCTTCGTTATCATTTTCATCAACTAAATTCGTAGGAATTACCACTAAACACCAAATCACTTTTATTAAGTCTCTCGGCGCGCGTTTCGCTAACCATCATCAGAAGTGAGGAAGATGATTAAATATCCTGATGATGCTAACATGGTTAGCCAAACGCGCACTGAGCAACTGTTATAAAAGTGATTTGATGTTTAGTGGTAATCTATTCGAATTTAGTGTTTAACATCGAAGGTTCCAATAGAAGAATTGATTTTCGTCAATAATTATTGCAATCTCTTTGACTTCAAACATGATGTGAATCACTTTTGCACGAGGTAGTAGTAATAGTAATGAAGGGAGGCATAATTCGTACTAGTACTTATGGTAGCTTTCATATCTTTAGACAACTTTGCAAACCGCCTAACTTTTAAAGGAGTGTTTTAGCCAGGTGTGGCGGTTAATAGTTTTTTAAATGTTTTAAAAAAACACGTTTAATTTGGGAGGAAGGTAAAAAATGGTCATCATCGCCAGCTGCACATTTTTCCCATCTCTCTGATAATTTGTGGATGCCTTTCCAGAAATTATCATCAAGCTATTTTTCGACATATCCGTAATTGTAGAAGCGCTTGAGGCATCGATGAAAATACCTGGTAGTCGGAAGGGACCAAGTCTGGTGAGTACGGTGGGTGGGGCAAGAGTTTCCAGCCAAGTGCAGAAATGGTGTCTCTGGCCGCTTTCGCTGTGTGTGATGGGGCGTTGTCGTGCTGAAAAAATCATTTTCCGTGTCTTGCAGCCCATTTTCGTCGCTTTTCGATCAATGCATGGTTCAAGTTGATCATTTGTTGACGGTAGTGATCATTTCAGACGCTCATGGTATACGACACCCATCTGATCCCACCAAATGCACAGCGTTGTCTTTTTGTCAAAGCGATTCGGTCTTTTCATGGTTCAACCCATGATTTTCTGCATTTTGGTTTCTCGAAATATATCCATTTTTCGACTCCAGTCACGATCCGATGCATTTAGTAGCAAAGTAAGCACACACTGTTCAGCTGATGTGGTACCTATTTTCTTGTCTTCTGGACCTTTCCCATGGAATGCAGAACTTCACAAACGGTTCGGCGACTAACATTCAACTTCTCTGCCATGTGTTTACATATTGTCTTCTTCCAGTAATGCTTGCAATTCGGCATCTTCAATTTTTTTCAAGTCGAAATCACCACTATTGAATTGTCTAAAACAACGCCCACAAGCGTCTTGCATTGGGACATTGTCACCGTAAATTTCCACAAATATACGATGGTTTTTATCCGCGTTTTTCTTTTTATTGAACAAGAAAATCGGTACATGTCGCAAATGTTCTTTATTTGACACGAAATTTTTACACGATTTTTTAACACGAAATCGTTTAAACATGGACTGGAGTGATCCTTGTTTCCAGCTCCATCTATTAAAAAATGAAGGATTATTGACCTCTACACCTGGTAATATATGAGTGATATTTTTAGTGTGACCGCTGTCAAATCATTATGTTGTTTGGCGAATCATGATGATCATAGAACGTTATATATCAGAAATGGTGTGTCCTCCAGTGTACATACAGTGGGGGCAAAAGTATTGGCACACTATGTATTTCATATAAAAATGTTATTATCTTCTCTAAAATATAACCACAAGTAGCTTTTAATTTTTTATGGATTACATACCCATCCTATTTTTATTTATTTTATTTTAAACAAAATAAAACTTTTTAACAGACCAAGAAAATGTACAGAAATTGGAATGAAGTTACTTAAGTTTTTATTTTAGAGGAATATAATTGTCATATGAAATACATTGTTTGGCAATACTTTTGTCCCCCACTGTATTTATTTTTTTATTTATGTATCTTATGTTATGAAAATTGCATTTCTGTTAAAATTTTCGCGCCTCCATTTGCACTAGTTTGCGTCTCTCAATTTAGAAATCACTGTCCTACAGAAAGAAGATACCCTATTATAAATGTCAACTTCTCCACATGATTCCTTCAAAAATGCGCTGAAAATTATATTTTCCTGAACCCAGTTTTATTAGCAGACCAAGTTATGTTTACCAACATCGGCATTTTTAATATGAAAACATGGAACGAAAGAGAAGTCAATATCAGTTTTAATATCGAATAAAATTAATATTCTAAATCTATTTCAAGACCTGGCATTTTTATATTTTACGGCTTTCTGTATTACGGCCTTTCTTTAAAATAATGTTTAATATTTTCATTTAAAAATGTTAAATTGATCGATATCAAATCTCAAGATTTTTTATGTTTTGATATAAAAACCGGCTATTAAACAATGTTTTTCAAGAATCGTCAACGTTCTTGTCTTGAAATATCCATCTTGGATAGATTCGTTTAAGACAGAGCTAACTTTGCGACTATCTTTGGTCCTCAATTGCGAGTTGAAGGTCGTCTCGGAAGATGGTTTATTCGTCAGCTCGCAGTTTTTCCCGAATTTTCTCAAGTAAAATCGTAAGAGTTTTTGTTTTCGTTGTGTTGTGCATCGCTTGGTCCCCAAACGAGTAAGTAATTGAGCATAATTTTGACAAAATTTGATTTTCGTATCGGTTATTTTATTAACAAATATAGAGACGCCGAACATTTAGAATCTCGATATCTGGCAGGTTTGAAATGTACAGATGCAAAATCTCCTTCTTTTTGTTTCGATGGCCTTTTGCTGCACATTTTCATTGACAATATTTGAATAGAAAGATATTTTTTTCCTTTTTTTTCTTTAGGTTTTTCGCCACGATCTAAAACTCAAAAAATATCAAAAATATCTGTTCTTACATATTTCTTATATTTAAAAAAAAAAAGAAAAAAAATATGAACATGCCACAATCATTCAGACATTATACTTAGAAAGATGTTGTTTATCTTTTTTGTCACTTTTTTCTGTGGTTATAGAAATAATAACGGACTAGTATTGTTACAATATAGCAATGTTTAAATATACTCGCGTATAAGAAGCTAAAGAAAAACTATAATTCCACGAATATTCTTCCCTAAATTGAACAAAATGAAATGAAACTATTATAATTAAACTTTCAGTCGGAAAGTATTGAGTGCTTTTATTGAAAAGGAAACATTTATGGATTTTCTTTAATTCTATATTAAATTTTCTTTCTTAAAGTAGTCTCATACACTTATTTGTTGAATAACGTTTTGTATTATACAGGGTAATTAAAATCTAAGTTCCAAGTGCATATTTTGTAAGAACCATTCCTGATATACCGGGTAAAACATAATACGGTAATAAGCACTGCAAATAATGAAAATTTCCTTAATAATTAACTTTTGGCTGATGGGTGTAATTATGGAGGTATCACCATTTCAAAGCTCTAAAATTAAATTTGAAAATTGCAGGTGTAATACAAGTCGCTACAAGGCATAATTTATTATTTATTGCAAAAAAAAATAAAATAAAAAGTGGCGTAGATAGGGGGTAGTGGTGCCATTTTTATAAATATAAAATACTAAATCAGTATTTTTTAAAGCAAATTTTTGAAAATAACAGTCTTTTAGTCCATAAAAAACACTTTTTCTAAATTTGTAGTATGAGGTACGGTTTTTGAAATAATTACAATGTTCGGTAACTCTATAGTACACTAATAAAACATTATTGCCCACATTCGTTAGCAGGTTTTGGATATTGAATATGGTAAGCCGTGTCAAATTAATGTTAGTTTTTAGTACCTGTACCAAATTCATACTAAAGAATCAATAATTTTACTTTTGATGAATTAACTGATATGCATTTGTCTTTGGGTCAAGCCAAGAAAAATGGTGAAGAGGCAAACAATTTATTTACTTATATTCCTATATTACAAAACATATTTATTACAAACTTGCATATTTATTTACAAAAATATGCCGATCGACGCTAACCGCATGGACGAACATTTTTCCAAGTGGATCGGAGTTAGTAATCGTGAAAATAGTATTGGATCAGAATATGGGATCAAATCAGCTGGATGACCAGACGAACTAGGATTGTTAAATCTTAAATTGAGTAAAAAATAATCTGAGAATAATTTCCAGCTGATCGACTAAGTGCACTTGTCGGTCAAATATTGCATCAATGTGAACCATATCCAGTTCAACCAGTGCAAGCAACACACAACGGAAATATTATTATAAATTCAGCTTCACTATATGGTTTCTTTAAAAATACGCTAAAAATGTTTTTTTTTCTTGAACACACTTTATCAACAAATATGGTTATGTTTACCAGCAGTGTCATTCTTAATATACACAGGATGAAATTTTAGTACGTTCAAACTGTAAAACAATATCCAAATTAGATGATTTGAAACTATTTTATGTGAAATGAGAGTCAATGGCATTAATATTTTTGAAAACAATTTGGGACAAATATCCGCCGCGGCTACTTCTGACAAAACGCATTCTGTCAGTTCTGTCCGACCACTTTTTCAAGCAATTGGAGTCTTATGTCTGCAATTGTCCAGGTTATGTTGACTTCCAAGGGGCCAATAGTTGCTGGTTTGACAGAATAGATCGAAGATTTAACATAACCCCAAAGAAAATAATCTAAAGGAGATAGGATAATCTAATCAATTAACAGCTCCGTTCATTGAAATAACTTTCTCACCGAACTGTTTCCTCAATAAATCGATTGTTGCGTTGGCTGTATGACATGTGCAACCATTCTGTTGGAACCACATCTTCTCCAGATCAATACCATCCAAATTCGAAATTAAATAATCATTGATCATCTCTCTCTAACAATCCCCATAAACGAATTGATATTTTTGGATCTTCATCAACACTGTTGCTGGCATTGTTTGGCAGCGGCGATATTTTCCTCAAAATTGATAGTTTTTTATCTTCCTTTTATTTTAATATCGATCATCGTAAAATGCGTTCGGAATTTGTCGATAATTCGGCGAATGCATTGGTCGGTTGGGCGTTTATTTGCATCATAAATTTGACAAAGTGGTTCTATAAGTCTACGTTGCTCTAATGTTAAACGTTCCGTGATGATTTGCTAGACATTTTATGTGCCATGATGATTTTGGTAGCAACCCATATCGGAAGTTCGAACACGCTAAAAAAATTACCCTTTATAACGAGTATGTGAGATCAGAAAAAAATCCATATTCTTTTGTATAAGTGTTTTCGACCAATTTTCAATAAATGTGTGGACCGGTGTAGGGACTGTTGAATAACTCAATAGAGTAAATTCCCAAACACACCGCGTTTTTTTGAAGAAGAATTACCACAACTTTTTGAAAAAGTGGCATTACATTTTAGATTACAAATGTGGTATCTACAGGATGGTCATCCAGCTGGCATAATGCCAGTGTAGTGAGACAATGTTTAAACGATATATTTCAGAAATTTCATAGACTTTTGCATATGGGCATTGCGAAAAAGTTAGTTTACGATAACGATAACAAGATGAACACTGGAGAAGAGCTGTGGCAAAAATAGTAGATACAATTAGAATTACGCCACTAATATTTCAAAAAATAAGATAGAATTGGAGAAGGGCAGAAGCTTGTGTACAATTGCGTGATGGTCATTTTGAGATATTTTGTGAAGTGTGATGCTTTCGTCAAAATGCATTTTTTATACTTTGGATACTTTAAAAATAATACATATATTTAATAATCGTCCTTTAGATAGTTTCTTTTAATGTTTTTGATTTTAATAAATACCTAGATAAATATTTCCTTCCATTTAAATAATTACTTGTCAATTTTCATATTCATGTAAATAATATTAGTACACACAGCCATCATTAAATCCCGAAACCCACGTGACCTATAAAAGTGGACATCCAACACAAGTTGGTAATGGTTATTACACGAAATCACTAACAATCAACCAATTTTCTTTAAATACCACATACGTTTATTGTTTTTTTTTTCAGTTTTTATAAATAATCTTTTTCTTTCTATGTACAGTTTAGCACTAACAACGAAAATAAACATAACATTTCCCCAGTACTACATTATTTTGAACCTAAAGAAAAAAAATTTTTAAAATAACTCCATCGGAGTAGATGCCATGAAAGGAAAAAAGAAGAAAAGCTTATGTCGTAGATTTATGATACGATAAATATTTTTGATGAACTGCAGACAACGAGAATTATTTCTTTTAAATAATGATATAAGTTTGTGGTGTTTTTAAAATATTTTTTCTTGCCTAGGAAACTAATACAAATCTTACACGTTGTTTACAAGACTCTATGGAAAATTTTAGTAATATTTTTGACGACAAATTTTACCACCTTTAAATAGTTCAGCATAAAAAAAAAGAAAGTTTATAATAATTCACTAATCATGTGTTTTACAGGAATAAATTGAAGGCTCTGTACTAATCTCACATTATGATAAGAACTATATTATTGTTTGAGATTGTGTTTTTTTTTACCTGATTTAAAGATGAAAGTACTATCAGTACTATAATTAATACCCTTTGTTTTTAATATTTCAGATGCGGAACTAAAATCGGAACACCGGTCGCGGTCTACCCTGGAGGAGACCTGGAATCAAGTTGGGTCACCCGCCCTGTATTCATGGCAGGAGTAGCAGGCTTGGGTCTCCTTATGCCCTGGACTTCCCATAAGGGCATTTGCCGTCGTTAGTTTCACTTGTCGGACATGAAGAGATCGGTGGAAATGCTGCCGGTGAATGTACTGAAACGGGGGGCCTAGCGTGAAATAAGGACATCACGATAGTGCCAGGTAAAGGGTGTGGGTTGCGGCAGATCCGAGGCATGTATCTGTCTATCGCCTAAGCTCTTGGAAGTAATTTCTTGGGTGTAGGCGATAGCTGGATACGTGTGTACATCACGTTCCTATTCGGGCTCGGACTGCCGGTGCTAATTCGTGAACAGATGGGTACAGATCAGTGGTTGACATGGACTTGATTCTCAGATGTTCTCAATTGCGAGAAGGCTTGCCATCCTGACTCGGAAGGGCGGTGGTGAGTTAAAGCGTCGCACAAGGTCAAATCATGTGAGGGGACACGAAATTTTCTCGAGCCGCGGAATATGGGCGGGGGCCATGGGCAGATGATTGGATAGTTACGTTAATTATAATATGTATGTTATGCATACTAACAATATGACATAATATAGATGTTATGATGACAGTAAAATCTCCATCATAAACCTGTCTACCTGGTCATTTTTGATTCGCTCGAATGGTTTTTTTTTTATGATTGTGGGGGGTAACTGGGTGTATAGAATCGTTCATATATATATATATATATATATATATATATATATATATATATATATATATATATATATATTTAACTTCGGGTATTCTGGGGCCAAGCATAGTTGATCTATAGCAAAAGTTAAGGACGGTAAGTTAAATTTCTTGTTTTATTTTAAAGTGCTTCAAATAATTTGTGTTTATTTCTTTTCAGATCCACTCGAGTACGCAGCGCGAGTGTTTTACACCATAGTTCACAGATGCAAGTCGTGAGTGATTTGTCCCAACTCTCGGATGATTCAGGGCATCGTCGAGCCCGAGAACGTGTTAGTTAAAGACTCCGAAGGATCGTTCGACATACCAGAGGAGTCTAGGTACACGAAATGCTACCTGCAGTGCGACAACACTGTTTTTTTGTCGGGGAAAATTGGAGTGGGACAGAAAAACAATATGCGAAAGGATATGGGCATACAGGTAAGACCGCAAACTAATTTGTAGTATTATAGGTGACGCATAATCTCGTTTTTTGATACTGTACAAAATTGTATTTTATTTAAGAGTAAACACAGTTTTAATCTGCAATATGATTGTCTTTGTTATTGGCAATCTTTGCCCATCTCTCTAATAAGCTTTTCGTAAAAAAAGTGTGATTTTGTGTAATATATATGTTATGATATGTTCTTCGAGTGCAGTTTTAATCTCTGTCGCAATAGGCATTTTTTCCCACCAATACAACGTTCCATAAATATGAAAAGATGGCAATTTGACAATACAGCAATCAGATACACTTACAAATACACCTGTCAGCTTAATTCTTTGATTTTTTTCTTGGGTGATTCTGGCACTGAGGTCTTGCATGTCATGCTGCAGAATAATACATTTTCGATTGATCAGTCTTGGACGTTTTTGAATCACAGCCATGTTTCATCTATGAAGCTGAGGACCTTAATATTCAGCACTTGTGTTTTCATTGCAATTCAGATCCTCAATAGTGAATAATTCCTGTAAAATACCTCTCTACTGACAGTAACATTTTTTAAGCTGAAGACCTGGATTTGGAGTGGGAAAGGTGGTTGTTCTGGAGTTAACCATTATGTTTTCTTATGTGGATTGCAGTATAGAATTCACTATTTATCTCTAGTAACAATTTGTTGAAGAAAAAAATGATATGCCTAACCTGGATAAAAGTACACTACAGATGGCTACACTTTGAATTTTGTTTTTAACTGAAAGTTGATATGGCCCATGTTCCTCCTCTTTGTATTTTGTTCAGTGGTTGATCATGAAATTTGAAGCTTTTTGGCTAATTCCTGGGTGGTGGTTTGTCTGGGATCAGCTTTAATTTCAGCCAATAACAGATCCTTATCGAATTCAACATGTCTTCCAGATTTTACACTGTCGGAAACATTAAATTACTGTTTTTAAATTTTCTAAAGTAAAGTTGATATGTTCTGTTATTCCAGGCACAAGCATAAAAAACATTGTTTTGTTTGTTTTGTTTTCAAAACTCATAAGCCATCAAATGTGTAATATGGAACTTACCCACACTTTGCTCTTACATTCTTGTAGGGTCAGATATTTTTTTTAATTTAAGAAAAGCACACTATCAATATATTTAATTAGAATATAGGTTATAATATATTAAGGTAAATTTTAATGCATATGACAGTGTTTTAACATTTAAAAAAAAACGACATTACTTGTAGGTTCAAAGGGGGTTTTTAATATTTACTAGAAAATATTTTGTTTGACAAAAAGTGTAAATGAGTATTTTGTTACAGCACAACCACTACATCTCCAGGATTCCGGTTCGCGCGCGATTCCAGGATAGCATTCAGATATATCCACAGCATCATTGTAGTTTATTTGTTGTTATTGCAATTTTCAATTATCCTTAATGTCTGAAGTTGATTCTTATTTTTTTTTATAATCATATTTTAAATAATAGATCTGTTAAATCATGATGTCCGATGTGGAATATCTCAGTTGTATACTTTCCAAAGGCTAACTGCTCAAAGTTACATTTATTTCGGATAGTCTATGGGCGTATAAAATTGGTGCTATTCAGGAACGAACATTTTGGGGACATCAGCTGGATTAGAGTACTGCACCAATAGTTCACAGGTAAGACTTTTTTAAATCCTTATGTATGACTATTTGTTATATTACTTGTTTTTATAACCAGTTGAAGTTGAAAACAATTAGATACATTTTTAAATTATGCAACTTATTTTAAAACAAAAGAAAGTTGTAAATGATATACAGTAGGAAAATAAGTATTTGAACACTCTGATTTTTAGGGATTTATCACAAATTATGGCGAAGGTAACCAAAAATGTGTTTTTAATTTGTAAATATAACATTATGTACCTTATGACATGAAAACGAAGTTGTTTAAGTCAATATCAATTACACAAATAATATGCCAAAATAATGTTATTTTGAACTGTAAATAAAGTATTTACACACTTAGAAACTGCTTCATTGGCACTGTGAGGATTAGTGTGGCCTATTGTGCTTACCAATCCTGTCTGTCAATCACTTCAGGTTACAGTCAGATTTCAGTTTAAGAAGAAGTTTTCATTTGTGTGTTAGCAGTGGCTCCGAAACGAAAAAGATTCTTGTGGGAGTGAGGGGAGAAATAGTAGCATTGTACCTGGCCAGAAAGGGTTGTTGAGACGTTGGAAAACAATTTAATTTATTATTTTCTACGGTGCGGTATATTCTAAAAAAAAATAAATGACGGGAACAAATGACGAGAACAAACCCGGATCAGGTCGTCCTTGTGGTCATCACTGTGAGTAACAGAATTAACAGAAATTATCAAGGACATGTTAAAAAAACCTACACAGAACGCCCAACAGCTTTCAAACGACTTTGAGAAATGCTCGGGAAAGAAGGTGACATCCCAGACAATAAGGAATGTTCTCCATGACATAGGTATTTGAGGTAGGCGACCTGTAAAAAACCCATTCTCAATGAAATTAATAGATGAAATTGAGTTTGCCCAAAAATATAGAGACAAACCTCTACATTTTTGTAGAGCCAACATTTTAACATTATGACAGTGAGAGAATATTGGGCTCAGTAGGCAGAACATACTAAAGACAGTTAAGCACAGTGGTGGTAATGTTATGGTTTGAGGGTGCCTGTCTTACATGTGAAATTTTTACGTCATAAACGGCAACATGACACCCCTGTCCTTTGTGGAAGTGTTGCGAAGTAACCTTCGAGACAGTGCTGTAAAATTAGGACTGAAAGGAACTTTCGATTTCCAGCAGGATAACCACCCTAAACATAAAACTAACATAACCAAGAAGTGGCTTGTCTGTAATGCACTTAGAAGGTTTATCACACAACCCCAATCACTGGATTTTAATCCCATAGAAAATGTATGGTACATTCTAAATAAAAAAATCTGTGAAGTCACAATTAAGAGCAAAGGGTATCTAAAAGAAGTTATTTTTGATGCATGGAGCATTTTACCCACAGATACTAGAAAAAAAGTGGGATCAATGTCTAGACGTTTGGAAGCTATAATTCCTTGCTAATGGAATGGACGCAAAGTATTAAATAAATTAGGGATCAATGGAAATTGATTTTTATAAAAATTACTACTGGTAATTGGCGGTGTGCATTTCGTTACGGCTTCAAACGTTATTGTTAAACATATTTGTTTAATTAATATTTTCAAATAAATTGCTAACCTCTGTTATGTAAAGTTTTTTTAAATTTTCGCCATGATTCGTGATAAATCCCTAAAAATTAGAGCGTATAAATACTTTTTTTTTGCCTGCTGTACTTCAATGAAAAATATCATTTAATATAACACATAGTCCTACAAGTGGTTGGAATTATAAGCTAAATACTGAGTTGACAAATGAGTTCTTTTGGTGTTTGTTTCCTCATATTTTCTAGGCGCTTTTGGACACAACGTTTTTTTGATTATGGCATACGTTTAGCTAACTTAAGTTTTGTTTACTTTGCGTTACTGCGAAAGTAAAAAACCTACTTTGATTTCATAATTTACATTTATTCCAAACAAAAGCAAACGACATGTTGAAATTTATGCAATTTAGCGCCGGTTCTAAAATGCAAGAAAATACCAGGTATAAGCTATACTTGGTATAATATTTGAAACGGCCGTTCTACAGAAGGAGGTGATGCCTTAGCAATTCGCGTACCGCGTACCCAAAGTCTTCTTCGTTTATTTAGAATTTCTCCTTTTTGTATGTCTCGTTTAGTTTCCCTTATTGTTAGACAACTATCCAGCCATCTTTTAGGCAACCCTACTATCGGTCTTCAACTGTATCTCAATGTTCAATGCTCAATGTTCTTATAAATATTCACTAATTTATTGAGTTTCATCTTTCTACGTGTTAATTCCAGGTTCTTCTTGTTTTTATCCTCTTGTCTACATCTTGTATGTTACTCTGTCCACGTTGACTTTTATTTGTTTCTCCACATCTGAGCGTAATGACTGATCGATCTTAATACTTTTATTTTTACATGGCTTATTTGTCGCTTTGTTCTTTTTGTCTCTCTTCCAGTTACAAAGGCCCGTGCTAATATTGGTCTTAACGTTTTTTTTTGTCTTATATTTTACTCTGTTAATACAGTTGATAACTCTAATTAGAGTTGATAACTCTAATGCACCCGCTTACTGCGATTGCTTATGTTGTTTGTCTTATCACTTCTTTTGTAAGATTTCGTTCGCTAGTGATCTCTATTCATAGGTAATTAAAAGATATTACATACTCAATGACTTTGTTTTCTAATTCAAGTTTGCATTTTTGTGCATTTTTGCTGATGACCATACATTTAGTTTTTTCAGGTGATACTTTTATATTCTGCTTGTTTACTGTTGTCTTGACAATATGAAGTTGTCTTTGTAAATCTACTTCAGTACCCGCATTCAATACCGTATCATCTGCGTAACAGACTATGATTTCCTTATCCCGTCCCATGCTGAGCCCCCCATTTTTTCGTGTTATTTGATTCGTTATTATGCAGATTAATGATGAATTCAGAGAGTCTCCTTATCTTATGCCTGTTTTTAGTTCTACTAATTCTGTTGCCCCTGGATGTTACAATTTTTGTTATATTTATTTATATCCTTTATCAGTTCGATTATATATCTTCATTTATGTTTTTCCTGAATCCCTGTTGTTCATCCCTGGTTTCTACTTTGCTTTCTATGTTATCTTTCATTCACCAAGCCTAAGGCCTTGTAATTATCTGGTTTATTTTATATGATTTTTTAAAGCAATATTTTTATGACCAATAATAAGGTGTCCTCCCAGTCAGTGCTTGTAGCATGTTGTTAAGTAATTTTAATATCTATTTTTGTAAAACATTTCTTCCATATTCCAGGAGTTCGTGATATATTCCATCTTGCCGTGGTGCTCCTCAATTTTTTACTTACTCTAAACGTTTTTGTTTTACTGTTTCTTTTTCATTAAACTCTTCGTTACTATCTTCATCCTGCTCTCTATCATATAGTTCTGAAAAGTATTTAGTGCATTGTTGCTATTAAAAATTCATTCAGTTCAATTCAAAGTCTTTTCTCAGTCTTCTTTTCATCATCTTTGAAAAGTGGCATAGTGGGTCCCTCAAGAAGAATATTAAAAAAGTTCGAAAGCTATGAAAATTCACCCGTGCTCGACGCAAAAATTACGCATTCCTTCACCAAAACGTCAACAAGTCTGTCGATACCGGTTCTTGGCGTTAAGCCATCATCAGTCGGGCTCTAGCTTTGGATAACAGCTGAACGAATGACTATATACATTGTCCATGTCGGATGGTGGCTGTAATTACATGTAGCTCACGCCAGTTTGTTATAAACGTCCGCAACACTTGCTGATGTTTAGGTAGCGGCTGAAGGAGTGGACAATTTCTAGATGGATCACGGATGAATTTTCTTTGATTTTGAATATTTCCGTATCTTTTTTTGTGAGTTGTTTACATATAGGTTGTTTTTCACATCTTTGGAAAACTTTTCTCATTGTCTTCTTTTGATTTCTGTTTTTGAGTAAATCTATTTCTTGTTCTTACAGGTCCGTCCTTAGTGTCTCTTGTCTTGTATGCTAGAACATACTAGGGTGTTTGTTCGCTTTTGCGAATTCCTTCGGTCATCGTTCTGAGGGGTTTAATATTCACGCTTTTTTGATTTTTCGTTTATCTATTGCTCCAGTTGCTTCTTGAACACATTTTTAAAATTATTTTCTATGTTTGCTGTATGTCCATTTCTATCTTTCTGTATATTGTTCTTGTTAAGTTTTTCTGTCAATCGTTTAATACTAGCCCATGTTTTGATCCTATCTATATTGACAGATGATAGAGTTACTATATCACATATATTTTGTGAGTGTATTCATTTGCTTGTTGTGATATACTCTATTCATAGTGTTATGTCCTCATGTATTACTCAGTCATCTGATTTTATGTTGTTTTGAATGATCGAACAATGATTTAATGATTCTGAGACGTTCATTAAACGGATTTCTATTAGTATGTTACCATTGTTGTTGCGGAGGGTATTAAAATGCATCTGAAGCGGTTCTTCGTCAATAAACCACAGATATGCTGGCAGAAGCAAAAATTCTAAGATGAATATAGTTTTTGTATTCACATTAAATTATATTTCACATATCATTACTCTTAAACATCGAACGAACTTATTTTCCAACCCAATGTATTGTTCATTTTGAAAATATTAATTTTGATATTAATTATTTTCTTTTGTTGCAGGTAAGTGCGCTTAAGCGCAGTCCGACAAAGCGAGTGAGTTGACCTGGTTAAACTATATTTTTGTGAATAATACACCAACCAGGCATGTATGGATATGTTTCCTTACTTTTTGTAATAATTAACTAGCAGTAATATATTAAGATGTGTTAAAAGGGAAGAATCTAGATGTACAAGGTGTAAGGAAAATTACTTTCGTAAATGTAACCAACGATTCTTTACATCATTTTGAGCAAAACGTTTCCTTAAAACATTTATCCAAAATGCAATCATTTCCTCGGAAAATAGGTCAAAACTTTTTGAAAAATTCAGTTTTTTGTTTCATTGGTCCCTTAAGGTGTTATTTGAAAATAAAATGTAATATTTTTCATTGTCATTATGTACGTTTCAGGACAAATTTGATTTATATAGTTTCAAAAACTTTACATATTGTCATATTTTCAAAAACTTTACATATTAACAGGAAAACTTATACATTATTGTCGTTTAATGTTTAAGTTGAAATTACTAGCACTAATTTTTCACACAATTTCACGTTTTAAATGATTCACGATATACTTTATTAATTATTTTATTAAATTAAATGTTCAAAATGTTCACTATTTGAGTCTGTGCAAGCCTGGCCACCATTTTAACGTATTTTCCCGGACATTTAGTTCTGGTATATTTCTAATCTGGTTGGCAGTGGCTTCTTTGTAAATAAGAAGCACATCGTGATATTCCCGTACAGAATACAATTTTGGTTTGAAATCTAATTTAATTTACACTTTAATAACACCCTTTGTCATGGGGGATAATCTCAATTAGTCAATGCGCTGTTACCACTTCCATTTTGGCTAATGTATGGCATGATTCTTAATTAAAATAAATATTTGAATATTATAATAATCAGTTTATTTGTTGTTTATTCGTTAATTAACCTAACCAATTATTATTTGCCGAATATGCTTTACACGTATTTGCTAAAATGATAATTCTTATTATAGGTGATTTTTCAATTGGTGATTTAATATGTTTACAATTTTTTTTTAGGTTTTTGATCCTTGTCGTAAGGAACTTTTTTCTTTCAAATGATTTTAAGAATCATTGGTTAATTTTACGAAAGTTTACCTTACACCTTGTTATTAAGAGGTATACAACTGTGCTCCCACCGTTTTTTCTCAAAATTCAAGGCTTTATTGTAAAAAACTGGTTATACATTTATGATTCAAAGTATTACCCATCGTTGGGCACAACTTTCTCCCATCTTTCAGGCAGCATTCGAATCCCACGTTGAAAAAACTGGTCATCTATTGAAGCGATCGACCAATCGATCCAATTTTTGACTTCTTCATAAAATCGAAAGTGCTGGTCAGCCAGGCCGTGTGCCATCGATTGAAACAGAGGGAGCAACGTCTGGAGAATATGGCGGGAGGGGTAGGACTTCCCATTTCAACGTTTCCAAGTATGTTTTGACTACGTTCGTAACATGGGACCGAGCATTGTCATGCTGCAAAATCACTTTATCGTGTTTTTTGCTGTATTGCGGCCGTTTGTCTTTCAATTCTCGACTCAAACGCATTAATTACGTTCGATAACTATCCCCTGTGATTGTTTCAGACGGTTTTAACAGCTTATCTTGGATCAGTGAATATTCGGTTTGGCCGTCGGCGTAGAAGCGTGGCCGGAATATCCCCATGAATTTCGACGCTTGGGGTTATCATAACATTTTTCCTCGCCGTAAGTCTCTGAGAGTATTCGGTGAGCCTCAGCCACAGATTCCTTCATATTAAAGAAATAAATTAGCACCTCCCGCAATTGATGAGAATTTGGCTCATAAACTGACTTTTTAGTCGCGAATAACTTTATGATGTAAACACAAATCGACTACTGATGCTATGGGGTTAGGTTTGCAAGATGCCCAAAGGTATTGCATGTCGTCTATGATGATTTCCGATATATGGCGTTAGCAAATAGAACGGCGGGAGCAAAGTTGTATATCTTTAATGTTTTTTTTATTAAACTGTAACATGTTATTTCGTCATAGTTATCTACCAGGTATGTAATTATGACACCGGAATTTTTGAATAGAAAATACACGTTTATTGTATTAAAATGATAAAAAAATATTTTATTCGAAGTATCGCTATACATTTTTCCCACCTGCTTGACAATTTGTGGGCGACACGCGGAAAAAAATGTTGCTCTTTTGAGGTAAACCAGTCATAGAACCATTTTGTAGTAAGTAGTAATCGAACGGAACCAAGTCAATCGTTTCTTTCCATCAGTTTTGCCGTGTGTGATGATGCATTATCATGAAGCAAAATCACTTTGTGTTGCCTTTTTTGACATTCTGGCCGTTTTTCACGCAAAGCTTGATTTAAATCGATCATTTGTTGTCGGTAGCGTTCAGTATTAACGGTTGCGCCAGGTTTTAGCAGCTCATAATAGATCACACCCTTCTGATCCCCCCAAACACAGAGCATTGTCTTCCGTCTATAGCGATTTGATCTTGCAGTCGATGTCGATGATTTGCCTGGAGTTACCCATGATCTTTAGCACTTATTCTCAAAATATATATCCACTTTTCATCGCCAGTCACAATTCGATGGAGAAATGACTTACTTCTGTATGTGGCGAGCAGCATTTCGCAAGTGGTTTTTCGGTTTTTCTGCTGTCTTTCATTCAGTTCATGTGGAACCAATTTTCCCATCTTCTCTATCGTTATCATGGCTTTCAAACGCATAGAGGCGGACGGCTTCTCATGTCACAGTTAATTGATCCGCCAGTTGTTGCGTTTGAGCGTGATTATCATCCAACAATACTTGCAATTTGATGTCTTCTAACTTTTTCGGTGGTCTTCGACGTTCTTCGTTTTTCACGTCATAAACCACTTATCGCCACCTTTAACCATTCAAAGCACTGTGATTTACTAAGAGCATGCTCACCATAAGCTTCGACAAGAATTCGATGCGATTCTGTAGCAATTTTCTTCAAATGGTAACAATCAGTGCTGACCGCAAATCGTAGTTTCCAGTCACAAAATTCGACATTTTCAACTCTATTACAAACTGTGCTGTTGTATTAAACTTGTATTGTTGTGAGTTGAAAATCTTTGTCAGACCTCAACAAGGGAATGACGCGGTTTGACGGTAACTACATTGACAGCTAGGGCCATCTATGGGCAAATTCCGGTTTCATATTTACAGACCTGGTAATTCTTAAAATAGTTACCAGAAAAAGTACAGTAACATTGGAACCACAAGAGTGGACTGTGTTGTATATTTTATTTTGAGACTGAAAATGGAATTTAGGTGACGGAATGAGTGAAGAAACCAAACATAACAAGAATTAGTATCGTGTGATACTGAACCTGATTAATCTGTTGAGCTTCATCTCGACAGATTTTTACCATGTAGTAAGTCATTTCTATTTTTTTTTAATTAATGATAAAGTAAAGGGTTCGCCAGTAGCAATAATATGATCTAACAAACAAAATAAAATCCAACAAGAACCGTTTGAAGTAGAATATGTTTCATATTCCGTATATATTTTTCACTTTGAAGTACGATCAATTAAATTTTCTTCTGAATATTTCATTTAAATGTTTTTTTTTCTGTGGCTTTATGAAATAACTTTGTCCTAAATTCATATAGCATTTGATTGAAATTTTTGACTCAATTTCAATTGTAATGTTCAGTTTCAAAGTGTTTGTGCTTTGTGTCGACGTATAATTTCCAGTAACCTCATGAAAATAAATCCCAAGATGTTAATCAATTTTGGAAGACCGTTGCATTACACTTTTCTTTCAATAAGTCAATAAGGATGCATTAAATTCTATTCCTTTCCATTTTGGTTACACACAATCTGATATCATAGATCTTGGATAGGATTAAGTACTCAATTTAATCTTCAGTCTTTTTTGACTATCTTCGGCATTTATTTACACAAAAGTAAATACAACTTTAATCTTCAAAGTAATCTCCCTCATTATCTATACATTTTCGTCATCTTTCGGGCAACTGTCGAATCCCAGATCGAAAAAAAACTTTATCAAAACATGTGAATCGACTATCAATCAGGTAATTGTTCGGGAATCGAAAGAGATCAAAATCAATATCAATCAGTAATTTGAGTATCAATTTCTAAACCCAGAAACGGCCACCATTTAACAGAACTCCAGAAGTTGTACTTTAATGTATAAGTTTGATAATAAACCTTTATCATTGTTTCTATAGGAACCTTCGTCGCGAAACACCAAACAACTAGAAAAGTTTTTTAAATGTTTCAACGTGCATTTCAGGAGATGATTTAATCTGATTCTAGGACTATACTATGTTCTGTTGATATGACATCCATACCTAATGAAGCGTGTAAAAATAATGAACCATGAAGTTAACTAACCTTTACATTAATAATACCAAAGGTGACTGAACGGAATAGATCCTTTTTTAGCCTGGTTCATGGTTTTATTACATTTCTCTATTTGTAAGCTTTCATACTCTCCAAAGCCAGCCCTATTATTATATACACTTAACAAGTCTTAAATTACTAATATCTATATTATGGTCCTGCCCAAGTGAATGTTGGGCAACAATAATAGTTTTTATTTCTATACATTAATATTAACACATTAATGTCCACTCTTTTATTTTTGTTCTGTTCCTGTCAAAAAGTCGAAGATTCTTCAATAATTGTCTAAATGTATGTTTTCTAATTAATCTGCCTACAATATTCCTACTATAGCCATTCACTTCGGACACCTCCCTAATTGCTTTTAAGTCTTGTTTATAACTGATTAATCTATGTACCACAATGGTGGTGTTTTTTTTCCAAAAATCAGAATCTAACCTATTTTTAATGTCCCTACCCACTAAAACATTCAAAAATGATAATCTAGCATTGTTCTGAAGTTCATAATGAATGCTATGGTTTCGGACTTACCATTTAAATTCTTAACAAAAAACTTAAGTTTCCATTTTTTGAACCGAAAATTGTAAAAACATCCACATATGTTAGCCACAACTTCGGAAAGTAATTGAATTCATCTTTCGCCTCAGTTTCAAGTTTGCTTATGAATAAGTTTGATGACAAGGGACTACCCATTGCCGTTCCTTCTTGTTCGTAAAACCTATTATTAAGGCGAAAACATTTTTTTTTCATATATCATCTTGTTAAAGAGATGTACTCTGAAACAATCTTATTATTGAAACCGTTTAACTCTAGTAACTACCTTAGGTATTTCAAGCTAGGCGTAATCGGTACACTCTGAAACGATGATACGTCAAAGGACACTAAGACCTCGGTTTCCTGTAGACGTGTGTTTTTGACTTTTCACATGAATTCTGTTGGGTTTATCAAATAACAGGTTTGCCAGATTTTTAGATTCCTTTGCTAATCATTTTGCCAAGTTGTATTTTGGAGAATCAGTGGCTGATACAATTGGTCTCATTGACTTTCCTGGTTGATGAATTTCTCGTAAAGCAAATAATCTTGGCACTTTTGGATTTGCAATATGTAATTTGTTTTTCAGAGAAGGAGAAATAAGGTTGTGACAAGATTTTAATGTATCTCTGACTGCATTGCCTATTTAATCGTTTCTATGGGCCCTCTTCAATTATTTTTTCAACATGTTCAAAATAATCAGATTTATCCTTTACTGCAACCTTATTTCGCTTTTGACTTTTATCTGAAATATTTTTTGCAATTTTGCCATTATATGGTTCCCTTAGTTTTCCAAAGAATTCATCAGGGCATAAACCAGGTAAATCAATGAGACGAATTGTATCAACCATTGATTCTTCAAAATTCAACTTGGCAAAATTGTTAGCCAAGGAATTTAAACATCTACCATACCAACTACCTTCCTTTTCTTGATAAATTCAATAGAATTCGTAAGAAAAGTAAAAAACACACGTCTACAGGAACGTGAGGTGTTGGCATTCTTTGACGTATCATCATTGTTTTCGAGTGTGCCAATTCCGCACACCTCGAAGTACCTGAGAGAGTTACTCGAGTTAAACGGTCTCAATAACAAGATTGTTTGGGAGTACATCTCTCTAACAAGATTATGTCTGAAACAAAATTGTTTTTAGCTTAATAATAAGCTCATAAATAGCTTACCACTCTTAGTGAACCTATTCACGAGCAAATTTGGAACCGAGGCGAAGGATGAATTCAGTTACTTGCCGAGGGTGTGGCTAAAATATGTGGATCATGTTCGCGCAATTTTTGATTCAAAGAATGAATGCTTAGACGATTTTGTTGAGAATTTAAATGGTAAATCTGAAACCACATAATTCACGGATAAACTTGAGAAGAATAATAGATTACCATTTCGGATGTTTTAATGAGTAGCAATAATCAAAATTGGTTAGATTTTGATATTTTTAGAAAAAATACCATTATTTTGAGATACATTCCTAACGATTTCGAATCATAGCATCCATAATAAGACGACTAGTTAAATGTTATGGTGAAGAGATTAATTAATTTTCCTCCAAAAATAAGATAATTGCAACAAAGGATTAAAATGAATTAGAGATGTGTCCGAACTGAATGGTTATAATAAGAATATTGTAAATACATTAATTAGAAAACATACGTCAAGACAATTATTAAGGTGGTTTGCAATCATGTAATACATCAGAGAAATTCTGGGCAATAAAAAGGATAAGGTAAAGGACCAACATGAAAAATCGGGAATTTATTAAGCTAGTTGTAAAGATTGTGATCGAAGGTATATTGGGCAAACTCCCTAAAGATCCCCATTGACCGGATATAAAGAGCACACAACCCACGTTAGATATGGTAAAAATGAAAAATCTTGTGTTGGAATATAGCCATCAGTAATTTAAGACTTGTTAAAAGTGTAAATAATAATAGGGCTTTGGATGCGTATGAAAGCATTCCAACAGAAAAATGTAAGAAAACATTCAATCAACTTTTACAATTATTAATGTAACACTTAGTTAACTTCATAGTTCGTGATTTTTACACGCTTCATTAGGTGCTGTTGCGACATAAATAGGACATAATTTAGAATTAGATTGAATCGTCTCCTGATGATGCTAACATGATTAGCGAAACGCGCGTCAATGAGATTAAAAAAAGGGATTTGGAGTTTAATAAAATGTCTTTGTGTTTAATGTTTCAGACCGAAGGTTCCAATAAAAGAGTTGGAACAGGATAGGAAAATAATACTGTTTATTTTTCTAAGTGTTTTTGTTTTCAAATGGAAGCTTTACCTTTTGGGGCTATGTATATACATTTAAGAAAGCAACGTAGAAACTAGTTAAGAGAAATAAAAGAAAAGAGATGATCTAATACCTCTTGGGGATTTTGTATATTTCCGTCCTTCAGTTCATTTGAGTCTATATTAAGTTGTATTATTGCTCCTGAAACATAATCTTTTGCGTCATGTGTATTACGTTACAACGTGATAAAAACATTTTTTTTTAGACCGTTTACTTTGTCATGTGTACGGTTATAATCGCATATAGACACAGGTAACCAAGCAAAAAGTGTAACAGTTTTTGTGTTCAAAATATGCTGTACAGTAAATGTACTACTATGATCAAAAAATAAGTGACCTTTTAAATAAAACACAAAGTATTTATTTATTCATTCAAGTGCATATTGTCTCCTTCAAAGTAATCTCTTCTTAATGCCTTACACTTATTCCAATTTCTTTCAGTCTTCCAACAATTTTTTTAAACGATTTCTGGTATTTTCTTCAAAGCGGCCAACGAAAAGTGGATCCTTCAGAATAATCCAAAGAGGCTAAAACCAGTACCGCAATACCAAATATCCACGCCAAAAATGATTGTTGTATATATGGTGGGGTCAACTGGGCCTAATGTAGGAGTTGCTCCAATCTGGTCAAACGGTCGCTGCTAACTGTTATCAGCATCAACTCATTTTCCTCAGGACAACATAATGCAATATGACTGCTGACTGGAGACGATAATCGAGATAAGCTGGGAGATTTTATCACATCCGGCGTATTCTCCAGATTTGACCCTTTCGGATTTTGCGAATTACTGCCAATCCCTCCAACACCACCCCACCTACCTGGCTGATAGTCGTTTCATATTTATTGAGGAAGTTTTGAAAAGTCTCAATGACTATCACATCAAAACCAAGTTTTTTTCTATCTGGGATTGGCATTTGCCCACTGGTGACGAAAGTGGGAGATTTACAGAGGGAGATTACTTTGAAGATTAAATTTTTATTATTTTTTTGACAAATAATAGTCAAAAGGTCGAAAATTAAGTTAAGGACATATAAAAGAAAACAAAGAACTGTTACAATTTATTTAGGTCTATGTTTTTATAGCTAAATTTGCTAAATTTTCTATTCTCCCCCACTACTAAACTGAATCTGTTTTTGTATTTTAATTATATTATTTTTGAAATAAAAATATTTTCTTGTTCCTACATTCGTTTTATTTACTTATTTATATCTATATTCCCTTAAAACTCGCATGGCACAAAATAGATGATTTAAATTATTAAGTATTCCTGGTTGCCTGAAATAAAAGCCAGGGCATTTCTTGTGGCATGCGGGTTTCATCAAATCAGTTATCACAATGAGAGGGAAAATAAAAACGCAAATAATTTTGACAAGTTTATAATTTCCCTGAATATCGGTGTCCTTGATACATAAATAGGAATTTTCCATCGATGGAATATTTACTTAGAAATATCTTAATTAAATGCGAGTAGGACGTTTCAAGATTCTGTATATAATAAAACCAGGTTTTTAATGTAGATCTAATTTTCTTTTTTTGTAATATTTTAACACCACTTATAAGTCAAACTATTTAAGTTAGTACTGTACTTTTTCAATATTTTCGTACTTCTATACAACACAGATGATATGGCTTTTTTGTTAGCTAACACTCCTTATCTGATTTCCTTTATTGTTGTTGTACAATGTAAAATATTACAAGTGTTAAGATACATTACATATATCTCAATAGAAGTATCTAAATGTCGAAATAGGAGGATATTAACTTGATTTATAAATGCTGTTATATCTGTCAATGTTAAAAATTACAAATACCTGAATATTTATAACATTCTACATCAAACAAAAGCAATAACAATTCATGTTTAACAGGTATCCTTTCTGTGTCACTTTTTAAAAATAATTTAACACATTTTCTGTGACATTCTTCCATCGATATATCCCTTTATATGTTCTAAATTAATTCCCCATAATACTTAACAATACTATACTACCCTGTATAAAATTTACTCTCCTAAATAACTCACACTTCCTCCAAAGGACACCGGTAATCAAGGGTTAATCCCTCTTTCTAAAATTTGAATTCATGTCATAGGTATGTCTAATTTATTCTAACATATGCTATTACATAAATTCAAATTATGATTTTAAACATATTTGTATATATGTATATTGTCAAAATTACTTGCCTTTTATTTTCTTATGGTAGCTATATCTTTTAAAATAGTTTTCTCATTGTGATGAACTATAATTTCTTGAAATTAGACAGTAAAACTTCCTGTCCATAAGTTTGGTTGCAAACATAGTCTATACGTGGCGCCATCTATCCGCGGGAAGCTGAATTAACAGGCTTAGTTACATGTGGCGCCATCTATCCCCGAATAGTAAAACTAATCAACCCAGACATATGTGGCGCCATCTATTAGCAAGTGATGGCAGCTTTTGAACCGTTGCTATGGTGGCGCCATCTATTAGCAAATTATATAAACCTTTGAACTGATTGTATGGTGGCGCCATCTGTTGGCAAATCATGCAAGCTTTTAAGTGGTTTATACGGTGGCGCCATCTATTAGCAAGCTGGAGAAGCTTTTAAGCGGTCTATATAGTGGCGCCATCTATTGGCAAGTTGGTGAAGCTTTTAAGCGGTCTATATAGTGGCGCCATCTATTGGCAAGTTGGTGAAGCTTTTAAGCGGTCTATATAGTGGCGCCATCTATCCGCAGAGATTCAAACTAACGAGAATGGCCGTAATGTGGCGCCATCTATTGGCAGAAAGACACACTAGTGGAGAAAGATGATATGTTGCCCCCTCTGTCTACGGGAAGTTAAATTTATGTAAAAGGACTTAAGTGGCTGCATAGATACGCGAGAGGCCAAAGTAATGGTATACGCAGTAGTGGCACCCTCTATACGCGTATCTATGACTTTTCCTTAACGATTATATTTCTAGATATCTGGATACCTAGAAACATAATCGCTAATTTTGCCATCTATACGGCATAACCTAACTATATAACGTCGGACGACGTAATATAGATAGGTTAAATTGGGATTTTGTGGCAATAAAACGAGGTTTATTATAAAATTTTATTATACAATGATCTAGTACATTTATAAAAAACGGATTCGATAAAAGTCTGAAAAATTGTGCACAACCCTGGAGAAAAAATATAAGCAGTGTTTGTTTATATCAAATGTGTTTGTAAATTGGAACTGAACATAGAAATTACGTAAAGCTAAATTCAACATATATAATAAATAATAATAAGATAATGTAAATATGGATTTTTTGCTCCAACTCCTTAAAATTAGAGGTGAGAACAATTTACTTAAGAAATTATATAAGTTAAATTCGAAATTTTGATAATATTAATGTGTAATTAAATCTAATAAAAACCTTAAAATCACAAATAGAAATAATTAATTACTAGTTAGTCCAGTGGTAAATTGGTTTAATGATTTGTCTTGTTATTATTTATTATTACATGAATATATAAATTGTCTATCATTCTTTACAAACACATTCGATAGTGTATTAATGTAATTTTTAAGCTGATGTTTGACGTAGCCCAGTATGGTTTTCCAAGCTAACAAGAAAAATGGCTTACCCTTGATGCAAAGATTGAAACTTCCTCATTCGACGATTCATCTAACTTATGTGGACTATTGGCCAAACAAGTTTAATATCGGGAATACTGTTTTACTTACTAATACACAATATTGGTAGGAGTATATAGATCAATTTAAAATGAGAAATTATACAAACATTTTTCATATGAACTAGAAAAAACTTACAGGTTATAATTATTTACAGTTTTACAGTATAGTAACAAATAATTTGTATTAAAAGGAAGTACTATTAAACACAAAATATATAATGGTAAAGTGACAAGCACTAAATTATGTTAATTTTAGTTCATGTTTAACAAATAAAGTACTACACAACACTACTACAATTTAATTGAAACCATAGACCTCAAAATTTAATTTTTACAATTACCAAAGGATGTGGTGTAAATCTCTAACATAGAATATATTAAATATATATATATATATATATATATATATATATATATATATATATATATATATATATATATATATATATATATATATATATATATATATATATATATATATAAATATATATAAATATATATATGACATATATATTATATATTTGACGTACAAAGTCTTTTTCAAATAGGCAGCCCAATCATTATTAAATAAAAATAGATGTGACACAGATAGTCTTTTTAATCAAAAGCTCCATGTTATATAGGATATTTTTGATCGGCTTTCAAGTTTATATATCTTTGCTGAATATTACTTCTTTATGTGTAATTATTCTGAAGGTATTACAAATAAAAAATGATTAAATGAAAGAGATTTACCACTAAACACCAAGTCCTTATTTTTTTACCTCTCGACTCGCGCTTCACTAACCATGATAGCATCATCAGGAGATGGTTATTAAAAAAATATGAAAAAAGATTAATGTTAAATTAAAAGTGATTTGGTGTTTAGTGGCAAATCTCTTCAAGTTTAAATATTTGTTGTAAAATAACCACAATAATTAATCAAGAATGCTGACGTTCTGGACAGTTTGCTAGTCATTTCCTTGCTCCCTTTCTACCCATTCATCTGTCTGAATAGGTTCTTCATTCAGTCATGAGCGAGTCAACAGTTATGGAGCGATTTATTTTAAAATTGCAAATATCTCTTACTATTGAAAGATTATCATCAAATAATACTGGATCTATCGCTTCACTGCTAGTTAGTTCGGCATAAACATTGACTTTCCTGATCATTGTGTGTTTTGGTTTACTATTAACCTGTAAGTTTTTACTTGCTAGGGCATGAACTAGTATTTGGAGCCTTCGTAGTTGACTCAGGAATTCAGTAATTTTTCATCTGCTCAACAACGGAAATTATGTCGATTCACTTGCCCATTCATTATAAAAGTTGATTCATCAGAAATAACATGATCCTTAAGTCCATATCATTCATAATCGACTTTAACGTGCCGAATCTTTGTGAGGATAGTATTCCCGATCAGAAAGCAGAAATATTATCTAATTTTATTAATTTACTTGGTTTTAAACAATATAATAACTATCGCAACACACATCATAAAATATTGGATCTTATTATCTCAAATATCCATTGCGAGGTCTCTAGAGAACTGTCACCGTTGGTTTAATGAAGATAGTCACCATCCTTCCCTCTCCATCTTCTTCGCTTCTAACTCCAATGAGCGGCGTGTGTTTCCCGCCAACAGATCCCAATTCAAATACAATTTTAGAAAAGCAAATTTTTTGTTGCTTTATCAGAGGGTTTTAAATATAGACTGGTCAGATTTGTATGTTATAAGTGATGTGAATAGGGCATGCGAGTTTCTGTATGGGAAGATATTCGGTATTATTGATGAATGTGTGCCCCGATCTATCATCCGTAAGAGAACATTTCCGGTGTGGTTTACACCCGAGATAATAAAAGCCATAAAACGCAAGCATAGACTATTCAAAAAAAGGAAAAAGTCAGATTCGCAGCCTTTACGGGAACAATTCAATGTGCAACGAGCTTCTGTTAAGAAAATGATAAACACGGCCCACAAAATCTATCTAAATAAAGCTGAGAATTCGATATCTGATGATCCTTCATCATTTTGGACTTACGTCAGGGCAAGGGTTTCGTCGGATTCCCTTCCTGAATTGGTCACAGACGGAGACTGTGAGTACTCAGACCCTAACGATATTGTCAACGCCTTTGCAAAGTTCTTCAGCGGCGTTTATAGACCTCCGACTGATCGGAACATGACCCCACATAGTGATAATTCCAGCTCACAGGTAACACTCGACTATTTATCTGATAATATGATAATGAGGGCACTGAAAAGATTGAAGAAACGGTTTGTTTGCGGACCTGATGAGGAACCGTGTTTTTTTGTCGGAGATTGTGCTCCTGCGTTATTGAGGCCGTTATCTTTTGTGTTTAATTTGGCAATTTCAACCAGCGTGTTCCCAAAAGTGTGGAAGGAGGCAAGAATCGTTCCGATCTTTAAGAAGGGCGATCGTTGCAGTATCTTAAACTACAGACCTGTGTCGATTTTGTCGCCTTTTGCTAAAGTATTTGAGATGTCCGTTTATGCGTGCATATTCAGTCAAGTTAAGAGTGTGATATCATCGAGGCAGCATGGATTTTTTGCTGGTCGGAGTACGATTAGCAATTTGGCTTGCTTTGCTCAGTTTGTTGGTCGGGCTTTGGATGATGGTGGACAGGTCGATACGGTCTACACTGACTTCTCTAAGGCCTTTGATCGAATGGATCACTCCATCTTGCTGCATAAATTGGCAAATATTGGATTCAGTGACAAACTTATACTATTATTTGAGTCATATTTGAGCGATCGAGTGCATTACGTTGAGGTACGAGGTTATAGATCACCTCAATTTACCGCCACGAGTGGGGCCCCACAGGGCAGCAATCTTGCTCCCCTTATTTTTGCACTATTTATTAATGATATAGTGACAAATGTTTCAAGCAATATTTTAATGTACGCAGATGATCTGAAACTATATAGAAATATAAATAGCAACGCTGACTGCTTTATGTTGCAGAACGATATTGAGGTTGTTGAAGAATGGTGCAACATCAACAACTTGCCGCTGAATTTTGGCAAGTGTTATATCATGTCATTTGCGAATATCCAGAATGTCACGCATTTTGATTACAACCTGAATGGTGCAATTATTGAGAGGGTCGGGATGTTCAGGGACTTGGGAATTGTTTTTGATACTAAAATGTCTTTTTCATCTCACATTAGCCACATTCGGAGTGAGGCAATGAGAATGTTAGGATTCATCTTTCGGAACTCGGCAGATTTCGTGAACATAAATACACTCAAAACTCTGTATCACAGTTATGTGAGATCAAAGTTGGAGTATGGTGCTGTAGTATGGAACCCTTTGTATAACAGATACAAATTGCAACTAGAAGGTGTCCAGAGAAAATTCGCTAAGTTTTTAGCATTCAGACATGATGGAAGATATCCGACGAGACATATAGATCAGAATAGTCTCCTGTTGAAATTTCAAATATCATCGTTAGTTAGTCGCCGAAAATATTTACTTCTTCAGTTCATCTATAAATTGTGTAGATCCCTCATTGACTGCCCTGAACTTCTATCTGTGGTGGGCTTCCACGTGCCTTCGAGGTGTATCAGATCCTGCCCAACCTTTCATTTACCCTATGCTAGAACTAACTTCATGGTCAGGACACCTCTGTTTCAGGCCATGAAGCTCTTCAATGATCTGTGCTGCGATGTTGACATTAGTAACGTATCTGCAGATCGGTTCACGAGGTTTGTCGCCTTGAGGCTGTTGCAGTGATCGATAATAAAGTGTAGGGATCGTTGTTGTAGCTTTATTTAAGTCTGTTATATGCGCATTGTTTTTGTCTTGATTTTCTTTCTTTTGTTTTTTTTTGTTGCTTTTTTTATAAATTGTCTCAAATGGATTTATTCTGTCAAACAATAAAGGTTATTATTATTATTATTATCTAAGTCTGTTATTATATAAGCATTGTTTTTGACTTGATTTTCTTTTTTATCTTTGTTAATTTTTTTTTTTTTGTGAATTGTTTCATAAATGGATTTATTCTGTCAGACAATAAAGATTATTATTATTATTATTATTATTATTATTATAATCCAGCAATTTTCTAAATTCCTCACACAATTTTTGGTCAGCTTTGTATAATTTTTGAATAATTTGTAATTTATAAGGATAATATATTTAGTGTTTAACTATCCTTGATACTGAAGATTTGCTAATTTGGTTTTCTATATTCATTTCTTCTATATAATTTAACATTTTGTCACGTTCAGTGAACTTTGCCACTGGATTGTTACTTTTGCTATATTTTTTTTTTCTGAAACAATTTTTCATCTTATTCACAGTCCGCATAATTAAATTGGTAGTAAATGGGGAATTTCTATCTAAGTTAAAAACAACCCCAATTAGGTCTCTGTGTCTTTCCCACTGTAGCTAACTACTCTAGCATTTTGTCAATTATCAGTAGCATTATGATAAAATTGGACATATCACTTGTGGAAGACTTAAAGCCTTATTGGTTACTAGTCAGTTTGAAGTCAATACAGGTAGAAAAAAGTAGACATTTTTTTGTCAAATAGCAAATAAAATGTGGGATTTGCAAATAATCTTGTATTTGCGACATTTTGAGAAAACTTAAGAAAAATAAAGAAGTAATATTTGGCAAGGATGTACAGCTGGAAGGCTCTTAAAAAATAGCCTGTAAAAAATTGAAAATATCTATCCAAGTTTCTGAGCGATTTTTCGAGGAAATATCTGTATTTACTATATATAATTTATTCCATGTTGGACAAGTTTTTCTGTGATAAGTGCTGTTCGTTAACAATTACACAAGTATTGATATAATCGTTAAAATTATAAATTCTATTTTACAATGGTAAAAAGCGCGAAAGTCACTGCTTAATTATATAGATATTATACTACGAAGGTTGATCAAAAAGTTTCTAATCATGAAAGTCAGGCTTCAAGTTTTAAGCTATTTTTATTTTTCAACAAAGTATCCCATAACTTTGATACACTTTTTCCAACGGTTCTCTCCTCAACCATTCCCTGAAGTGAGTTTCCGGAAAGTCTTCAAAACACCCCTCTATGACTGTTATGACTATTGAACTCAAATTTCATACCTTTCAGGAATATACTTAGGGCTGGGAATGGAAATGAAAGAATACTAAATCTGGTAAATACAGTGGCTGTCAGAACAATTCGTACTTCAATTTGGTCATCGTCTGCAACACGTTTGTGAGTATGATGGAAGCTATCAATTTTTTTCTGAAAACCGTTTTTTTTAATGATTTATTTCATCCAGGCTGATTAAAAGGTTAGTATAGTATACTTCGTGAGATCGGAGGTTTGCGACTGGGGGAAGAACCAAACTTGACGAAAACAAGTCACAGGAGATATCAGAAATCGTACTATGAAGGAATAATGTTACTTATTCCCTGAATTCTATCCTAAGATCTAAACATATTTAAAGGATCACGAGAGTTAGGATCTATAAAACATCATCAAACATCATTCAGCCACTTATGGCTGCGAGACGTGCTTGCAGTATTTGAAAGAGTACCTTGATGCATTTTTGGTGCTGTGAATGATAATGGAATTGCCAGGCTCAGGTATAACTTTGAACTAAAGCAATTAACAAAGATCTAAATATGGCATATGTGTGGGTTCAGCGATCAGATGGGCGGGACAAGTGGCGAGAATGCAAGAAAACAAAGGGAAATCATGGAGGGTGAATTAGGGCTAACAGAAAAAGAGGTAGACCAAAAAAAAACTAGGCTAATTGAAAAGTTCACGGAGCGACACCTATAGAGCAGTAAGAGAACTATATAATACAAATTTTGTAGTATCATCTTTCATATGAACATATGCGAAGTTTCGAGTCGATCAGTCAATTCATTCGTACAAAAACAGCAGCTTAAAATAAACATATCAGTGTTATTTTTTAAAATAGAAAATATTGAAAATCGTGCTGTGATTAAATTCTTTATAAAAAGGGTTTAAAGGCAATGGAAATTCATAGTGAAATAGTAAATGTATTCGGGGAGTCTGCTCCTACAATGGTTTGTACCACGGTGGGTTTCAACGTGGTCGTACCGGCCTGGATGATGATCCTCGTTCTAGACGTCCGATAAGTGCAACTACTGAACAAATAATTAATTCTGTACATGATATGGTTATGGATGACAGCCAATTGACTTTGAGTAAAATTGCTAAGGCCATGGACATGTCAACTGAACGGTTGTTTCATATTTTGAAAAAGGAATTGAGCTTGAGAAAGCTATGTGCAAGATGGACGTCCTCATCTGTTAAATCCTGATCAAAAACGACTTCGAGTTAAACTTTCCAACCAACATTTGGATCTTTTTCGAAAGGATAAAATAGGTTTTAAACGTCGTTTTGTAACTATGGATGAGACTTGGGTTTGCCACGATGATCATTAACTGCGATAACAAACCGCAGAGTGGACTGAGTCCGGTTGTTCAGCTCCGAAGTAGCCAAAAAATCGACCAAAAAGGTTCATGACCATCAATTTTTTGGGATGCAAAAGGCACTTTGTTAATTGATTACCTTCAAACCAGTAAAACAAGCGAAGGTTCAGCGAAGATTAAAATCAATTTTCATCAAAACAATGCACCAACTCACAGAGGTATTCTTGCAATGGCCAAATTGAAGGAGTTACATTACGAACTGTTGAAGCATCCACCAGATCTGGCCCCCTCTGACTTTCATCTGTTCCGAAGTCTCAAAAATTCCTACGTGGCAAGCTTTTTTCACCAAATGAAGAAGTTACAGCAGCCGTAAATAAGTATTTTGAAAGACTTCTAGAAAAATCACTTCGGAGATGGAATAAATGAATTGGAGAACCGGCGGAAAAAATGTATTGAGCTTAAGGAAGAACATACGGAAGAATAAAGTTATTTTTTCAACTATAAACTGGTTTTATCATTTCCGATCCCTGAACTTAGCAATTAGCCTAGTACAATAGCACGACAATGTACGAAGAGAATCTGAAGAACTACTGCATCATATTTAAATCTGGCAAGGGGCTGCTAGGGGTAGATCTGCTGGAGGATCGAAAGTTGAAGGAGGTCAAGGCGCACTAACGAGTTGTAGCATCACAGGAAGAATATACTATACTTCGGTTATCGTTTTACCATTATCAAAATAATTAACCATCAATATTTCTTTTAAATCCCAAAAAAATAATGCCATGATTTTCCTACACATGGAACCGTTTTTGTGGTGCAATTTCTCCAGCTGGTACCCACTGTTTTACTAGCTTTTCTGATTGCGACTTTCAGTATTGTATGTAGTGGTCTCATCTATGATTATAAAATTGCGGTATAAAATTGTTTTATTTGTGTTAAAATGATCCACGTAGACTTTGCATTCAAATACATGTTTCGGTTAACTCAATTTTTTACTGTTGTATAAAAAACCTTTTCTTAATACATTTACCATGTCGGTATGAAATACCTAATCAGACACATATTTTTTTAAACAAATACTAGGTAACACAACTGTTAAACTTTCTCTATTAAAAAACAAACGAAGCTACTTTGAACAACTTTTAAATTATAACTGAATTTATATAACAAAATTAGATAAATTAAAATCAGAAAAATTAAATATTTACTAACACAGTTTTACTGTTATAAAAAAAGACAAATTAGCAAAGTTTTTTTGCTAATAGCACTAGAAACTTTCTGATCAGCTTTCGTATATACATCCATATCGGAAAAAACTTAAATAAGCGATGTTTATTCAATTAGCACTTATATATGATTTAAATATTTTGACAGAAAATACACTGCTGTGAAAAAATATAAACTCAAGGACCAAATTATTGTTATTTAAATAATTAATTTTCAAACGATCTTGAACTCTAATTACCAAGTTCCTCTGTTTATAAGAAAGAAGAATTTATGAAAAGATAATAGTAATAAGGGTTACTAATGAGAAGAATAACAAACGACGAGCATGTATTTACGTCGTATTGTTGTATTACGTTCGATTTAATTATTTTGATTGTTGCGATCTCATTGTGCAGTATTACTCTTTATCAAGTGTGACGTGACGTTAATTGTGACGATGTCTGGGGGAAAATAGTTAACTCAAATTGATCAGCAAAAGATTCTGGATTTAAGAGACAAATTGCTGAAAAATTGCAAAGCTCTCAAAGTGTGGTGAAAAATTTTCTAGAAAACCAAAAAGGTATTATATTTCATTTATTGAATTAGGAAGAATAACGCCACATTAATGTTGCTTTTTTTGTACTTACTTGTTAATATCGTTAATAAAATAAAATTAAAAAAAAACTCTTTTGGGTTTATATTTTTTTCACAGCACTATAGATGTGTCAGAGTTTGTATTATTTTGTAAATTTAACCTAGTTCTATGAATATGGTCAAAACAAAACTCAAATATACAAAAACCTAACTTTCTGAATAATATTCACATATTTTATGTAGGAGCACTTTCAAGTTGCCCCGACAGAGCACTGCACAAACGAATGCAATTCTCAAAAACGCGTCTGTGCGTTGTTGTTGGTTGAAAGTTACCTTTGAATGTATGTTATATCAGTGTGTTTCTGAGCCCATCATTAACAGCCCTTTAAACGATGAAGGTTTTTTGAATTTTAATAATAATAGTTTTATTGACCACCTCAATGCTCTGCTAGAGAATCAACGCAAAGAACACAACATTAAGACATTTTATTGTTCTGGAATATCTTACAATATGACATTATTGAACTACTTTTTTTGAAATATTTTTAATTTTGGGGTTATGTTAAGGGAAATTAAAGAAAAACCATATAACCATCTAGTAGCTAAATGACAATATGCAGAGCCTTCATTTAATTCTGCAACCCACGTGACTAAGTCATTTATTTAAACTTAGGAACTTTAATTTTTTGACGTTGAATGATTTAAAGGTGGTATCATTTGTCACCAAAAATATTACTACAATATCCTCTAGATCAATTATCAGTTCATCGTGATTTTTATTAGATTCTATGCTTCCTGAGCAACAAAAAATATTTTGAAAGCTCTGATTTTTGAAAGCTCTGACATTTAATTATTTAAAAGAAATAATTGTCGTTGTTTGCTTTTCATCAACAATATTTCCCATAAAAAAAAAACTACGACATGGGCTTATCTTCTTTTTTGCTTCTATAGCATCTGCTCGATGGAGTTATTTTTGACATTTGTTTACTTTAGAATCAAAATAATAGGACTGGTCATATGTTATGTATATTTTCGTTATTAATCATGTTATAGGTCACTTGAGTTTCGGGCTTAAATGAAGGCTATGCAGTACAATTTATCTATGGTGAGATAGAGCTACACTTATTTGAAAACTTGATACAAAATTGAATAAGAATGGTTATTATACTGGAGCAAGTGGTGGGTAAATATTTTGATATGTTTTCAAATCATAAATGGCAATTAATTAACTTTCATATTATATTAATATTGTAAATATATTCGTATTGTCTTATCTTTGCTTATCGAGTTGCAACCAACCTGCACATACGTTCAAAAGTTTGGAATATTTACAAATAGGATATATACGCCTACGGTACTCTAAAAATTGCAATGGATATTTATTTTAGACCGTTTTTAAATGAATATAACAAAAGCACTGCGTTGCTGATAACACAGGCTTCTCGATTTTTGCACATTCCGTTGATACTGATATTTACACATTATTTCAGTTCTTTTTCAATTTTCAAGCAATCCATTTCAAAATGTAACAGATCAAGAGCAATTGCTTTGTTACAACAGTGCTTTAATCAAAGTGATATCGCGGAAATTGTAGATGTTTCTCAAATTGCTGTATCGAAAATTCATAAAAAATTCCCAGAGACAATTGACGTATGAAGGATCGCCCCAGAAGTGGTAGAAACCAATGTACGACAGCTGCACAAGGCCGGCAGATATTAATGATAGCTCGAAGCTCGATAGCTATCAATGGAACAATGGCAACAAGCAAACGATAACATGCAAATTGAAAGGCGGTAAATTAAGTAACTAAGATTTGCAATGGGCTCGAGAAATGATGGATCAATAGTCCTAACTGGTATGGCATAATGTTCTTCGATGAGACGAAACTTGGCTTGGTTCTCATTCAGGAAGAACATTAGTTTGGAGAGCTCCAGGTCGACAAGCCTGACTAGAAACAGCTCAACCAGGTGTATCATTTAAAGGTGGGAGCATGATGTTTTGGGGTGGTATTATTATGGGGGTACACGGACACCTACACTGGTCCTGGAGAGAATAGTCACTGATGCTGTGTACATCGAAGAAGTTTTAAATCCTGTTGTGCGTCTGTACCGAGGCGCAGTGGGTGACGGCTTTGTTTTTTTCACGGATGACAACACACCTCGTCCTCATCGAGCAGCAGCAGTACAACATTCTCTTGAAGAGGAGGGAATAACCAACTTACGGTGGCCAGCAGATTCCTCTGGCATGAATATCATTGAACACGCTTGGGACATTCTGAAAACACGCTTCAAGAAACGAAACAATCCATCTTTTACCCTGTGAGAATTAAAAGATACTGCTAGTGAAGAATGGGAGAGAATTTCACAAGCCCAAATTGATTGTTTTATCGACAGTATACCAAATCGCCTACAGATATGCATATAGAGACCCATAGAGGAAATATGGCTTAATAGTTTTATTGAAAGTTATTTTTTTTATTGCAAAATTATTTTTGAAGGCAATTGCTGCATTATACATTTTTGACTCCATAATATTAAATCAGTTTTAGGCACATTGGTCATTTGGTGTCGAGTTTTATTTGGAACCAGTAAGAGTTGTAATAAAATGATGATTACGTAAAAGAGTAAAAGAAAAACTTAATACAGTGGCGGCTCGTGGGTCTTTAAAGTGTGAGGGCGTAGAAGAAAATAGTGCTGCTGGAGAATTTTTTCGCTTTCCCCCTTCTTCCCTTTTACCTTTCTTCCTTCCTTTTTCTTTTTCTTCTTCCTTTTTACCTTTCGTGCTATTGAAACCCCATTGAAACTCTATGGTGAACCAGGAAAATGAGTTAAAGGAAAGAAACTGAACGGAAATAAAATATGGTGTTTTGCTCTGAAAAATTCTTTACTGTGATAAATGTTGGAGGGGCGGCGTCCCAACGCCCTCCCTCACGAGCCGCCACTGACTTAATATCAATAAAAAAATGGAATGTTTGAATATTCCAAACTTTTGGACATATGTGTATTTCACACCTTCATGACAAATTAACAATAATAAACTGCAAGTAAAATGATGATAAATGATGGTGCTATGTAGTAATAATTAAAACCAAAGCACAAAAAATAATTGAGAAACAAAAATCACACAAACATATTAAATATAATAGACCTGCAAAATAATTTTATTCGTTAGAATATTGCTTAAACGTACTTACTCTCTCGCTCTGTCGTATTACGCTCAAGAGCACTTACCTAGAACAAAAGAAAACATTAATTAATATAGATGTTAACCAAAAGTGTTTAAGAATTTTAATTTCAGAAGCAGCACAAATTAGTCGAACTATTAAGATCAACTACTGAAAAGTCCAAAAAGTGCTCCGCTAACGAGGCAATGCGGAAACATTCAAAAGATTGGACGGTTTGAGCTCCGATAGTTTTCTAAACGCTCACTTAGAGGATCCGAGACAATATTTGCGAAAATTGGCGACAAAAGTTGAGACGAGTGACTCAACTCGGTAACGTGTCGGATTGGATTTTAGAAGAGGACCTAACGCTACAAGTCGTAAACGATTATGTGTCTAGTTTCGAGCCACATAAAGAGCATTTGGGGCACGTACTGCTCTTCTTGTTCAATCGAAAGAAAAACGCGAGTGAAAGCCGTCGTATACTTGTGGAAACTTACGGTGACAATTGCCCAACGCACGGCGCTTTTGGGCATTGGTTTCGACAATTCAAAAATGGTGATTTCGACTTGAAAGGCAACTCCCAGGTCAACCGAAAAAATTGAATATGAAGACGATATGCAAACTCAACAATAAATGGCAGAGAGGTTAAATGTTGGTCGCCGAACCATTTGTGATAGTCTGCATGCCATAGGAAAGATCCAGAGGGCAGAAAAATGGGCACCACATCAGCTGAACGACAGACAGATGAAAAAGCGAAAAATGGTGTGCAAAGTTTTGCTTTCTCGGCATGAAAGAAATACTGTTTTGCATCGCATCGCATCGTGACTGGAGACGAAAAATGGATATATTTCGAGAACCCAAAATGCAGAACATCGCGGGTTGATCCAGGATGATAACAATCAACATCGACCGAAAGGCCGAATCGCTTTGGAAAGAAGACAATGCTGTGCATTTTGTGGACTCAGAAGGGTGTCGTGTACCATGAGCTTCTGAAACCTGTCTCACCTGGTTTACTATTCGCTACCGTCAAATAATGATTAATTTGAACCACGCATTGATCGAAAAGCGACAAAAATGGACTACAGGACAGAGAAAAGTGATTTTGCAGCACGACAACGCCCCATCACACACAGCGAAAGCAGTCAGAAGGATCATTTCTACACTTTGCTGGGAACTCCTGGCCGGCCCAGCCGCCGTCCTCACCCACTTGGCGGCCCCTCTTCCGATTACCACTTGTTTTCAACTATGTCTCACGCACTTTCTATGAAACACTTTCTGCGAGGGTGCTGTTTTTCTGCGAGGGTACCCACAGTTTGCTAGATTGCTAGAGAAATGAAAACAATGTGCAGCTAGTGATTGCGCGGGTACTTTGAATAAACTGTTTTTTACCTTTCCTCCGTGTGTTTTTTTCAAGAAAAAATTCAATGTTATTAAGCACCTAGTACAGATTTTATTCGTTAACTTAAAAAAATGTAGTTAGTAAATTTTAAAAAAATCTTAATTGTTTCACCTAAGCTTTAAGCAAATCCTAATATAATCATCAATTGAGGATATAATATTATGATATTTAAAATAGTGTAAAGGAAAAAATTCCATTACCTGTAAACTAGTGATGGAGTCTAATCCAGCTGATGTCCCCAAAATCTTCATTCCAGGATTACACCAATTGTATAAGCTTCAGTGATAATTAACCTCTGAAGAGTATAAAATTGAGATATTCCACATCGGACATCACACTTATCAAATACATTTCATATACTACATTCCAGATCTATTATTTAAAATGGCAATAGCAACAAATAAACTACAATGATGTTGTGGACATATCTGAGTGTTATCCTGGAATCGCGCGCGAACCGAAATTTGCCAGATGTGGTGGTAATGCTGTAACAAAATATATTCTTGTAATAAACCATCAGACCGTCAAAGTAATTTCTAGTAAATGTAAAAAAAAAAAATTAGGTCTAAGTCTGTTAGTGTCTATTAATTAAGTAATATCGGTTTTTTTCAAGTTCAAATTTTAAGAACACTGCCATCTACTGACAATAATTTATCAAAAGGTACATAATGGGTCCATGGAGAATATTAAAAATATTCAAAGTTTGTCGGCAGCCGAAGAAATGAACATTTATTAGGTCGAACATGGATTCATTTTCCCTTGTTTTTGAACAATAATTTAATTTCTGACACTCTACCTATATGAATGGAAGAGCAAAATATGGATAAGTTCCATATCAGACATTTGATGCTTTATGTGTTTCAGAAGCATAACACTGTCACAAATTCCTTTAATGCCGATTATCATCGTGCCCTGGATAGCAGGACATATCAGGGTTGATTAAAAAAAAATCAATCCTTTATAAAATCTGGAACACCTGTTGAGTTTGATAAGGATCTGTTGTCTAAAATTGAAGCTGATCCCAAACAAACCATCCAGGAATTCTTCACAGAGCTGAAAAATTATTACTGGGGATGAAAGTGGATTCTATAAAGCAATTAGCATAAGAAAAAACAATGGTTCAAACAACGCAAGGAATCCTAATGAAGCCGTAAGTGCAGAAGATATTTTTGTGCTCAGCTTGATAGACTAAATATGGTTTTGATTCAAAAACGTCCAAGGACGGATTAATCGAAAAGATGTTATTCTGCAGCGTGACAGTGCAAGACCTCATAGTGGAAGAATCTCCCAAGAAAAAAAGCAAAGAAAGTTAGGCTGATGGAATTTTCATTGTTGAAAAAAATCATCCTGCGATAGGTGTCAAAACTGCATCCGAATTATTATTACAACAAGGGAATAGAAAGTTTAACAGAGAGATCGGCGAAGATTGTCAACAACGAAGGAGATTATATTATAGATTAAAACTCTTAAATAAAATACAATTTTGTGCAGAATCAAAAAACGAGATTACTTATGCGTCATCTATAATATTGTAAATGAGTTTGCAATCTTACCTGTGTGCCCATATCCTTTCGCATATGGTTCTTCTGTCCCACTCCAATTTTCCCCGACAAAAAAACAGTGTAGTCGCACTGCAGGTAGCATTTCGTGTACCTAGACTCTTCTGGTATGTCGAACGATCCTTCGGAGTCTTTAACTAATACGTTCTCGGGCTCGACGATGCCCGGAATCATGCGAGAGTTGGGACAAATCACTCACGACTTGCATCTGGAAACTATGGTTTAACAAACTCGCGCTGCGAACTCGATTGGATCTGAAAAGAAATAAACACTCATTATTTGGCGCACTTTAAAATACAACAAGAAATTTGACTTACCATAATTAATTTTTGCTGTAGATCAACTATGCTTGGCCTCAGTATACCCGAAGTTAAAAATATATGAACGATTCTATACATCTAGTTGCCCCCCACAATGATAAAAAAAAAACCATTCGAGCGAAACAAAGAATGACCAGGTAGACAGGTTTATGATGGAGATTTTACTGTCATCATAACATCTACATTATGTCATATTGTTAGTATGCATAACATACATATTATAATTAACGCAACTATCCAATCATCTGCCTATGGCCCCCGCCCATATTCCGCGGCTCGATATAATTTCGTGTCCCCTCACATGATTTGACCTTGTGCGACGCTTTAACTCACCACCGCCCTTCCGAGTCAGGATGGCAAGCCTTCTCGCAATTGAGAACATCTGAGAATCAAGTCCATGTCAACCACTGATCTGTACCCATCTGTTCACGAATTAGCACCGGCAGTCCGAGCCCGAATAGGAACGTGATGTACACACGTATCCAGCTATCGCCTACACCCAAGAAATTACTTCCAAGAGCTTAGGCGATAGACAGATACATGCCTCGGATCTGCCGCAACCCACACCCTTTACCTGGCACTATCGTGATGTCCTTATTTCACGCTAGGCCCCCCGTTTCAGTACATTCACCGGCAGCATTTCCACCGATCTCTTCATGTCCGACAAGTGAAACTAACGACGGCAAATGCCCTTATGGGAAGTCCAGGGCATAAGGAGACCCAAGCCTGCTACTCCTGCCATGAATACAGGGCGGGTGACCCAACTTGATTCCAGGTCTCCTCCAGGGTAGACCGCGACCGCCCTTCCGAAGAATTTAGTCCTGCGTCTGAAAATGAGAATGAACCAGTATTAATTATTGTATTGACATTTTAATACAATTGTGTGACTAAACGATACTCGGTAATATAACTTGGTTTATCAAGGTTTGAAACTATTTTGATGTGATGATGTTTGAAACTATTTGAAGATGACGAAAAAAATCTAAGAAGAAATTTTAAATATATTTTTTTAGGTGGGACATAAAAATAGCACATATTCGCAATTTTTCACGGTCAAACGCTTCATTAACAATTATTTTATATGTCACATTTATTTTATAAACTACACAAACTAATAATAAAACGTGTACTGTCAGTATATATAATACATGTATAATGTACTGAGTAAACGAAAGATACGCAGTGAAGGGTCGCAGAAGCCCTAACTCACTATCTCACTCGCACCTACTCGGATGTATATTCCCTCGAGCTCGCACCTACAGCTTCCCATATATGTTTGTCTGGCCAGGGGTTAGAACTGTCGAAACTGTCCGGCTGCTAAGGAAACATTTTCTAATAGTTATCCAAGTAACATGTATAAAATTCAGCTTTTATAGTACCTGTAAATATGCGATTCCAAGCTCCTACAAGTATTATGACTGAAATGAAACTATTTCGTTAACGCAAGCATTGACGAAGCCGATTTTCTGTTTTATAATGTTGTAAAGGGAATATTTATGAATGTTGGAATTATTATATCTAAAAAGGTGGATTTTCATAAATAACAAATTGTTATTTAATAGCATTCCTTATTATACATAGACCTAAGAAGTTAATGGTATCATCTTTTTCTATTTCTACTTTAAATATAATCTTCCGGAGTGTCTTGTTAATGTAATTTAAGTATTTTTGTCGATCTACGTTGTCTCGGGTACCATATATCAAAAGATTGCCCATGCACTTAATTTAAAAAAGAATTTTCTTTGCACTGTTAGTTTTTAGAAAGATCTCTATTTGAAAATGTTATTGTTAAAGTGAAAGTGAAAAGTGACTTGTTACAGTAAAGATTCTTTTAACTTTAACTTTAAAGTAAAGTTTACACTAACGCATAAATTAAAAAGGTGAAGGATTTCATCTGTAATTATCTTACTGTATTAATTGTTAACATTTTTTTATTTAAGTTACTTACTTTTTTCTATTATAGCCTATATAGAACGTTATTATAGCTTAACTAGGACCAATATATAATTTTAAGAACTATTTGAACGGGGGTTAAATACAAACACAGTCACTTATCTAAGCAACTTATATCAAGTTAATTTAATAGATGGTTTTGAAATATTAATTATATTAATTTTTTAGCCTTATATTTATCTAAAACAATTAACTACGTATTTTGCAATCCATATATGCCATTTCTAGCCCTACTTTTTGAATTTGAATAGATTTCTAATCAATTGCTAGTTTATTTCATTATATGTTATATGCTTTATTGGGTGTCTTCATGTGACTTTTAAACTTATTGGGTATAATTCGAAGCTCATTTATAGAAGGAACTGTTATTCACAGAAGATTTCTAGTTTGAACTTTGTTAATTATTTGCAGCATTTGACGTCTTTTAACCTTATATCCAGATGAAGCTATGATCTAGAGCCATAAGCCAGATGATGACTAAGTAACTTCTGACGGCAAAACTGCCAATAAAACCTTAGGGGTCCATTACATGAAAAACAACTTGTAATATCGTCCCTTAAAACTTTGTTTAAGTCCCAGTTTATTACAATTTATGCTCCCTCAACTTTATTCAATAATTGATGTGATAAAAGCCGTTATTGACATGTTGCCCAGCAGTTTCCTCCATTTATTCTTAGGACTACTTTGAAGATTCGGCCTTGTTTTAGTTAGTATGAATGGAACTTAAATTTAAAGAAAACTACTAACGCCATCTATTGAAACAATATGTATAATCTGAAAGCTGTAAATCTCTATAAAATAAGACTGCCGTCATTAGAATCGATCAACGGATTGTCAAGTTTAGCGTTTAAAGTGACAGTACCTTTTGTCATCTCGTCATCAAAACACGATGGACCAAAGAGCTAATATGAAATTTTGTTTCAAGTTCAGTAATATTTTTACAGAAACATTTGAATTGATGAAAAAAGTTTATTGTGCACGTGTATTCGAGTGATATAAGTGATTGATTATAAGGTAGATAATGGAGGAATTAAATACGACCAAATACATGATTCACGAAATGTTGACAAAGGGTTTAAATAGACGGAAAGTCTGTGATCGACTTGTTCCTCATGCCTTAAATGAAGACCAAGAAATTGCTCGCTTTGAACATTGCAAGAATTTTATTGATATAGCGAGAGGGAACTGCACACTCTTGAAATCGATTGTAACTGAGGACGAGACTTGGTGTTTCAAGTATGATCCTCAAGCAAAGCTTCAAAGTGCTACGAGGAAGTCCCCAGGCTCTCCGAAATCGAAAAAATTGCGTATCCAGAAGTCACGAGAGAAGACAATGTTGATCTGTTTTTACGATTCTGAAGGTATTATACTTCGGCAATGTGTTCCACAGAGCCAAAATATAACTGGCAAATCTTATCTGGGTATTATAAAGCGTTTGTGCAAGAGAATCGTTCGAGTGAGTACTAAATATCGAGCGCCGGGAAGTTGATTTTTGTTTCGCCATAATGCACCACACAGGCTGATATCGTGATTTTTGGCTTAAATATCCGCCGTATTCGCCTGATTTATCTCCGTGTGATTATTTCCTTTTCTCGAAACTCAAACTGGCCGTGAAAGGAACGTTTTATGACAGTATTACACAAGTCCAAAATATCATGATGAGGTCATTAGGGCGATTTCGTAAAACGTCATAAAAACTCTATGTTAGCATTGGGTAAACATGTCCAGCGGTGTATTGATGTAGAAGGCATGTATTTTGAATGAAAAGAAATAATTTTGACAAAATAAGTAATTGTTTTTTTTATTAAAGGGTGGCGTTATTCTTCCGCCATACTGTGTATCCACATTTCAACAATTATTGTTTCTTATGTATAATGGTAAGATATTTGATAACTAGATAACTACAAACTTTGATAACTTGATAAATGATAACTAGACAGGTTGTAACCATTTGTCAAGGTAAAAATTATGTCAAAAAATACTTTATAAGCTTTCAAAAATTAGAATCATTTTAAACTCATTCCATAAAGGTACAAAAAGCAATATTTTGGGTCGTTTAAAAAAATTAAAATATCCTGTGAAATGTAAAAATTGCTGACAATAATACATTGACACCAATGAAGCCATTTCATGTTCTCCAGTTTATTATTTATGCGATAATATTTAATTTCAAACATTTGCTTTGATTACCAGTAACGGGTTTCCTTTGTCAAATTGTCTAACTTCGTCTTGCAAACATTATATCATCAGTTTTTATGTCATTAGTTATAGAGTTATATATAATGCCATATTGATGATATATTTGTTTGTATTTGTATAAAAATGTTTTGCATACGTACGTATCAATTTAAGCGAACCATATCGTCCGTTTTGTCAGAAAGCGTCCTAACTGACAAAAATTTGGAACATATTTATAGATCTTATAACCATATATAGGTCTTATAACCCTATGTCTTATAATCGATGCAATATATACCACACTTTTCTCGACCTAGTTGCAAAAGCAAAATTAGCTGGTCATTTACAAATCAGTTAAATCACTTCGTGAAAAAGGCAGTCTATTCATTCATGTAATATATCGGTCAATAAGTTCGCGGTTTGACATATATGTTAGATGGTCAGTGGCCGATTGTGCTAACCTTCAAACACATGTATCAAAATTTTATAACAATCTGTCTACTAGTTTCTGACTTGTCACTTTTGTTATTTTCAAAAGAATGAAAAAAAACGAATTTCGCGTGTTGATTAAGCATTTCTTTTTGATGAAGAAAAATACCGTTGAAGCAAAATAATGACTTAATAAATATTACCCGGACTCTGATCTGGAAAATCAACCATAATTTATTGATATGCTGAATTCAAACGTGACCGTACAAACACCGATGACGCTCTGGACGCCCAAATGTGATGGTTACACCATCAGAAAAATTCACAAAATTATTTCGCAAAACCGTAAATTAAAACTACAAGAGATAGCTGATATGAAGATATTGAAAGGAAGTGTTTACACCATTTTGCATGAACTGTTGGGAATGCGTAAATTACTGGCGAAATGGTTGCCGCGATTACTCATAGCGGACCAAAAACAACAATGTATTAATCATTCTGAGCAATGTTTGGAGCTGTTTAAACGAAATAAAAATAATGCTTTTATGCGGTATGAGACAATGGATGAAACACAGATCCATAACTACACTCCGAAGTCAAATTGGCATTCAGCTGAGCGGACATCAGGCAGTGAAAGCCATCCAAAGCGACCAAAAACACAACTGTCAGTAGGCAAGGTTATGGCCTCTATATTTTGGGATGCCCATCTCAAATGCGATTATCTCGAGAAAGGTAAAACCAGCGAATGTTACATGTTGTTATTGGTGCATTTGAAAAACGAGATGCAATCAAAAAGGCTCCAATGAATACAAAAGTACTGTTACAACAAGACAATACACCCTGTCATAAATCGATGGCTACGAGGGCTAAATTGCATGAATTGCACTTCGAAATGCTTCCTCATCCAGCGTGTTCTCCAGATTAGGCCCCGGCGATTATTACCTGTTCTCAGATGTCAAAAAAATGCTCGATAAGAAATTTCGCTCCAATGAACAGGTAATTGCCGATATTTTGAAGATAAAGAGAAAGGCAAAGTTCTATTAAAAAAGATGTAGAAATGTTAGAAAAGCGTTGGAATTATGGTATTGCTCTTCAAGGAAAATATATTAATGAATAAAGTCGAAATTTGCAAAAAAAGTATGTTTTATTTGTCAGACCGTGGACTTATTGACATATCTGTTACTTGTATTTTAGTTATCAACTACAAAATATTAGTTCAAAGTGTATTTATTTAATTCAAATAACCAGTTATTTGATTTAACTAATATTTTGCCTTTTTTTACTATGGTGAGTTTAATCTAATAATCGGCTTTACAAAAGTAGTTCAGATGCTGCATAATACCAGAGATATTTTCCCTCAATTTTTTTATTATATTGTTTTTGCTTAAAAAGATTTTGATTTTTTTTCTAGCCAACGATCTATGACACGGTGCATTGTCTTGTTGTAACAGTACTTTTTATTCATTTGGAGCCTTTTTGATTGCATCTCGTTTTTCAAATGCACCAATAGCAATATGTAACATTAGCTGGTTTTACCTTTCTCGAGATAATCGATGAACAATATCCCATGGGCATCCCAAAATATAGAGGCCATAACCTTGCCTACCGACAGTTTTGTTTTTGGTCGCTTTGGATGGCTTTCACTGCCTGATATCCGCTCACCTGAATGCCAATTTGACTTCGGAGTGTAGTTATGGATCTGTGTTTCATCCATTGTCTCATACCGCATAAAAGCATTATTTTTATTTCGTTTAAACAGCTCCAAACATTGCTCAGAATGATTAATACATTGTTGTTTTTGGTCCGCTATGAGTAATCGCGGAAACCATTTCGCCAGTAATTTACGCATTCCCAACAGTTCATGCAAAATGGTGTAAACACTTCCTTTCAATATCTTCATATCAGCTATCTCTTGTAGTTTTAATTTACGGTTTTGCGAAATAATTTTGTGAATTTTTCTAATGGTGTACGGTCACGTTTGAATTCAGCATATCAATAAAATATGGTTGATTTTCCAGATCAGAGTCCGGGTAATATTTATTAAGTCATTGTTTTGCTTCAACGGTATTTTTCTTCATCAAAAAGAAATGCTTAATCAACACGCGAAATTCGTTTTTTTTCATTCTTTTGAAAATAACAAAATTGACAAGCCAGAAACTAGTAGACAGATTGTTATAAAAGTTTGATACATGCGTTTGAAGGTTAGCACAATCGACCACTGACCATCTAACATATATGCCAAACCGCGAACTTATTGACCGATATATTACATGAACAGATTGCCTTTTTCACGAAGTGATTTAACTGATTTGTAATTGACCAGCTAATTTTGCTTTTGCAACTAGGTCGAGGAAAGTGTGGTATATATTGCATCGATTATAAGACATAGGATTATAAGACCTATATATGGTTATAAGATCTATAAATATGTTCCAAATTTTTGTCAGTTAGGACGCTTTCTGACAAAACGGACGATATGGTTCGCATAAATTGATACGTACGTATGCAAAACATTTTTATACAAATACAAACAAATATAACATCATCAATATGGCATTATATATAACTCTATAACTAATGACATAAAAACTGATGATATAATGTTTGCAAGACGAGGTTAGTTAATTTGATAAAGGAAACCCGTTACTGGTAATCAAAGCATATCTTTGAAATTAAATATTATCGCATAAATAATAAACTGGAGAACATGAAATGGCTTCATTGGTGCCGATGTATTATTGTCAGCAATTTTTACATTTCACAGGATATTTTAATTTTTTTAAACGACCCAAAATTTTGTTTTTTGGACCTTTATGGAATGAGTTTAAAATGATTCTAATTTTTGAAAGCTTATTAAATATTTTTTGACACAATTTTTACCTTGACCAATTTTTACCTTGACAAGTGGTTACAACCTGTCATCATGTAGTTATCATTTATCAAGTTATCAAAGTTTGTAGTTATCTAGTTATCAAATATCTTACCATTATACATATGAAACAATAATTGTTGAAATGTTGAAATGTGGATACACAGTATGGCGGAAGAATAACGCCACTTTTTAATAAAAAAAACAATTACTTATTTTGTCAAAATTATTACTTTTCATTCAAAATACATGCCTTCTGCATCAATACACCGCTGGACATGTTTACCCAATGCTAACATAGAGTTTTTATGACGTTTTACGAAATCGCCCTAATGACCTCATCATGACATTTTCGACTTGTGTAATACTGTCATAAAACGTTCCTTTCACGGCCAGTTTGAGTTTCGAGAAAAGGAAATAATCACAAATCAGGCCAATACGGCGAATATTTAAGCCAAAAATCACGAACAGCCTGTGTGGTGCATTATCGCGAAACAAAAATCAACTTCCCGGGGCTCGATATTTAGTACTCACTCGAACGATTCTCTTGCACAAACGCTCTATAATACCCAGATAAGATTTGCCAGTTATATTTTGGCTCTGTGGAACAAATTGCCGAAGTATAATACCTTCAGAATCGTAAAAACAGATCAACATTGTCTTCTCTCGTGACTTCTGGATACGCAATTTTTTCGATTTCGGAGAGCCTGGGGATTTCCTCGTAGCACTTTAAAGCTTTGCTTGAGAATCATACTTGAAACACCAAGTCTCGTCCCCAGTTACAATCGATTTCAAGAGTGTGCAGTTCCCTCTCGCTATATCAATAAAATTCTTGCAATGTTCAAAGCGAGCAATTTCTTGGTCTTCATTTAAGGCATGAGGAACAAGTCGATCACAGACTTTCCGTCTATTTAAACCCTTTGTCAAAATTTCGTGAATCATGTATTTGGTCGTATTTAATTCCTCCATTATCTACCTTACAATCAAATGGGCATAATATGCGATCGTTTCACGCACTTTTTCAACCAACTCATCACGATTTTTGTTTTGTGGTCGGTCTGGTTTTGAGTCGCCTTTTGAAGCTGATCACAACCGTTCTGGAATCACTTATATCACTCGAATACACGTGCACAATAAACTTTTTTCATCAATTCAAATGTTTCTGTAAAAATATTACTGAACTTGAAACAAAATTTCATATTAGCTCTTTGGCCCATCGTGTTTTGATGACGAGATGACAAAAGGTACTGTCACTTTAAACGCTAAACTTGACAATCCGTTGATCGATTCTAATGACGGCAGTCTTATTTTATAGAGATTTACAGCTTTCAGATTATACATATTGTTTCAATAGATGGCGTTAGTAGTTTTCTTTAAATTTAAGTTCCATTCATACTAACTAAAACAAGGCCGAATCTTCAAAGTAGTCCTAAGAATAAATGGAGGATGGAATTTCATATTAGCTCTTTGGTCCATCGTGGTTTGATGACTAAACTTGACAATCCGTTGATCGATACTAATGACGGCAGTCTTATTTTATAGAGATTTACAGCTTTCAGATTATACATATTGTTTCAATAGATGGCGTTAGTAGTTTTCTTTAAATTTAACTTCCATTCATATTAACTAAAACAAGGCCGAATCTTCAAAGTAGTCCTAATAATAAATGGAGGAAACTGCTGGGCAACATGTCAATAACGGCTTTTATCACATCAATTATTGAATAAAGTTGAGGGAGCATAAATTGTAATAAACTGGGACTTAAACAAAGTTTTAAGGGACGATATTACAAGTTGTTTTTCATGTAATGGACCCCTAAGGTTTTATTGGCAGTTTTGCCGTTAAAAGTTACTTAGTCATCATCTGGCTTATGGCTCTAGATCATAGCTTCATCTGGATATAAGGTTAAAAAACGTCAAATGCTGCAAATAATTAACAAAATTCTAACTAGAAATCTTCTGTGAATAACAGTTCTTTCTATAAATGAGCTTCGAATTATACCCAATAAGTTTAAAAGTCACATGAAGACACCCAATAAAGCATATAACATATAATGAAATAAACTAGCAATTGATTAGAAATTTATTCAAATTCAAAAAGTAGGGCTAGAAATGGCATATATGGATTGCAAAATACGTAGTTAATTGTTTTAGATAAATATAAGGCTAAAAAAGTTAATATAATTAATATTTCAAAACCATCTATTAAATTAACTTGATATAAGTCGCTTAGATAAGTGACTGTGTTTGTATTTAACCCCGTTCAAATAGTTCATAAAATTATATATTGGTCCTAGATAAGCTATAATAACGTTCTATATTGGCTATAATAGAAAAAAGTATGTAACTTAAATAAAAAATGTTAACAATTAATACAGTAAGTAAGATAATTACAGATGAAATCCTTCACCTTTTTAATTTATGCGTTAGTGTAAACTTTACTTTAAAGTTAAAGTTAAAAGAATCTTTACTGTAACATTTCACTTTTCACTTTCACTTCAACAATAACATTTTCAAATAGATATCTTTCTAAAAACTAATAGTGCAAAGAAAATTCTTTTTTAAATTAAGTGCATGGGCAATATTTTCATATATGGTACCCGAGACAACGCAGATCGACAAAAATACTTAAATTACATTAACAAGACACTCCGGAAGATTATATTTAAAGCGGAAATAGAAAAAGATGATACCATTAACTTCTTAGGTCTATGTATAATAAGGAATGCTATTAAATTACAATTTGTTATTTATGAAAATCCACTTTTTTAGATATAAAAATTCCAACATTCATAAATATTCCCTTTAAAACATTATAAAACAGAAAATCGGCCTCGTCAATGCTTGCGTTAACAAAATAGTTTCATTTCAGTCATAATACTTGTAGGAGCTTGGAATCGCATATTTACTCTGGCAACACTGGCGGATCTCGTATTGTGTGTATATTATTTATAAGCTAAAGTATATATTAGATCAGATCTCGTCTTTGTATATTGTTGTAACAGATCTCATCTTAAAAGATCGATTTTTTGTATAAAAAAAATACTTAAAACTTACCCCTCTATTAACCCCACAAATTGGCCAAGTTTAAATTTACTAGGGCAAAAAGGAAAATTTAATATAACTACTCTATCAGCCGGATCTGTGGTTGTCTTTAATTTATTCGGACCTCTCCCTAATAGGAAACAATGTATATATATATATATATATATATATATATATATATATATATATATATATATATATATATATATATATATATATATATATATATATATATATATATATATAATAATTTTTTAAAGTTTTTGTGAATTAGACGTTGACGTGGTAAAGGGGTTTCAGTAGGACAATGAAGCTTTGAGCGATGCCGTCTGAAATGTAAGTTCCTGGGAGGTTTATCCCTGGCGGACAGGTCCAGGTACCAAAGGCCTCAGACTACTATGATCCAAAATCTGCCAACCCACATTGGGCAAGCGTGGCAAATTACGGTCCATGCCTTGAACATGGCAGTACAATTTCAAACACGGCCCTCATTTCTCGAAGGGCAAGTGTCTTTAATGCCCGAATCGGAAAAGCAAGAACTGGTGAAAATGTAACTGGCCCATTTGGAAATGGTGTGCGGGACAATAGAGATGACATACTTGTTGACTTTGGTTAGGCGCCAAAAGAGCACAAAAGAATGATAAGATCAACAAGGAGCAAAGTGGATTCTGTGGAGAAGCTGCTGGAGAAGTGCTACGATTTTGAGATTGCTTCGTCGAACCGCTTTGCTGTGTTGCAAAACCTGGAGGGAATGAAAATTACATACCAATATGAAGAAATCGCCAACAATATGCTTGAAACAGCTACTTCAATAGCACTAGGAGATAAATGTTGCAAGCAGTCAAAAATATCCAATGAAACCATTAATTTAATGAAAAAATTATGGACTATGAGGAATGCAGGCAGTCCTTTTGGAAAGGCCAGGTACGTTGAGCTCTGCATAATTATAGGAAAACGTATTCGACAGGAAACGCGCCGATTCAACATGCAGCTAGTGCAAAAAACTCTGGAACAAAATAGGGGAATTAATAAAGCTAAACAGAAGTTGGAAAGAAAAGGATTTTTGCCTTAATGTGTGAGGATGGTACATTGTGCAGGGAGCGGACGGTTAGAGATTGTCCGAGTATTTTATTCAAAGTTACATGAGGATGAGAACCAGTTAAGAACAGCAATACCCACTGAAAAACAAATGCTCGATATCCTGGAGAAGGAAGTGACAAAAGCTATAGATTCGATGAAAAATGACAAGGCTACAGGGAAATATAGTATAACTGTTGAGATGTTAAAAGCTGATGGTCGGGCTTTACATAAAACACTAGCAAAGTTATACTCAAAAAAACCTCAAAGAACAAAGAGTACCCAACCTATGGAAAAATGCAGAAGTGATTATTTTACATGAAAAAGGAGCTCAGGATGATTTAAAGAACTACCGTCCAATAAGCCTCCTATAAGAGGTGTACAAAGTTTTCACCAAGGTAATATCTAAACGAATATTAAGAAAACTCAATGACGCACCACCAAGAGATCAAGCGGGATTCAGAAGTGGATTCATAGAAAGACACAATCAATGCTACTGTGCTTGGCTTTTATCGATTATGAAGATGCATTCGATTCAATCTCAAAGCAGGCCCTAATGGATGCATTACTCAACCAAGGTGTAGACAAAGCCAATGTAAACCTATTAGGATCGATATACAGCCTGTACAAAACTAAAACAGTTACACGCCATCGATGACGCTATTGAAGAACAGCAGAAATACCACTACATAAAATAAATAATAAAATAATCAAATGGAATGTATTCAATAAATTTCAAATTTAGAGCTGGATTTGATTGGCAGCATATGCGACGTTGCCGAGTTGCAAATTTTTCTTGTTGATATTTATTGACACGTTTGGTGGTCCCATTTGTATCTGAACGTTTACTTTTATTTTTTACCTTACGATCGAAAACAGTTCTTTTAAGAACTAGCCCAGTATTACAATTGTCAGAGTCCTGCTTGTAAAATGCCAAATCATTTAAATAGTCGTCAAGAGTTTGTAGCATCTCTGATACACTATTTTGAACAAGAGCGAGACAATAATGGTCCATTGTTATCCTTTGCGGCTGTCAGAGAGGTATGTTAACTTAATTTCTAATAATTGGATATGTTAAGTTTAAGTCATATATTATAGAAACTAGAATATTTTTTTTAGCGTGTTGCAGCAGCCTTAAGTTTGATTATGGCTACTGTTAGTACTATTTCACAAAAAGTGAAAAACAATGATGTTTTAAAATCGCCTAGAAAGCGTAGTTTTACTAAAAGGGTTACCAATACTGCAGCTTTGGATACAAGTTATATTCGTGACACCGCACTCACAGTTTAATTTTGATTTTCAGAACTGCATGTAACTTTGAATTTCTTACAGGAGCAATTAAAAGAGAAACAACTGTTTGACGGATGCCGTATATCATTGTACAACGTATTGAAAGAAGTAGGTTTTAAATGGAAACAAGATAATCCAAGACAAGAGCTTATGGAACTTTCCACTGTTGCCAAAAAACATATAGATTTTTTGAGAGGTTATATGAAGGAAAGAAAAAGCCTTGTACAAATACAAGCAAGACTGTATAAACATGTGGCGTAAGGCACTTCACACTGTTACTTGTGAAGAATATGATCGATCATACAGAAAATGAAATAATGAAATGGTGTGGCGTAAGGCTTAAGTTCACACTGTTACTTCTGAAGAATATGGTCAAGCATACAGAAAATTAAATAATGAAATGGTATGACAGACGGCATATACTTGATCGAAAAGAAGTTCTTCCATTAATTATAAATACTGCAGATGATAGCAGTTATTCCAGCCAGTACTTCAGATTCTGACTAATAAAAATAAATGCATGCAGATATTTCTTTTTTTTTTCTGTTTGTACTTGTATATTATATATCTTTGTATTTTAATAACCATTCAAATATTAAAAAACGTTGTCGATTGTTTTTGAATGAAGCATTTTACATGTACTCAATCTATGTAGAGGTACTAAATCGAAGACACTTGCAAGACTTTCAACATTTATTATAATTTTGTTAGTTACTTTGGAATTTGCATTTGATTTACAGTTGATTTTTTAATTGTTATTAAAGTTTAAATTATAAAAATGATTCGCTAAAGTAAGGTTATGTACGTGTGTGTGTAGGTCGATATGGCTCTGCTCCAGGATGGGCAATAAGCCAGCTCCACTAATTTCCAGGAGCAGTTATGAAAGCTGGCAAAGTATGCCACACAGCTGATCGGAAGTTAACTTTATTTACTTTGTAGTTAGTGGACAATCACCACAAAGGAGAACGCTACAAAAGGAAAGGATAGCCACGATGGCGTGGAAACTAACAATTGAAATATCACAACTTTAGACTTAACAGATCCATGTATCTATTGATAAGGCATATCGAGCCTAGGTTGATGTTTAAAAGGGTAGTCTGAAGGTTAAGAGGCGCTTTATGTCCCAAAGCGACAAGCTCATCATAAATGTCAAGGTCATGGTTATGTCTGAGCGGGCATTCGAAAAAAATATGATTAAGGGTTTCAGTTTCACCACAGTCGCAAAAACGAGATACCACGATTTTAAAATTGTAATTTTAATAAACGAGATTTAGTAAGGCAATGTGCCGTTCGTAGTCTAATAATATTAGTAATGTGTCTTCTGTCTTTAAATTCGAATTTATTAAACCAATTGATTTTAGGAAAATCAGACACGATTTGTTGGTACCAAGAACTTCTGTCATTTAATTTCTTCCATCTCGCACAAAAGTTCTTAAACAGTTTTTCCTTTAAGATGGGGAGGTATTCTTTAAAACTAAGTTTAATGCGTTTAGAGACATTAAGACACATTACAAATTGAGGTTTCTCCATCTTATTAAAAGCCAGCGAAGGGGAATGAATTGCGTAACCAACCCCATTATCGTTCTTGGATGCATCCATGTAAAATTGATGAATTGATTGGAGCCGTTCATCGTTAATATTCCTTAGGAAATGATTATCGTTGAAAGGGCCATATTTTTAGGAGGGGAGGTTAATAGTTTTAATAGGTCTGATTTGACACGAAAAGTCGGTCAAAAAGCAGTTGTATGTTGTATTGGAGGAGATTTTGGGGGAGATAATCTCCAGAGCATTCAGAAGGTAGAGAGTATCCTTGTTATGCCTGTAACCATTTCCTACTGTAATTTTGTTGTCAAGATCCGTAAGGATGTTTTTTAAGAGGGTGGTTGGAAATCGCAAATGTTTTTAGGAGAAGTCTAATCGAGAGCCAGTTCCTTCTGTATTCAAGGTCTGCTTCACCTGCCTCCGATAAAAGGGCCGATACGGGAGAAGATTTCATGCATCCAATGATTGTTCTTAACGATTCATAATGAAGATTATCCAGTCAAAATGTTGATGACGTGCAACTGTTTTTATTTTATACGAGCTATATGATGAAGCTACAGCGACAGTTCACCTTGATGATATTGAGGTTGGAATTAATGTAGAGCGAGGTGTACGGCAGAGTGACGCAATATCGCCTCTTCTTTTCTCAGCCTGTCTTGCAGAAGTATTCCGTAATCTGAAATGGGAGCAGAATGCAATACATGGTGCATATTTAAACAATCTTAGATTCGCAGATGATATCGTTCTTCTTTCACAAGATCCAGACGATATGTGCAAAATCACACACAAGAGCTGCAAAGAGCTGGGGAACCATTTGGCTTGAAAATAATCTCGAGACAGAGTCAGGTCATGTTCAATAAATTCTGTTGCCCCCCCCCCCCTATATACCAGGTGTCCCATTAAGGATGGATCGCGGCCGTATCTTGAAAACTATTTATCCCACAGCTTTGGGGAAAAAAAATGGTACTAAAAATTAATGCAACAGAATTATAAACGTTATTTTTATACACATTCAAATGCAACAGCTATCAAATAACAATAATGATAGCTCCTTTCAAACACAATTTTTGTTTAATTTCCAAAGCCTACTATTGCAATGTTAGTTTTTTTAGTTCCTGTCGCTTGCAGATTATTTTATTTGATTTTACTAATTGTTCTAAAACAATCTCATTTGGCATTTTCAAGTGTTGTCCGCTGGAGGACTCTTCAGTCGAAGCGGACAACACTTGAAAATGCCAAATGAGATTTTGCCGAAACGTCGTGACTCTTCAAAGAATCAACGGATCGACACCCGGAATGATTTAAAAACATGATTTGATTAATGATTTAAAAGCAAACTACCACTTTGCGTGAAAAGAAAAGTCTTTGATCAGTGTGTCCTGCCCGTTATGACATACGGAAGTGAGACCTGGACACTCACAGCACAGTCAGTTCAAAAACTTCGAGTAGCACAGAGGGGAATGGAAAGATGTATGCTTGGCATTGCTAGACGGGATAGAAAGACCTGCACATGGATCAGAGAGCGAACGAAAATGAGTGACATCATTGGAAGAATAAAGTAATTGAAATGGAACTGGGCAGGCCATGTAGCGAGGCGATGGGACGAAAGATGGACCAGGGCGGTCCTGGACTGGATACCGCTTGATAGCAAACGTCCACGGAAAAAACCAAAAACATGATGGCCTGATGACATTATTAAGTATATTGGACCCGAATGGCAGAGGAGAGCTCAGGACCGCGAGAGTTGGAAGCATGCTGAAGAGGCCTTCATCCTGCAGTGGATTGATACGGGTTGATTATATATATATATATATATATATATATATATATATATATATATATATATATATATATATATATATATATATATATATATATATATATATATATATATACGGAGGTTGCTATTTATATAAACGGAATTGACAACAATGGCGTTGGTAGGTGCCATCTGATATATACATCGTAAAGTTTGCCAATGTTAACTGTATAGGGTAAACCGTCCAAATGACGGCCATCTGCAGTAACTTGTAATCTGTAAACTTGAAGAGATTTACCACTAAACACCAAATCACTTTTTTTGAACTCCTCAACGCACGTTTCGCTAACCATGTTAGCATCATCAGGAGATGATTTAACCTCTAAGGTGTATTCTTGTCAGTTGTTAAACTGTTCTTGGAGGGCCTGTTTCGTATCGAGCCGACAATTTGTCGAGGTAAGAAAACTAGTGTTTTTCAATATATTTTTAAATGTTTAATCTTAGAATTGGTTTATCATTAAAAGTGACACTTATTATGAGGTAAAACACAGTTTTTAGTGGAAAAAAAAAATAATTACGATTATTTCTGGTGGCCTACCACTGGACTGGATTTTACAACCTTTTCAATAGTCGGCATGGATGGCCGACCATTGGTAAATCAAGATCTTCTATTTTTTATGATTGTATTGGGTTTTAACAGGCTTGGTTTTCCCAGGCAAAAATAAGATGTGATTCAAACATCAGCAAAGCTCGTAAAAGATAGACAAACTCCATTTACCAATGAGATGCCAGGTGAGAAATGGTTTAGTTTATTTATGAAAAGACATCCAGGGATCTCGATTCGAACCTCAGAATCTTTAACAAAAGGCAGGGCCGTCATTACCGAAGAGTTCATCCGATCATGGTTTAGAGACTTAGATAATTTTTAGCTGCGAAAGGATACAGTAATTTGTTATAAGATCCACGTCGAATTTTTAACGGAGGTGATACAGGATTCAGCATGTGCCCTAAATCTGGTAGGGTTCTCGCCCCGAAAAGATGTTCAAATGTTTATACTGTAACATTTTCGGCAGCAGGGAGAGATAGCTTCATCGTTAGTGGTGTTCCCATACGTTCGACCACCGGAAGAATTAATAAATACGATGCCTGAAGATTGGGTTCTGGGAAAATCAGAAAGTGGGTGGATGAGGGCGGACGTATTTTATGAATATATGGCAAATTCACTTGACAAATGGCTAACAAAAAACAATGTGCGTCGCCCTGTATTATTACTGGTGTCTGGGCTTAGATCTCATATAAACATAGAAATAAGCGAATTCTGTGATAAAAATAATATTATTTTTATCACAGCCATATTATGCAACCAGTTGACGTCAGCGTATTTAAACCTTTGAAAAGTGACTGGAAATCCACAGTAAGAGAATGGCAGTATTCAACTGGCCTTATAGTAAATAAAACAAACTTTTGCTCACTATTAAAAACTGTTTTTGACTCAAATGATCAAAACATAAAAAATAACATTGTAAGTGGATTTAGAGGCTGCGGGCTTTTTCCATTTAACCCAAATAATGTTAATTATTCGAAATGTATAAAAAACCAATTAGAAAATTTCAACATTTCTGAAGAGTATAAAATAGCTTTACAAATATTTAAATTATTAAAAGAAGACTTAATATCAAAAGGGATAGAACAAGAAACCTTGCTCATAATTGAATCTGCTATAATTGCAAAAATGTCGACAAATTGTTGTACTCCAGAGCATTCTTCATTTATAAATACAGTTAACACAGAATTGTCTATTCAGGAGGGGTCTTGAAATGTTTCAATGTTTCTTGCAAAAAGAAAAAACAATACAAAGCAAACCAAATACCTCTGCCAAATCTATAAATTTTGACTCTAAAATAAAAACAAAAAGGCACTTCTCTGTAAAAGACTCAAGCAACTCCAAGACTTCTAAAAAGACTAAAAACCAGCTGAAGATACACCAACAATTTTAAAAGAAATAATTTTCGACGATATTGAGAGGAAGCTGTCTGATCCAATTAATGCTGGGGGTTTCCTTCGGATCTAGGTTATACCGTCCGCTAATTATTTAGTCTTATTTATTATTTTTTATTATAAAATGACATGAACTTGTCGAACATATAGACATTTTTTAATATTTGGCCATACCTACATGCTATCTAGATTTTTGTTTGAATTGTTTTATTGATAGTCAGTTTTACTTTGTTATGTATACCTACATATTTATTACATGTGAATTATTTACATGTAAATGTAAATAAAAAGAAAAATTAAAAGGAGGGGCGTTAAGTGACCGACTACTGGTCAGTTTACCCTACGTACTCTACGTAACGTTTTATCATACGAACGCTATTTGTGTTGTTTAGTGACTTTAAAATTTCATCTTAGTCAAAAAATTGAATTAACTCGTGAGAATTTTCGTGCGATGAAATACTTCGACGTGGATTATCTCGACAACATTGCATCGATCAACTCATTTGGACTTTTGGCGATGAGGCACCATCTAAAACCATTGTATATCACTGGTTTAGTGAATTCAATCGTGGCCGGCATTCGCTCACGGACTAATTTAAAGAAGGTCATCCAAAATCGGTTGTTGTGCCAGAAACCATCGCTACTGCGCGCGAGCTGATAAAGCAAAATCGTCATGTGACATACCGTGAGACTGAGGCATCTCTGGGCATTAGTATGGTAAGCATACACAAGATTTTACATGAACATTTAGCTGTAGAAAAGATTTGTGAATTTTGGATTTCACATAATTTGACAACGCTCAAAAAAAAAGGCTCGTGTCGATTGGTGCAAAGAAATGCTCAAAAAATAAAACGCGGTGCGTCAAAAGCTGTGTATAATATCTACACAGGTGAGGAATCTTAGATCTATGCGTATCAGCCCGAAAGTAAACAGCAGTTCACTGTATGGGTTTTTCAAAATGAGCCAAACCCAACAAAAGTTGTTCGCGCAAGAAGTACATAAATAGGCATGTGGCTACAGTGTCGCAAGAGAATCGTAGAACTGTCAATTCCGAATGGTACGCAACCATTTGTTTGCCAAAAGTTTTTAAAGAAATAAGAAAAACAACCAGCGACGCAAAATCATTCTTCACCATGATAACACGAGCACTCATACATCGGAGCGAACATTTCAATATTTGACCGATCAAAACATTGAATTGATGGGTCATCCCTCGTACAGTCCTGATTTGGCACCCAATTATTTATTTTTGTTCCAGTTCGTGAAGAATAAACTACGTGGTCAACGATTTTCGACGCCAGAAGAAGCGGTTGATGCATTCAAAATGCATGTTTTGGAGATACCTCAATATATATATATATATATATATATATATATATATATATATATATATATATATATATATATATATATATATATATATTGTCGGAGGGTGTAATGTAAATGTCTTAATATGGATTTAACCAGATCTAAAGAATACATTAGATATTGTAGAAATGCAAAATCTTGTATTGTCCAACATGACCATAGTATAAATACTGGCAATTTAAGACTTTAAACTTGAAGAGATTTACCACTAAACACCAAATCACTTTTTTTGAACTCCTCAACGCACGTTTCGCTAACCATGTTAGCATCATCAGCAGATAATTTAATCTAATTTACTTAGATTAGATCTAATTTCTACTAAATCTAATTTAATTAGATTAGATTAAATCATCTCCTAATGATGCTAACATGGTTAGCGAAACGTGCGCCGAGAAGTTCAAAAAAAGTGATTTGGTGTTTAGTTGTAAATCTCGTCAAGTTTGGTGTTTCACACCAAAGGTTCCAATAAAAAAATTAATTTAAGACGTGTCAAAATATAAATAATAATAGGGCTTTGGATGCATATGAAAGCATTCAAATAGAAAACTTAAAAAACATGATCCAAAATAAGGGACCTGTTCAACTTAAGTGTTTCAATTATCAATGTAACGCTTTATGGTTTTTACACGTTTCATTAGCAACGATTGTCATATAAACAGAACATAGTTTAGTTGTACAAACAGATAGAATCCTATCCTGATAATATTAACACGGTTAGTGAAACGCGCGAAAACTCAAAAACAAGTGATTTGGTGTTTAGTGGTAAATCATCTCGAGATTAATGTTTCATACCGAAGGTTCCAATAGAATTGATCTGTATAATAATAAAGTACCTATAAATTACCTGTAAACCCAGTATTTTATAAGGGATGTAAACACATTGACGTTATACAGGGTGTCCCAATAGTGCGATATCGGTTGATATCTATATAATGGCTGAAGATAAAGAAAAAGTTTAAGTATAAGAGTTGTACAATTAAATAGGCTGCACTGTATTTATACAGGGTTTCTCACAAAACCGTGGCGGGGTACAGTTTTGTTTTTTCTTATCGAACACCCTATATATTCTTCAATTTTTTCATTCTGGTAATTCTAAACATATCCTATACATAAACTATATATATATATATATATATATATATATATATATATATATATATATATATATATTCAGTACAATGGATCAGATCCAGGTTGTACAGTAGATCATAGAAAGGCACAACGAATACACCATGCCACTGTGCTTGGCTTTTATCGACTACGAAAAAGCATTTGATTCCACCTCAAAGCATGCGATAATAGATGCACTGCTTAGCCAAGATGTAGAGAGAGCCTATGTAAACCTATTAGAATCGATATATGATGGAGCTACAGCCACAATTCACCTTGATGATCTTGAAGTGGGAATTAATATAGAACGAGGTGCACGGCAGGATGACGCAATATCGCCTATTCTTTTCTCGGCTGGCCTTGAAGAAGTATTCCGTAAACTGGATTGGGAACAAAATGGTGTAAAGATCAATGGTGCAAACTTAAACCATTTTAGATTTGCAGATGATATTATTCTCATTTCACAAGACCCAGAGGAGCTGCAAAGGGCTGGCGAACCATTTGGCTTGAAAATAAACCTGAAAAAGTGATAACTTCGCTCAGGACAGTAGAATTTCAGTTTTAGGAAGGGATTTAGAGATTGTGGACAGTTTTATATATCTTGGGCAGAGGATTTCAATGGAGGGGAATACCGCCCGGGAGGTGGAACGGCGTTTTAAATGTGGCTGGTAGGCATTTGGTAGGATCAACATAGTGTGTAAGAGCAGACTCCCACTTTGCCTGAAAAGAAAAGTCTTCGATCAGTGCGTTCTACCCGTTATGACATACGGAAGTGAAACCTGGACACTTACATCGCAATCAATTCAAAAATTTCGGGTGGCACAGAGGGGAATGGAAAGATGTATGCTTGGCATTACAAGACGATACAGAAAGTCCTGCGCATGGATCAGGGAACAAACAAAAGTCTGTGACATCATTGGAAGAGTAAAGCAATTTAAATGGAGATGGGCAGGCCACATAGCGAGGCGCTGCGACGACAGATGGACCAAGGCAATCCTGGAGTGGATACCGCTTGATCGCAAACGTCCGCGAAGAAGACCGAAAGCACGATGGATTGATGACATCGTTAAGTATATTGGACCCGAGTGGCAGAGGAAAGCCCAGGACCGTGAAAGTTGGAAGCATGCTGAAGAGGCCTTCATCCTGCAGTGGATCGATACAGGCTGATGATGATGACAATACTACTATATTGCTAGCTAGGTCTAGAGAACGGCGAAATCATTACGGTGCAGAAATATATGCGTCTGTTTCTCTCACTACTACTTTGAGTCTTATGCGCATGTCCGAAAATTGAGTATGCTTATAGACGTGCGTCAGTTTGCATATTTTTGTGTCACGTTTATTTATCGCGACATTTGCGCACAACGGACCGAGTAGTAGAAAAAGACATAGAAGCAGACGTTTGCTGCTATACATATATATATATATATATATATATATATATATATATATATATATATATATATATATATATATATATACATCTGCTTATGTATATACATCTGCTGTTATATACATCTGCTATACATCTGCTTCTATGTATTTTTCTAATACTCGGCCCGTTGTGCGCAAATGTCGCGATAAATAAACGTGACACAAAGACATAAAAATATGCAAACTGACGCACATCTATAAGCATACTCAATTCTGGGACATGCGCATAAGACTCAAAGTAGTAGTGAGAGAAACAGACGCATATATGGTTGCACCTTAATGTTTTCGCCGATCTGCAGACCTTGCTAGCAATATAGTAGTATTATATATATATATATATATATATATATATATATATATATATATATATATATATATATATATATATATATATATATATATGGTATTATATATCCGCCATTTTGTAAAAAATATTGGAGTTGCATATTATTTTGTAGTGTCATATATCATTTATTTTTTGATGCAGAATTATCATTTTTGGAGGGATATTAGTGAAACTATGACTTAACTTTTAACTTAACAAAATCACAACATCATATCTCAGTGTTCTTAAATGGAATGTCTAATATTTTTCATTTTAAAATATTCCTAAGATAATATACTTATATTCTTATTAAACACGTCCTATACGTATATGTCATAATTTCCGCGATTTTTACATTTTTGTTTTTAATATTCCATTTATAATGGAATTAACTTTAATGAAAGTTTTAGTAATAACGTCATAAAATTCAATTCAAATGTCAAATAATGTTCTAGAATAGCTTTTAAACAGCTTTTATATGATACAGAAAAAAAGGGTGTACTTCTTTCATAATTAAATAGGAAAAAATATTTTTAGGATCAATTATTTTCACTATCGAAAAGAAATGTGAATCCAATTACAACTTAAAGCAGGCAGATAGCCTAAGACACCCTAGACAATTATTTGAACTTTGTGAACTGTCGAATTGTGTAGTACGGTTTTTATTAGAACAGAAAGTAGAACGAAAATGACTTTTTCTAGAGAGGAATTGATAAACATGATCTAAGTTTTGGGTGCAAGTGATCAAAACTCTTTTTTAGCAAGTAGAATTTTTGCCCAAAGGTTCTCTATTGCCGAAAGTCATTCTAATGCATTAGCGTTTATACGACGATTTGACTGGATGTGCCGATTACGAAAAAAATTGGAAAGGCAGAAAAGAGCTATGAATGATGAAAACGAATACTTAGTTCTTCAAGCTGTAATTTAAAATCCGCATATTTCATGCAGGTAGATAGAAAAGGAGGAAGGCGTTAAAAAATCCACGGCGAACAGAATAACTAGGAAATATAAATTTCATCCGTATCATAAACAATTCGTTTGTATATGATACGGATTATTATATATTTTAGCAGGCAGGTTAGACAATATTTGGACACGAATTATGAAAATAAATGGACTGGTAGGGGAGGTCCTGTATCGTGGCCAGCCAGATCCCCGGATTTAACAAAACTAGATTTTTTTTTATGGATTTTGTTAAAGAATAAGCTTATAAAATGCCACCCACCATAATAGAGGACATACAAATTACAATAAGAAATGTGTTTATGAATATTAATGAGGCAATCAATGCTCATTACAGTCAATAGTTCTTTTGAACATGGGCTTAGAGTTTGTATTGCACAAAATGGTAGACATATTAAACATTTAATTAAATGATTGTAGTGACTTCTTTATAAATGTTTGTACTTAAACCAGTAGCGGCTCTTGGGTTCCTAAAGTGAGAGGGCGTGGAAAAAATAATGCTGCTAAAGATTTTTTTTTGTTTTCCCCCTCCTCCTTTTTTACTTTTCGTGCTATTGAAACCCTATACAGGAGGTGGACCAGGAAAATGAGTTAAAGGAATGAAACTGAGCGGAAATAAAATATGGTGTTTTGCTCTGAACAATTGTTTACTGTGATAAATGCTGAAGGGGCGGTGCCCCAACGCTCTCCCTCACGAGCCGCCACTGACAAACTATCTTACTAAAAACTAAATATTTATGACGTTTTGTTTATAATAACAATAAGTTTTGTTGCTCTATAATAATTGATTTCTAATCAAACATTAAAACATGTGACAAAATTAAAACATGACCTAAATTCTTAGTATGTTATGACTTATCATGAATTTATTCATTAGTTTAATAACACAAAGCCTAACGTGAATTCCATTAAAAACAAAATATTAAAAACAAAAATTTAAAAATCTCGGAAATTATTAAAGATAGGTATAGGACATGTTTAACAATAATAAAAGTATTTTGTCTTAGGAATATTGTAAAATGAAAAATTATTAGACATTCTATTTAAAAAAAATAGATATGATGTTTTTAATTTTTCCATTCATCTCAGTTATCCGGGAAACCCTGTATAACGTAGACACGTTTTGCATTAAAAATTGAGTAATAGTTTCACTAATATCCCTACCAAAAATGATAATCATACACCAAAAAATAAATGATATTGCAAAAGACTGAAATTGACTATGAAAAAGACTGAAATTGGAGACACTGCAAAAGAGAGTCTGCGACTCCGGTATTTTATACGAAATGCGGATATCGGTAAGACCATTGGGTTTAGGTATAAGACATGTTTTACGAAATATGTAATAGAATCAATAGCAGAATGCAAAAATGGATAAACATATAGGATGTTTGATAAGACAAAACAAAACTATACTCCGCCACGGTGTTGTGAGACATCCTATATAAATAAAATTAATTTTAAATTATGAAGGCTATTTAGTTGTAGAACTCTTATACTTAAACTTTTTCTCTATCTCCAGCCATTATCAAAATATCAACCGATATTGTACTATTGAAACACCCTGTATAATCTACTAGATTTTTTAAGTTTCATCCTTCATATGAACATATGTAAAGTTTCAAGTCGTTCTGTCAGTTCATTCGTACAATAAAAGCAGCTTAAAATAACCGTATCAGTGACATTTTTTTAAATGGAAAATATTGAAAATCTGCACTGATTACATTCTTTGTAAAAAAAAAGGTTTAAAGGCAATGGAAATTCATAGTGAAATGATAAATGTATTAGGGAAGTCTGCTCCTTCAAAAACAATGGTACGTAAGCGGGCAGGTGAGTTTAAACGTGATGGTACAAGCCTGGATTAACGATCCTCGTTCTGGACGTCCAATAAGTGAAACTACTGAACAAACAATTAATTCTATACATGATAGAGTTATGGATGACAGACAATTTACTTTGAGTGAATTTGCTAAGGCCATGGACATCCCAACTGAATGGGTGTTTCATATTTTGAAAAAGGAATTGGGCTTGAGAAAGCTTTGTGCAAGATGAGTGCCGCATTTGTTAAATCCTAATCAAACACGACTTCGAGTAAAACTTTCTAACCTACATTTGGATCTTTTTCGAAAGAATAAAGTAGATTTTAAACGTCATTTTGTCACTATGAATGAGACTTGGGTTTACCACGATGATCCTGAACTGTTCTACAACAAACGGCAGAGTGGACCGAGCCGGGTTGTTCAGCTATGTGAACCAGCAGCGAAAGTAGTCAAAATTGACCAAATAGGTTATGCCTATTATACTATATATATATATATATATATATATATATATATATATATATATATATATATATATATATATATATATATGTATATGTATATGTATATGTATGTATATATATTATTATTATTATTCACGTATGGGCCCTAGTGGACCACGCGAAGTACAATTAGAGGCGTTTGTTGTTGTTAGCCTTCCTTTGTGCCCATACTAATTTCATTCTTTCGCTATGAGCTTTTTTCCTTTCATCAGACCAAGTTGTTCCAGTCTTCCTACATTTTTCTCTCTGGCCAACCTTCCAAACGTTCACCTTGTGTCTGAAACAGCCTCTATCCTGAATTTCACTTTGTGAAATATTTGCTGACCTTAGGTCCTCTTTAATTGCAGCAATCCATTTAATTATTTCTACTTTAGCTTTACTCCTATTTTCATAAAATTCGACTATTTGTCTAGTTAACCTACTCGGATTCATCCGTTTTATGTGTCCGTAAAACTTAAGTCTTCTTTTTCTCATATCGCTATGTATATCTGTGTATTGTTTGATTTCTTCGTTTTCTCGAAGTCGGTATGTTGTGCTATTTATTTGTTTGGGGCCTAGGATTTTCCTTACGATTTTTCTTTCCTTCTTTTCAATGTCCTCGATGTCCCTCTTTCTATTCAAAATGAGCGTTTCTGCAGCATATAGACATTCTGGCTTAATAACTGTGTTGTAATGTCTCAGTTTTGTGTTTTTAGATAGGCATTTTTTGTTGTAAATATTTTGTGTAAGTCTCAATGCCGTTTCCATTTTTTGACATCTACCCTTATTGGCCGCTTTTTCCAACCCATTTTCCATGATTATTTCACCCAAATATTTGAATTGAGAGACTCGTCTGATGTTACCATATTTTGTTTTTAGAAATGGCGTTCTTAGTCTGTTGCAGGTCATGTATTGTGTCTTTTCAAAGGAAATTTGGAGTCCTACATTTTCTGCTGTTTCTTTTAGGATTTCAATCTGTTTCTGTGCCGTTAATACATCTTGAGCTAAAATTGCTAGATCATCAGCAAATGCCAGACAATCAATTTTGATGTTGGTTCTCCCCAGTTTAATGGGCTGGTCAATATTCAGGGCCGACTTTTTTTCACGCCACTCCTGTATTACTTTTTCTAGAACACAGTTAAATAAGAGTGGCGAGAGTCCATCCCCTTGTCTCACTCCAGTTCTAATTTCGAAGGGCTCTGAGATCTCACCCATGAATTTAACTTTTGACCTTGTGTTAGTTAACGTTGCTTTAATAATTGCCAGCGTTTTCAGATCTAGTCCTTGTTCTTTCAAGATTCGGAATAAAGATTCGCGGTCAATAGAATCATATGCTTTTTTGAAATCCACAAATGTACAGACGAGATTTTTATTGTACAGTTTTTGATGTCTTAGAATCAACTTCAGATTCAGGATCTGTTCAGGGCAGGATCTGCCCGGTCGAAAACCTGCTTGATATTCACCAATGTTAGGTTCTAACTGTACCTGTGCTCTGTCTAGTAGACATTGAGATAGAATCTTGTAACAAACTGGGAGAAGAGATATCCCTCTATAGTTGTTTACATCCGTTCTATCTCCTTTCTTATATAGTGGATGGATTAGAGCATCTTTCCAATCTTCCGGAATCCGTTCGGTTCGCCAAACTTCTTGTAGAATTTTGGTTATTTCCTTGATTGTACCTGGACCAGCGGATTTCAAAAGTTCAGCAGTGATTCCATCTTCACCAGAAGCTTTGTTATTTTTAAGCCGCTTGATTTGCCTAAGTATTTCCTCTTCATTCGGTGGTAATGAATCTGGGTTTGTTTGTTTAGGTTTTAGTGTTGTTAATTTGTTTAAGGGCTCAGAACAGTTTAGTATTTGTTCAAAATATTTCGCAAGTTCTTTGCAATTGTCTTGGTTATTTAGAGCTAATTGTCCGTTTTCCTTTTGGAAGCAAAGACTTTGCGGTTGATAGCCTGTTAATTTAGTTTTAAATGTTTTGTAAAAGTTTCGGGTGTTATTTTTTTGGAAATCTTTTTCTATTTCATTAAGTTGATTGTTTTCATATTTTCTTTTAGTTTGTCTAATTAGCTTCGATGTTTCTTTTCTTACTTCCAAAAAGATGTTATAGTTTATTGCTGTTTTTTGACTGTTCCAATCTTTGAATGCTTTACTTCGGCTTAATACTGCTTGCTCGCAAACTTCATCCCACCACGGATGTTTTCTACGTTTTTGTAAAGGGACCAACTTTAAGGCCGTTTTAATAATTTTTTGTTTCAATTCTTGCCAGTTCTGTGCTGGTTGTTTATCAAGCTCTTCTGTTAGGGCTGGTTTTATTTTCGTTGGGTCAAACTTTGGTATTAGCAGCCTCTTTTGAATAAGTTTTCGAGGTTTTAAGCTAAGTTTGATTCTAGTCAAGTAGTGATCCGTGTCTATATTAGCTCCTTTCCTGACTTGAACATTCAAAATCTCTTTATAATTGGGGTACGAAATGGCAACATGGTCAATTTAAAATTCACCCATGTACGTGTTTGGGCACCTCCAGGTCTTTTGTTTCGATATTTTCTTCTTAAAATGGGTTGACATTATTTTTAGATTAAACTGCGAACATAGTTCAACCAATCTTCTACCATTATGGTTAGTCCATTTATGAGCGGGAAAACTGCCGACTGTTTTCCTGTACTTTTTATGTATATATATATATATATATATATATATATATATATATATATATATATATATATATATATATATATATATATATATATATATATATATATATATATATATATATATGTATATGTATATGTATATATATATAAATATATATATATATATATATATATATATATATATATATATATATATATATATATATGTGTACATTCCAGTACACCTCGCCTAAGGTACTGGACGGGTCACGGGTGGTGGATAGTGAAAGTTCCATTAGATATTAATGGACAGCTGCGAATATGTCAAAATAAGCAGCCCCGAACCAAGGCAAAAAAAAAACTAAATCCACTTAGCGTCTGACTTGTATCAAGCGGCTGAGTGGTCAGCGTCTGTTCACCAGTGGTGCGGCTGATATTTAAATTCTGGAACTAACCCCTCCAGTCTTAACCTCTGAACCGTCATGGTTCAAACCTTTAATTCAAAGTACAAGATGAAGCGTTCTAGTAATTACAAAATTACCCCAGGAGGTAGACAATCCTCTGCCAACAAGAGTAGACAACCAGCTTTGCTGGTACAACCGGACTTTCAGATTCTGGGGCGTCCGGGCTTAAACGCAAAATCTTTCAGAGGGAATCGGAGACCTCTGGCCAACGTCTGAAACCGAAAACAAAAACTTTCTTTGGAACGGTAAATATCAATTCTCTCCTGCGTCCAGGAAAACTACACGAATTGGGGCGAACATTAAATCAGCAAAAAATCAAATTCAGATTCAGATCAGATTGACAGATGATAACACCTTCGAATTTGGCAACTACAGACTTTTTAAAAGTAAAACGGACAAAAAAATACTCAAAAATACACCACATCTCGGTGTTGCTTTCGCTGTCTCAAGAAACATTCTTGGTTCTATAACAAATGTCCATCCAGTAAATAATCGACTTATGACACTATCCCTTAAGTGTGCTAACAAAAACTATACATTAATCAATGCACACCTCCCAGTTAACGAAGAAAATAAATCTAATCCTGAAAAAGTAAATAAGTCCTGGGAAATTCTAGAAAAGACTATCTCTAAAATTCCCTCTAACCATGTAAAAATCCTATTGGGTGATTTCAACGCCCAGCTAGGGAAAGAAAAAAAGTACAGGAAAACAGTCGGCAGTTTTCCCGCTCATAAATGGACTAACCATAATGGTAGAAGATTGGTTGAACTATGTTCGCAGTTTAATCTAAAAATAATGTCAACCCATTTTAAGAAGAAAATATCAAAACAAAAAACCTGGAGGTGCCCAAACACGTACATGGGTGAATTTCAAATTGACCATGTTGCCATTTCGTACCCCAATTATAAAGAAATTTTGAATGTTCAAGTCAGGAAAGGAGCAAATATAGACACGGATCACTACTTGACTAGAATCAAACTTAGCTTAAAACCTCGAAAACTTATTCAAAAGCGGCTGTTAATACCAAAGTTTGACCCAACGAAAATAAAACCAGCCCTAACAGAAGAACTTGATAAACAACCAGCACAGAACTGGCAAGAATTCAAACAAAAAATTATTAAAACAGCCTTAAAGTTGGTCCCTTTACAAAAACGTAGAAAACATCCGTGGTGGGATGAAGTTTGCGAGCAAGCAGTATTAAGCCGAAGTGAAGCATTCAAAGATTGGAACAGTCAAAAAACAGCAATAAACTATAACATATTTTTAGAAGTAAGAAAAGAAACATCGAAGCTAATTAGACAATCTAAAAGAAAATATGAAAACAATCAACTTAATGAAATAGAAAAAGATTTCCAAAAACATAACACTCGAAACTTTTACAAAACATTTAAAACTAAAGTAACAGGCTATCAACCGCAAAGTCTTTGCTTCCAAAAGGAAAACGGACAATTGGCTCTAAATAACCAAGATAATTGCAAAGAACTTGCGAAATATTTTGAACAAATACTAAACTGTCCTGAGCCCTTAAACAAATTAGCAACACTAAAGCCTAAACAAACAAACCCAGATTCATTACCACCGAATGAAGATGAAATAATTAGGCAAATCAAGCGGCTTAAAAATAACAAAGCTTCTGGTGAAGATGGAATCACTGCGGAACTTTTGAAATCCGCTAGTCCAGGTACAATCAGGGAAATAACCAAAATTCTACAAGAAGTTTGGCGAACCGAACGGATTCCGGAAGATTGGAAAGATGCTCTAATTCATCCACTACATAAGAAAGGAGATAGAACGGATGTAAACAACTATAGAGGGATATCTCTTCTCCCAGTTTGTTACAAGATTCTATCTCAATGTCTGCTAGACAGAGCACAGGGACAGTTAGAACCTAACATTGGTGAATATCAAGCAGGTTTTCGACCGGGCAGATCCTGCCCTGAACAGATCCTGAATCTGAAGTTGATTCTAAGACATCAAAAACTGTACAATAAAAATCTCGTCTGTACATTTGTGGATTTCAAAAAAGCATATGATTCTATTGACCGCGAATCTTTATTCCGAATCTTGAAAGAACAAGGACTAGATCTGAAAACGCTGGCAATTATTAAAGCAACGTTAACTAACACAAGGTCAAAAGTTAAATTCATGGGTGAGATCTCGGAGCCCTTCGAAATTGAAACTGGAGTGAGACAAGGGGATGGACTCTCGCCACTTTTATTTAACTGTGTTCTAGAAAAAGTAATACAGGAGTGGCGTGAAAAAAAGTCCGCCCTGAATATTGACCAGCCCATTAAACTGGGGAGAAACAACATCAAAATTGATTGTCTGGCATTTGCTGATGATCTAGCAATTTTAGCCCAAGATGTATTAACGGCACAGAAACAGATTGAAATCCTAAAAGAAACAGCAGAAAATGTAGGACTCCAAATTTCCTTTGAAAAGACACAACACATGACCTGCAACAGACTAAGAACGCCATTTCTAAAAACAAAATATGGTAACATCAGACGAGTCTCTCAATTCAAATATTTGGGTGAAATAATCATGGAAAATGGGTTGGAAAAAGCGGCCAATAAGGGTAGATGTCAAAAAATGGAAACGGCATTGAGACTTAGACAAAACATTTACAACAAAAAATGCCTATCTAAAAACACAAAACTGAGACATTACAACACAGTTATTAAGCCAGAATGTCTATATGCTGCGGAAACGCTCATTTTGAATAGAAAGAGGGACATCGAGGACATTGAAAAGAAGGAAAGAAAAATCATAAGAAAAATCCTAGGGCCCAAACAAATAAATGGCACAACATACCGACTTCGAGAAAACCAAGAAATCAAACAATACACAGATATACATAGCGATATGAGAAAAAGAAGACTTAAGTTTTACGGACACATAAAACGGATGAATCCGAGTAGGTTAACTAGACAAATAGTCGAATTTTATGAATTTAGGAGTAAAGCTAAAGTAGAAATAATTAAATGGATTGCTGCAATTAAAGAGGACCTAAGATCAGCAAATATTACACAAAGTGAAATTCAGGATAGAGGCTGTTTCAGACACAAGGTTAACGTTTGGAAGGTTGGCCAGAGAGAAAAATGTAGGAAGACTGGAACAACTTGGTCTGACGAAAGGAAACAAGCTCACAGCGAAAGAATGAAATCAGTATGGGCACAAAGGAAGGCTAACAACAACAAACGCCTCTAATTGTACTTCGCGTGGTCCACCAGGGCCCATACGTGAATAATAAATAATAATATATATGTATATATCGCGAATCTTGAAAGAACAAGGACTAGACCCGAAAACTCTGGCAATTATTAAAGCAACGTTAACTAACACAAGGTCAAAAGTTAAATTCATGGGTGACATCTCAGAGCCCTTCGAAATTAAAACTGGAGTGAGACAAGGGGATGGACTCTCGCCACTCTTATTTAACTGTGTTCTAGAAAAAGTAATATAGGAGTGGCGTGAAAAAACGTCGGCCCTGAATATTAACCAGCCCATTAAACTAGGGAGAACCAACATCAAAATTGATTGTCTGGCATTTGCTGATGATCTAGCAATTTTAACTCAAGATGTATTATCGGCACAGAAACAGATTGAAATCCTAAAAGAAACAGCAGAAAAGGTAGGACTCCAAATTTCCTTTAAAAAAACACAATACATGACCAGCAAAAGACTAAGAACACCATTTCTAAAAACAAAATATGGTAACATCAGACGAGTCTCTCAATTCAAATATTTGGGTGAAATAATCATGGAAAATGGGTTGGAAAAAGCGGCCAATAAGGGTAGATGTCAAAAAATGGAAACGGCATTGAGACTTACACAAAATATTTACAACAAAAAATGTCTATCTAAAAACACAAAACTGAGACATTACAACACAGTTATTAAACCAGAATGTCCATATGCTGCAGAAAAGCTCATTTTGAATAGAAAGACAGACATCGAGGACATTAAAAAGAAGGAAAGAAAAATCATAAGAAAAATCCTAGGCCCCAAATAAATAAATAGCACAACATACCGACTTCGAGAAAACCAAGAAATCAAACAATACACAGATATACATAGCGATATGAGAAAAAGAAGACTTAAGTTTTACGGACACATAAAACGGATGAATCCGAGTATGCTAACTTGACAAATAGTCGACTTTTATGAAAATAGGAGTACAGCTAAAGTAGAAATAATTAAATGGATTGCTGCAATTAAAGAGGACCTAAGATCAGCAAATATTACACAAAGTGAAATTCAGGATGGAGGCTGTTTCAGACACAAGGTTAACATTTGGAAGGTTGGCCAGAGAGAAAAATGTAGGAAGACTGGAACAACTTGGTCTGACGAAAGGAAAAAAGCTCATAGCGAAAGAATGAAATTAGTATGGGCGCAAAGGAATATATATATATATATATATATATATATATATATATATATATATATATATATATATATATATATATATATATACATATGCCAAAACTACAAACAAGGAAAATGATAAATAGAAGGGCTGGGCATTCATATTATTTCTCTATGCAAAACAAGTTTGCCCACACAATCTTGTTTATTATTTTCAATAAAGAAAGCTCTTACACTTTAAAGCGAAACACATTAAAGCTCTTACACTTTATCTATGACAGTTTATCTTTGTATGTGTATGTGAACAAAGACATTTTCGTTTTATTATTCACAATGGAAATGTATTTGAAAACAAGAAAGTTCGTAGAAGACGAAATGTCACTCTGAGCAATCAAAAAAATAATTAATAAAAATCATTCAACTGTCGAATATTTTCTAAATGTTTCAAATATTGTAAACAGATATGAAGAGACCGGGCTTCTTTCAGGTAAATCCAGATCAGAACGCCCAAAGCATCATGAACGTCATACAACGCGCAACATTTATATCAAAAATCAACAGCTCTAAAAAAACTTTTGGGAACGTGTGATTTTCAGAGACCAATGCAAATTTCTTTAGAGCTGACGGTAACTTGAAGGTCTGGGGAAAAAATTAGCTATTAGAATTAAATTAGAATTAAAATAAACCGTATTATATAAAAAATAAACATTTTTTATATGGATATTGCCACTAGAAACATTAGAAGGCAAGTAGCCTCGAAAAAAAAGATTTGTACCTGCGCAGGTTATGCCTGCCCAATAATCAGATCAGAGCCCGTTGTAGCCATATTTGTTAATAAAAAATATCCAACAAAAAACGGAAATCTTATAATACAATTAATATCCCCAAACATAAGATAATTACTTACTCCCTTTGATGCCCAAGCGTCGCACAAGACAACGAAGTCGAAAAATAAAAACCTTTTACAGTTTACTGGGGATCGGAAACTTTTGCGAGTGGACACCTACCGAAATAATTCAAATTCGCAAGTGAGAACCGAAGGCAGAAACAATGTTGGCTTTGCCATAAATGAACCATTCGGAGATATGAATTTCGACTAGCGGAAATTACCGAATGTTATGACATTTTTTATATAAAAAAATAAACGTTTTATCCATACACATAGTCTAATGCATTGCAATATATTTTATATACAGATACAACCAAAAATAACAAGCATTCTATGAAAATCTATTCAATCTACAACGTTCTTATTAATTCTGCCATTCTATCTTATCCCTTATTCAATTTACAAAAAATGAACATTTTTAAATACAAAGTGTTGTTTCTTTTTCAATTAAATTACTATATATAAACAAATCAATTTATATAACTATAAGAGAAGCAAATACTGAGGAAATATAACTAGTAAATGTGTTTAGTTTACTGCAGATGAAAAACATTTTCAAAACAAACAAACAAAAAAATATCTTATTAACATAATGATTTCTGAGGCTGTATGACTTCTGGCTTGGAAAAAACTGCCTAATTTATAGAAGTAATCAGGGACTAATATGTTTTCGTTTTGAGAGAAAATTTGCATCCAAGTACTGAAAAACTTAGGTTCAGGTCTGATCTCATTTTATTAAAAACAAATACAAAATTTAGACCGTTTTTTGTCAACAGAAAATTGTTAAAAATTATATTTTGTCAAACTGTTTACGAAATGAAAAAGTGCTGATGAAAATGACCCAAATAAAAAAAAGGTTGTGTGGTAAAAATCTAAAAATTGTAAGACACATGATGTAGAAAGACTTTTTTACTTACTGTAAGTTATGAGTTTTTAAAAAATTGATAGGATAACTTAGAATGTGCTTTTAAAATTCTAGTTTATCAATATTACGTACAAATTTTCAAAAGAAGCAATTACTTTCATTCTGTTACCTAAACTTTAAAATATAATGTATAGTAAATAACATTTAAAAAAGTAATTATAAATGAACTTAGCATAAAACTGAAACACTACTAAATAGTTCATTATAGGTAAAGATCTAATAAAATAATCGACTATTTCTTTAGAAAGTTATAAACCGTATGATGAAAAAATATATTTTCGTTCTATTCAAAAAATAAACACTTTTTTATATAGATATTGACAATCGAAATCTTAGACAAGTAGCCACGATGGAAAAAAGAAGACTGTACCTGCGCAGGTGATGCCTGCCGAACAATCAGATCCCGGACTGCTTATCGTAGCCATATTTGTTAATAAAAAAAATCCAACAAAAAACGAAAATCTTGTAGTACAGTTAATATCTATAAATATAAGCTAAAAACTTACCCGTTTGAGGTCCAAGCGATGCACAACACAACGAACACGAAAAATATTACAAATCTTTTCAATTTACTGAGGAAAAAATCGGAAAATCTTGCGAGCAGACGACGGAATCACCTTCCGAAATGACTTTCAACTCGCAAGTGAGACCGAAGACAGGAACAATGTAGGCTTTGCCCTAAACGAACCAATAGGATACACGAATTTTGATCAGCGGAGATTGCCGATTGTTAATACGATATTTTTTATATATCAAAATATAAAAGTTTTATCTATACGGATAGTTTAATGCCTCGAAATATATTTAATATACACATACAGCTTCGGTTAAAAATATTGATTATTCTATGAAAAACTATGTTTTGTTTCATTTTAAAAACAGATTAGGACATTGGTTGATCTATTAGCAGCAGTTTTTTTTTCAGTTTTATTATAAACAAGTATATTTAAGTTGCAAACATGGACGTTTTTAAATAAAACTTGTTTTTTTTCGATTTAATTATTATTAATAAACGAATCAATTTACATGACAAATCAAATTACATGTCCAATAAGTAAAATACTTAAAGAAATATAACTAGAGCATTTATTTAGTTTACTGCATATCTGCAGAAGACACTTCATTAGACGGTAATTTTAGAAACGAATGCACGTAGACATTATGGAAAAAAATCTGTCCTATTTAAAATCAATAGGACCATGTATAGTACTGGTCAAAAAGAATGTGACTGTTTTTATTTCAAGTAAAAATTAATTTACTAATAATAGGATTATTTTATTTTATAGAGTATAAAAAAAATCCTCAATCGTTAATGCATTACATAAAATATAGGAGTACCACTCTAGGGTTCGCTGGATTATTTATTATAACTATTTTTATTTAATCTACGATGTTGTTATCGCTTATTTATCTATTTCATTGTTAATTTATTAAATGTTTTGTAAATGTAGTTTTGTAAATGAATATACAGGTATTTTAATAAACAAAGTGAGTTTAGTTGAATTTATTGATTGAATATTGTCCTTATATGTTACCAATGGACACAGTATAAATGACAAACTATAATTGTTTTGCTCTCGTTAACCTCGAGGTAGAAATGGAACCTCAGTTTACTTGTCAGTTCTGGGGGGTCTTTGGGCAAACTTTGTGTGCTTGTTTCATTAGAATTCAGGACATCATACTGAATAATTTCTGAACACCTAGTTTAAGAGTGGGCAAAGATGGTTGTTCTAGTGACAACCATTGTATTTTCATATGTGGATTGCTGTATAAGATCCACTTTTCACACCCAGAGATCTTAATGATCTCTACCTCATCTAGGCTGCAGATGGTTATACTTTGAATTGTTTTTAACTGATAGTTGATAAGGTCCCTACATTCCTTCTTTTTACACTCTATTCAGTTGTTTTAAATACCATTGTATTTTTGGCCACGAAGTTTTGAGCTTTGTGGCTAATTCCTTGATGATTTGTTTGGGAGTAGCTCCAATTTCAGCCAACAACAGATTTTCATCAAACTCAGCAGGTTTCCCAGTCTTTATGCCGTCGAGAAGCTTGAAATCACGGTTCTACATTTTTGTCAACCAATGCTGACATGTTCTGTTGTCCAAGGAACAGGATAAACAGCATTAATAGCATTGTTATGCTGTTGAAACTCATAAAGCGTCAAATATCTAATATGGAACTTATCAACACTGCTCTTTCATCCTTAGAAGGTTCACCTATTTTTTTTCAACATTCAACAATAAGCATACTAAATACTATACATAATACATATCACAGCATACAACAATAAATATTGATGTATTTAACTACAATGTGTTTGTTTGCAATGCTTTTAAAAATTTTACGACTTTACTTATGGATCCACTATTATTAACCCACAAGTCTTCATTCTTACTTTGTAATAATAATACCATTCCTCATCAGTTCTTCTATTGGAACCTTCAGTGTAAAACATTAAACTCAAAGAGATTCACCACTAAACATCAATTCACTTTTTTAACCTTCTGATGAGCGTTTTGCTAACCATGTTAGCATCATCAGATGATTTAATCTAATTCTAAAACTAAACTATATTCTATTTATCGCATCTAATGAAGCTTGTTAAAATGTCGTATACTGTACTTTTATAACCTGTATCTAAAACTTGTGTCAATATCTAACACATTAAAGACAAACTACAATCTGCAGCATACATTATTTACGTTACTTTATTCTAAATAGTTTCTAATAGTAAAGGAAATGGACAATAAGAAGAAATTAAATTTTTTTATGAGACAACTTTTAAGAACAATTTGTATATCCATGTTTGTTATATGTTACATTTATTATATTGCAGATATTGCTTATTTTTATTATAAATGCTCTGCCTTAAATAAGTATCACATTTTAGCAATACTAATCTTTACATAATAACTGCCTTCAAGTGAGTAAACATCAGGTAAATCCTCAATTACTACAATTTTATTCATCCAGTTATCATCTTCCTGTACCATTTTGGGTACTTATTCATAAAGGTCAAGGAATTATCACTTGAAACTGACTCAGAATGCGAATCCAGCCGCAACTGCAAAAAAAATAAGTAATACATAAATTAACCATATAGAGCTATATGGGTATAAAGTTGAACCATTACACTGGCCTTTACACTTAAGAGAAAATATTTAAAAAACTTATAATGAATCAAATCACACTGAAATTACTTGACGCGTTTTATTAACCAAGTTATCATCATCAAGATATGATTTAAAAATAGAGTTTTAATATCTTCTAAATTATGCGAACTTCATTAGTAAAATGCGTGGATTATCAAAATCCCTTTAAAAAGAGTAATTCAGGACATATGAAAAAAATATATAGTTAGTTATACAGGGTTTTCCAATAGTGGAGATTATAGTAATTAATGTTGGGTAAATCATCATGGAAAGTTACAGTGTGGAGCAATGCGTGCAAATCATTAAATTTTACTATCAAAATAAGTGCTCAGTTCGAGCTACATTCCGTGCGCTGCCGGACTGCGGACCCTGATTTCGGACGGAAAATCAACTTGAGCGACGAGGCCCATTTTGGATGAATGGCTGTCAAACAGCAAAATTGTCGCATTACGAGAGATAACAATCCACATGAGACCCATCAGTTGGAAATGCATCCATAAAAATTCACTGTTTCGTACGGATTTTAGTACCGTACTTCCTCCAAAATGAAGCTGGCGCCACCATAACTGTCACCAGCGAGAGGTACAGGTCGATGATGACCAATTTTTTATGGCCTAAATTGGAAGATATTGATCTCAACGACATGTGGTTCCAACAAGACGACGCTACGTGCCACATATCACAATCAACATGAATCTTCTGCACAATAAATTCGACGGCATGGTTATCTCGCGTTTCGGCGACGTCAACTGGCCACCGAGATCGTGTGATTTAACGCCATTAGACTTTTTCTTGTGGAGCTACGCTAGATCACGGGTCTATGCGAATGCTTATTCAGGTGATTAATGCCTTAAAAGTCGACAGAACCAATGCCATCAATGTGTCTTCGAAAACTGGATCTCTCGGACACGCCCAGCGAAGTCTTCAAATAAAAAAGAATTAATGATCTTATACACAACTTGTTTAATTTACATTTAAAGTTCGAGCGCCCTTAATTGAAAACCCTATATAAATATGTTATACACAGTATAAAGGAAGGTGTTTTTGTAATTTTAACCAACGATTCTTCGCCTTCTTTCAAAGAAGAAAGTTCCTTGCAAGGATCAAAAATCTAAAAATGACCAAAAAAAAAAATTGCGGTTATTAAATCACCAATCGAAAGACTATGAGAAGAATTAACTTTTTAAGCAAATATGTGTAAAAGTATATTTGGCAAATTTAATTGGTTATTACTTCACGAATAACAACCAAAATAGCGACAAAAATTATTTCAGTGTATATCAGTGCGTGCATCTAAGTTCGATTTAAAACAAAAAAATTATGATGTACCCGAATATCACGATATGCATCCTGTTTACGGAGAAGCTCTCCAAAATTCCAAAGGGGCTAGGCATATTTATGGGCCACAATACCCAGAAAACCGCTTCTAGATCGGCAATTATTTGTCAAAGTTTCTCAGATTTTCTCAAAGTTTCTCAGATTCTAGAAATTGGTAGCGTGGTTCCAAAATTTCAAGAATGTGGGCGTCAGCGAGACATTAGTCCTGAAGTAGAAAAATAAATTTTACTTCTTGTTGAAGAGGATTCTATCAAAACTACTCGAAGTGCAGTCGACAAGTTAGAATTTCCCATTGCGTTGTACATGAAATATTAAACAGCAATTATTTTATCTTTATGATATACAAAGGGTAAAGGGGTAAAGCCAAAGGAATCCACATTTTTTGTTCAATATTTGATCAATCGACGAAGCTTCTTTTACCAGGAATAAGATGGTGGGCATGGATAGCTAATTTAATAAAACTATTAATGAAGTATTTCTTAATGTGAGATGAATCGTTTAAAACGCGTTTTGGTGTGAAAAAATAGTGTTAATAATTTGAACTTTGATATTAAACGACAATGTTTCCTTTTCCTTTTTTATTGTCCTTGTTTATTAAGTTTTCTTTATTTTTGTAACAAAACAAATTTATGCAGAAACGTATGGAATAAGCAATAATAATAAAAATATTGCATTTTATTTTCCGATAATACCTTAAGAGCCCAATGCAACAGAAACTGAATCCCGATGAATCGAAATAAACAGGGTGAAAATAGACGTTGCCATTGCTAAGTCATGTTGCCATGATTAAATCATCTCCTGATGATGCTAACATAGTTAGCGAAACGTGCGTCGAGCAGTTCAAAAAAGCGTTTTGGTGTTTAGTGATAAATCTCTTCAAGTTTAGAAACAAAAATTGTAAATACTTTCCCTTACACTCTGTATAATAGTAACATTTCAACAGGAAGTCTAGCATTTGTTTTTTTTAATACAAAAGCAATGGACTGAGGTAAACCCAGCATATCTATTAGCTTATAGTTAAAAGATTCAAAGAACTTATACTTATGTATGGAATAGTACATCGTACAAATGGCCGCATTAGCTCTTCTCTCAGACCTCGGCGTGTTTCTCAATATTTTCTATCATTTTTTCACATGTTGCGCTTCTATTTCAGCTATAGGGATTTGGTTGTTGGCAGTTGTTTAGATGTTTCTGTTCATGAATCACTGCTGAATTATTAGCATATTTTTTCCTATTTACACATCTTAAAAAGAAAAAATAAAAAATGTAAAGTCGTATGATTTTGGTTAATTTGTATATCAATTTTTCGAAATTACAGAACATTGAAATTTGGTCTACAAAATAACGGTGTATAATAATAACTGGTTATTGTGGTTAGTGTATAACCACTTGTATGACATGTAGCGCGATCTTAAATCTGTCATTTCTATAACATCTATCTTAGGCCACAAATAATCTCTTATCACCTCCATATACCGCGCCTCCATATTATTTTCTAAAGGGGTTTAGACTCTTTTGTCTTCTACACAAAAGCCGCACCAGTAACTCGTTTCGGGTGCATTGGGTTCCCTTGGATAAGCCGACCACTTTCGAGTCCAAATTGTGCATATACATGATGCTGCTGACCGCTAACAACTTTTCCATTAAAACTGGCATCACTAGGCTTTCTAAGACCAACCTCCTGAAACTAATTCGACATGAGTGAGGTCTAGGTTTTTCGTTAATATGCGATGTAATGTGGCAATGGAACGAGCTAAGTATTGAGAATACCGTTAAATGAGTATACGAAAGACTTTCCCTTATTACGGTTATGTTTTGTTCTAAGCGAGAAGCGTGCACACGTATGGAAGCCTGGGTCTTGTAGTTAACCGGTCGCTTTGATTACTTTTATTAGATTGGAAACATTGTTGGTTATGTCCTCTGCGATTGTGTAGTGTTGTTACTTGTTAATTTATCAGCAGTCATATAAGCGGTCAAATATAAAATTGGACAAGTAACTGTATGTTTATTGATGTGTTACCATAGATTCTCTTACAGCTTGCAGAAAAATATCTGAAACCAATCAGCAGAAGCATATTTCGTAATGTTAACTAAGGCTGTCAAAAAGTCAATAGTGAAGAAATAATATTATGTTATACTGCTTGATGAACTATACTTCGTCTAGAGACTTTAAGTAAATCCAACAGGGATTAATAGAACTACCATTGCATGCTCCAACAATCACCTTTTGATGGTAAGAGGTGGTGGTGTAATATTTTGCAAGATATTTACAGCAACTACTCTAACTTTCGAATTGTTGTGCCAGTAAGAATCCAAAATATTCATTTACTTACTCTAATAAACAATTGCGTTCAGATAAAGTGCTGGAAATTTCGTACTCCTTAATATCATCAAAGTCTCCCACAAATGTATAAATGTACAACCTGATTCTTTATTTTTACATGGCAACTTGACTTTTTTTAACTAGTTTTTGTAAAACAAAGCAACGTCCAGTCATACCACCCCTGCAAATTGAACAAGTGGCAATTTTTGTTTTACAGATGTGACTATGGCCTGAAATAAATTGGTTAGTCTCAAGGTGTACTTCTCTTCCAAGTATTCTTATTTACCTGTTACACACACACACATATATATATATATATATATATATATATATATATATATATATATATATATATATATATATATATATATATATATATATATATATTGGAGGAAACATATACTCATCACAAAATGGACACTCCAAATCTCTCAACAAATTCATATCAACAGCTACATTTTTTGTTTTCTTTTTCACTATTCTCACTTGTACTATCCTTATTTTTGGTTATTCGGAATATATAGTTTTTATTTATCTTAACAATACGATATTTAACTATTATTATCTTAGGATTTTGATAAAATGTCGAAATTTTACCAAAATCGCCTTCCAAACAATTGCCTCCATCGTTAATGTGTACAAGAAATGCGATCCAACTTTCTAGTCGGTTTTTTCTCAGTAAGAAAGAATTGGCCATGTCTTCATTCCATAACTCTAATTCATATTTGAAGCACTGACTGTCCAGATTGTCATCAATTTCCATTACTGAAAATACATATTTTTTCGCTGCTCTGTGTTTAATAACTACAACAAATGTACGATTTCCTGAAAAGTGAAATGTAATTAATAAACAGATATGAACTATATTCTTGCGGATTTATGGTAATTGTAGTTATTTATAGTCTTGCAAATTTTAACCCTACTAAATACCACTAATTGAAAATGATGAAAGAAAAATACTTTTCATATTAATGATAACATAGGCCTCTCCTGAAGTAAAACAAATGTATGTCGTTGATGATGTCTTTGAGAGTAGCGTATTAGTCAAGGCGGTTAGTGAAACACTTACCTGGGAAAATACACTTTGAGTCTGGTTGTCCAAATGAAGACAAGATTTTAGGCTAAATGGCTATGAGAAACAAGTTCATCGCTGGGATTATCGTTCTGATGAAGAACTTATGTAGATATACACTAATGCCTCCAATTCAAAGTTAAAGGGAAGATTGCCATAGTGATTGGTGCTATTGGGAAGCGCAAGAACTGGGAAGAGCTTCCATACTGTAAGGTGTTAAAAATGATATACTGGAGGACAAAAATGGGCAACACCCTTTGAGTCAAACTGAAAATATACTCATTAGAGAGCATATCTTGAAGACAATGTGGTAAATGTGATGTATTTTTTATGCTGCTAAGCTAAGCAGTATTTGTATGATTCTGTTAAAAGTGCTAAAATGCCACGAGTTCTTGCCACATCATTTCAGACTGTTATCAGAATTTGAAATAGAACCAACATTGTGAATATGAAAGAAGCAGGTAAGTTTTAGTAAAACAGCAAGGTAATTGGACATTGTTACTTCTAACTTATGAAAACTTAGATAAAATGATTGGACGTCAGAGTTATGCACAAGTACGAGGTTTTGGCGATCCTAGAAGTATCCAAGGACGTGATAAAATGAAGTTCTGATGAAAAACAAAATTAGAAATCGATATGAAAACATTCAGCAAGTGATTAATGTGTTTGTTGCTGCTACAGGTAGAACTCTCTTAAAAATGATTGTTAATCGATTTTGAGCGATGGAGATATACCGATTAACGACCCACTAAGGACGAGAAGCAACTGTCCTTAATGGGTGCTTCCGCTTACAGCGCACTACAAAACACGTCGCGTAGAATGACGCCGAGCTGGAATTAAAAATAACTTGGAACTATTTGCTTTAGTGATAAGTATAGATTTTGTTTAGGTGGTCATCATGGATGTAGAAGTGTCAGAGTTATCGGGGTTATAACGCGCTTGGGACACCTTACCAGCAGACAGATCATCTAATTCGATACATATTTTGCAACGTTATAGAGGGTTACTGATAATAAATATTTATCTATCGTAAAATGCAATAGTTTCGTATCCTGGTTGGACAATTGCGATGGAGCAACCCTTCAAAAATAAGTGTAATGAAAAGCATTTCTCATTATAGCATAAAAATGTTTAGTGATGTAGTATATTGAAAGACGGACAGAATAAATACTCCAAAGAGTATTGTTAACAAACCAAAAGAGCTGTTACGGGAAATTCCGGTAATGGATTTATTAGCAATAAATTTACTGACATCAGACACGTGTACATTCAGTATGTCAGAGTTTATGTTGGGCGATGTAGATGCTTAACTGTTCCCTAAAGTCTTAAAAATATAAAAGTTTATTGTACAGTGTAGCACAGGTAAATTGTTTTGTTTGCATGTTAGATGACTAAATTAAGTTATATTACTAGAATATTTTCAAGACTGAGGTGGCTATGCGATATCGCAGCACTAAACGATGTATTCCAGCAGAATTTATGACATATTTTTATTTTTAGATCACATTGTAGATTTTATAGATCAGACTATAAACAATACTGACCACCTAAAAAATCTTTGAAAGGCAATATGGAAACCTCGAAGTTATGGATTGTGTATCTTATATTCTTTGGAGAGTAAGGACCTTCAAGATTTTTTTTGCAAAAAAACTATAGTAGCAAATGAAAAGAGAACTTTGAGACAAAACAAATAAGTAAAAAAAGTTGCCAAATGTCATTGAAAATTAGGTTTAATTCATATTCAAGTACTTTGGATAAAAAGAAAAGCTACTCCAATGTATGAGTTTTACATCACATTAGATGAACACATTAAAAACCGCATTGATCGTTCTAGATTCTATTTGATAATGCTCTTACCTATCTTTGTAAAAAACTCCAAATCAGGAAACAGGCACTCTAAAGTAGATCCTTTAGAGCGCCTGAATACTCAATCGCAGGTGGATAAAGCAGTAGTTTCCCATCCATGTACAGGACGCCTTAATATCAAATAAGTAGGATAGAGGACCCTTTAACAGTTTATATCTGCAAAATTAACAAAATATCTTTCAAAAACCAATTCTACTTACAACGGTTCTAAGTAATGTTTGCTTCAAGGATTTTTTGACAGGTTATTGATCCTTACTTACGCGGCGTGTAATTAAGTAATGAGAGTGATGGAACAGAGTTTGACCTGGCAATACTGTTGGCTTCCCCCATTGGCAGGCCAAGATCTAATACATCTTCAGCCCGGAGTCACTTGGTGGTCAGTAACAATTCTTTTCTTATGTAAAAAAATCAAAGCCAAGAAAAAATTAACCGTGCTCCACATAATATTGCTTATTCCGTTAGCCGCCAACAAAAAGTCAGCAAGGGTCTCCCGAGGTCGGTTTTTGGCCTGGCCTTAAAGCTGTCATCAGTCGAGTTCAAGTTGAATGCTCAGAAAGCAGCTAAAGGCTAAAATTTTTCTGGTTGTTGAAATGAGGCTGATTGAAATTGCATCAAAGGAAAAAACAGTTCTATCAGAAGAAACAGGCATGCCATTAGCTTTTTGGGATGTTGAAGGAAAGTTAATGCTTAATTTTCTAGAAGAAGGTGAAATAATCATTGGAATCTACTATGGAAGCCTTTTGAACAAACTGAATGAAAAATTCGTAAAAAAACCAATTTGCAGAAGAAAATAATCATTTATTTTTTCCTGATGGTCAAATAGAATGAATTCAAATGCGAACTGTTTGAACATCCACCGCAAATTTGACACTTTGGAGTAGTATTTATAGTCCCTTCAGGGAAGGGACAAAATTATTGAAGATATGGAGGGCTATGTTGACAAATAAAGGTATCATTGCAAATTGAAACCTTTTTTCATTGCTAGTCTAGAAACTCTTTGATCAGCCCCCGTATTACAAATCGTTGGCTGATCTATAAAAACATCTCTACTCCAGATAACTATTGTTAGACTATGCTAAATAAATCCACAAATACATTTATGGAAACATGATATAAGGCATAAAATGGTGATTTTCCAAAAAAAAAAGCAAACCCTAAATATATTTGTTATTCCATCGGCATGGTCTTATAAAAAGGTATATAATTTAAAATTTTGCAAATTAATTATTTGCAACTAATGGATTATTTTGTTGTTTCTGTGACTTAAAACTATCATACCTGCAAGATTTATCATGTGTCGTAACATTCTCAGATTTCACTTCTTCAACACAGTACAGCTGTGTTTTTTTTTGTCTATACATGAGAAACTCATAGATCGGGTAATAGATTCGTAAAGATTTTATTTGACAGGCGTTGTTAATTCCATTTTGGAGTAGCATCTTCCACAAATATTCCCTTCTTTATTGGTGTATGCTATAAAAGACACATTTAGATCATTTTCACAATTATTACCCTTTAAGGCAGTTTCAAAACCTGGCTGGTCACTAATTTTACACACGTTCTCCTCTATTGTTAGCATGATTAATGATTTAAAGTGCTCCAAAATACGCTCTGCCAATCTCTCCCGAAAATAGGCTGTGATAAACATAACCTCACATTGTTTTTTTCGCTTCTACATCACAATAAAATGTATCTAAATGGGCTATGAACTCTGGTGAATATATATATATATATATATATATATATATATATATATATATATATATATATATATATATATATATATATATATATATATATATATACCGGAATATTTATTTTATACTATAACTCAATGTGGTCATTCTAATAAAATCAAAATCGAACCAATAAAATGTAAACATGTTCGCGCATATGCAACCCAAAATAGGTACGTAATATTTTGGTTATCTAACTTATATTTAAAATATGCTCACTGATAGGTGAATACAGAATTAGCTACTAACTTTTATGAAATTATCAACATCCAAAAACTATCAACTACCAAAATCATATAATTCAACTAAAGGGTTTTTGTTGGAAATTCTAAGAATTATTGATAATGAATTAAATGAAATAAACCCTTCTAGTATTCTAAAAAAACTTGAGAGACGTTTTCGTGGGTAGGCTTTCATTTTGTTCTTGGCATTTTTTCTTGTATCTGACGTAGGCAGAATATCGTATCTATTGTTCCACCACCTGCTCTGAATCCACACTGACCCTCCGGCAGCATTGGTTCAACAATACCAGGTAGTCTATCCAGTATAACTCTGTTTTTTTTTCTTTTTTTGAGTTTTTCGCCACGATCTAAAACTCAAAAAATATCAAAATATCTGTTCTTATGTAAATAAAGAATCACTGGGTAAAAAACAAAAAACCAAACAGAGACAAATTTCTCAGTGATTCTTTTTTGTAATAAATTTGGTTATCTAACTTATGTTTAAAATATGCTCACTGATAGGTGAATACAGAATTAGCTATTAACTTTTATGAAATTATCAACATCCAAAAACTATCAATTACCAAAATCATATAATTCAACTAAAGGGTTTTTGTTGGAAATTCTAAGAATTATTGATAATGAATTAAATGAAACAAACCCTTCTAGTATTCTGAAAAAAGTTGAGAGACGTTTTCGCGGGTTAGTCTTCGGCGAGTTAATGTATATTTGCCACTGAAAGCATACACCAATCGTCTTTTTGAATTAACTATTCAGAAAGGCTGCATTAAACGCATTTGTATTTTGGTCATATTATTTCTTTTTTCTTCTGTAACGCCAGGACAATTTCGTAATGTTCAAACTGGTTACATTTTAAATATCTGATATTTTTCAGTGGTCTATTAACTTTGTCGCTGGAGTTGCTACCTCTAGGTAAATTCTTAAATTTAGTAACAAGACCCTATGAGTTGTCATTTGCTCCACCTACTTGTATATTTATAATTTCAACTTAAAGGAATCTCTATCGATCCTCGTAGTAGAGTGTTCGATAAAATTAAATGAACTAAAATTGGCTAAAAAAGAAGCTCTGATCCATGTCGGCAATGTTTTGGAATCTTATCTTATTCAGTATTATAAAGATGTTTTCGAATATTTGTTTGATGCTGTATACAGGCCATTTTAGGCCCGTGATTTTTCGAGCATACCTTTCCAAAACTAAATTTATTTACAAAACATTTTGCAAATAAAGTGAATGTAATAGATAATTTTGCAGTGAATTGTAATCGGTTATATTTTACAAATACACTGCAAATACAATGAATGTGATTGGTTTACTTACACTAGAGAGACACGTAGAAAATATCATAATGAAAATCGCATGCTTTTCTGTCGTACCCTGTACTTTTGTACCCTGTTTGCGAAATTTGTGTGAATATCTTATACATTAAAGGCAAAAGCCTCAGTCTCACCCATTTGTGTCAGAACTTTGCATGCATGCCACTGTGCAAGGGTGTATTCATGTGCACCAGTTTAAGCGGGTATCCTAGGATGTCTAATAACTTCCACATTATGTTTCTGTAAACGGAGTCAAACGTCTTTGTCAAATCTACAAGGCCATCAATAATCTACTAAGGCCATCAATAGGCTTTCATTTTGTTCTCGGCATTTTTTCTTGTATCTGACGTAGGCAGAATATCGTATCTATTATTTCACCACCTGCTCTGAATCCACACTGACCCTCCGGCAGCATTGGTTCAACAATACCAGGTGGTCTATCTAGTATGACTCTGTTTTTTTTTCTTTTTTTGAGTTTTTTGCCACGATCTAAAACTCAACAAATATCAAAATATCTGTTCTTATGTAAATAAAGAATCACAGGGTAAAAAAACAAAAAACCAGAGACAAATTTCCTAGTGATTCTTTTCTGTAATAAATTTGCCTAACAATAATATTAAATGACAATTGTATCATTGTATTAAAAGTATCATTGACATACACAAAAAATCTATTCACTTCCTATCTTTATATTATATATAGAAATTAACATAATTTATTTTTTAGATTCGTTTTGAAAACGGGAAGAGAATACTTTCCGAAACGTTAACGTTTAAACATTTTTATATTTTAAAAATTTTGTTCATTAGGCAAATTTATTACAAAAAAGATTCACTGAGAAATTTGTCTCCGTTTGGTTTTTTGTTTTTTACCCAGTGATTCTTTATTTACATAAGAACAGATATTTTGATATTCTTTAAGTTTTAGATCGTGGCGAAAAACCCAAGAAAAGAAAAAGACATATGAACACGTGACAATCATTCAGACATTATTTAGTATGACTCTAGCCGTATACTCAAATAATTGTTGCAGTTAGCACCATCTCCTTTTTTAAAAATAGGTTAATAACTACCTAAATGACACGTAAAAAGAGCATTCTCATCAATGTTATAAAAATCATGTCGACCTGTGTTATTTAAGATTTCATTTGTTTAAATTAAATTATATTTTTCACATTTGAAATCGAAATTGATGTGTTTGGGGTATGGGCAGAAAATAAAATATGAACACAAGTTTAACAGCAGTTTATCAAATAAACACAAATTGACATTTTATATATTATTTATAAAAAAACATAAAAAGTTTGATATTATCTAACAAAACAGTAAATGAGGAACTTCCCAAGAAGTTTTTACAAACCTTACCTCAAGATTGGCTAACAAACATATAAAAGTGTATAAAATAATTATAAAAACAATTTAAATATTTAGTAAAATACATTATTACAAAAAATAATACGGTATGATAAAAATCTACTTTGGTGCTAGTAAAACAGCCATTGGTTTCAACGGACAAAAACCGAAATAACCAATAGACCAACAATAAGAATCTAAAAACAATTGGCTAATTCCTAAAAATCGAGCCCCCATGCCAAGTTTAGACACAGCCCGTCGCATATTGCACTAAAAAAAGGGGTAACTATAATACATGAAATTTGTACCTAATCTCCCAAAAAATAACGTTATATAATTATTCTATTGGTTGAATTACATATCACGTTAAAGTGTTGAACGTGATTTTGATTATTTACAAAATAAAATCGTTATTTCTTTGCGATATCTCTTTATTTCTGTTTAAAAAAATATTGCTAGTGATGGGAAACGATACGAATTTCATATGATCAGAGGCTGTCTGGTCCTTGTAGATAACAAAACAAAGTGGGAGTATACATATTATATTTATATATATATTATATTAAAAATGAACAGTTCGAAATAGTGAAAAATATATAAATTTAAAGATTTCCAATAAATACGTTGCTTATACATATTAAAAATATGAAATATAAGCACTGGTCAGTATTCAATAACAGCGCAAAATTCTAAATCTCGGACAATCAGATAAAAATGACATTGGCCTACAGAGTATGATACATTGTCATCACTGTGCGATCTACATTCTCGGACTTTTTTTACTTTTTTTTTCTTTTGCGAATACAAATAGTAGAAAAGGGAGTGTAAATTGTTACAAACCATATCAATACATATTTGTACCATGTTATAGATGGTTTCATTTGCAAGCAATTGCCTAAACACCTTTGTCAAAATAATACACTACATTTAAAATATTCATCGTTTATAGAATATATTGTTGGTTCCACTGAAATATCAACTCTTCATAAAACCCATTACTCAAAACACTCATACTCAATATAGAAAAGAACCTTTAACCCGAACCTTAGAAATCTTTGACAATTTTTATGAAATTTCAATCAACTCTAACATACCATTATATATTTCCGTTGTTGTAACATTTCTTAATTTGTAGTTTTGCTATATTATAAGTGCATCAGTAAAATTCCTAAATATCCTATAATTATTTGATTATCAATATTGAAAAAGTGAATGATACGAATATCTTCGAAAATTTGCAGGGGATATTTTTTAATTTTTAAAACTACAAAAAGTCAAATGTTTTTTCTGGTTAGAATAATTGAAAAATACTACCTACTTAATTGCATTAGATATTAAAAGCTTTAAAATGTTAACTAGTTTTAACGCATATAGATAGTAGTATTACTTGGACAAAGACGAAGACATAAGCAATTTTTTTAACTACAAAATACATATTTAAACTTTGTCAACTGCAGCTTTGCAGACTGCAGTCTGCTTTGCATCATTTTTGTCTTTTTTTATTTTTTGTTTTATATAAACAATTACCTAGGATAGTATGATTTATTTTCGAATTACAGTAAAAGATAAAAATCTAAAAAACGCCTTCCAGGCTGTATTTTATTGCACACAAATTTTTACTAATCACCATTTATAACAGCTTAGTATAAAAATTCAAATTTAAAAAATACAAAGTCTTAGAATAGCTGATTATATATACTATACATATCCGTGTAAATTGATTTAATACATTGAAAACGTTTATGGTATCACACATGAAAATAAAAGTTGTTAACTAGCGGGTATTATGTTGGATAGCAAGCGGAAGCTAGTCAGTGGCTACATGGTCTTCAGTGGATAACTTTTTCCTTTCAATCAATTTAGTCAAGTATATAAATTGCCATTTCCTTTTCAGTCACTTCAAGCACATTATTTGTAATTTATTTATTTTAGGAAACCTTATAAAAACGCTTACATTTAATCACAAAAAGAGAAGAAATATAAATATTGAGTTAGTAATTGAACCTATGTTAACCGTTAAACTAGTCTGATGATTTTTTATATGATGATGATACAAAATATAAACAATTAAACTATCCTTAATGATACAAAGAAAAGTACGGTAAACTGTATTGTGTAGTTGTTAATTCTTATAAAGATGTTGATTCTCTGAAGGTCAATGTTTTATTTGATTTTATTCTAGATACTGAAGTCAGATTGTTGATTATTCGCACTATGAGATGTCAGAAAACGACAATTTATATATTTTTTATCGGTATGCATGAATATTTGAAGTTTTTCTTATAAATTCATTATACCATATCTCTAAATATAATATCTGAAATAGTGAACGTTTACTTATTTTTGGAGACAATATGGAAAAAAAAATATCATTAGACTAATCCGTGATATGACGTTCAGCAAATACCATACTGACATGAAAAAGCCGTACGATAATGGTATGACTCTGAAGACTATGTCTTTACAAAAAAGTTAAGACAGACTGAATAAATAGCTGAAGAGTAACGCAAGTATCGATCAGGTACTTGAGCTGGACGATTTTTGTTTTAAGCTAGACGGTCTCTGCACAGAATCCGCTGTTTTCTCCTTTTAGACTAATATATACAATACCCTGAAATAATTGTGACTATACCGCCTTAATATGAAAAAACTTAATGCCTCCAAAAATTATTTTGTACTTAATTAGTTCAGTGCCCATATCACCCTCAAAACGTTTTTTTTTGTTTCTCATAAGTCAGTCGTTGGAGCATTCGAAAAATTTTTGGTCAAGTGTATTCTTAATTCCTTGAAAAATTTTGATATACCCTGTATAACGTCTACATGCAACAGTTTTTAAATATACCTATGTCAAAAACGTCCTATAGTAACTTTAAGTTAAACGTTGTGATAATATGCTAAAAAATCACAAAAAATGAAAATGAAAAACTATCCAACAAATTATTTAGGCTAGACATTCCACATTCTATTATAGTACAATTCAATAATATTTACTAATTATCTTTATATATATTTTTTTATAAAAATTGTGTAATTATATTTAGATAGAAATAGCGGTTAAGGAAAGGGTGGGGGTATGGTATATGTTGACTTCTAACCAAACCAATTTAAATTTCAAATCAGTTTGCAAAATTAAAAATATAAAATCTCACAGGAATTGAATATTATCTATGAGAATGAGTCTATAATTCCAAATGTTACACAAAATGTATGTGTTTCGCAAAGAGTCTCTGTATTCCTAACTAAAATCAATCTGTAGTGTTAATCAAATGAACTACATTAACTTCGTTTGAGTGTTATTAATTTTCATTTTTATGTAGATCCATTTTTGATAGAATTCCGAAGTTACTTTAAACTGCGGAATAAACAAATTTGGACAGTGTTTTATTTTCTAACTTCAGAATTGAAAAATTACATTAAAATAACTATTTATTACTGAATTAGTTGGTGACAGTGATATAGATCTTTTTATAATGTGAAATGTTTAAAACATGACACAAATGACGCGTGACTAGAAATATAATTGAAAATAGGAATATTCTTCGGGGATATGGTATTTTAGAATTATAAATTTATAAACAGATGTATATAATACGTTTATAGACTCATTCCAATATTACTTAATATGTGTAGAAATAAAAGCACACCTTAGTGATTTGATAATATATAAACTTGGCGTGGAAATAAAAACACACGGGCATTTCATCACCTTCCGCAATTAAATCGACGAATATAGTTTAAAGTTAAAACGTTAGTAAACTTCGCCAGCTAGTTTTGATACGCTAGCTAAAATTTATCGAGCTGGAAACTAGTGCAGAAAAATCGTAAAGCTATCGTCCTGCTGCAAATTACAAGAGATATTTGTTATATAAGTAATATTTTTGTTTTAAATATGTATAATTGCTACTAAAATAGTCCAAGAATAGAATACCTCAATAGAAGTTTTAGAAAGGGAGTTGTATCGAAACTATCTATATATGCTGTAACACTAAACTATATGGTGTATGTTTTGTTGATAAAGACTACATCCAATAGCCTTCAGAAACGAAAAAAAACTTTAAAGGGTTATTGTTAACTGGAAGAATGTTGAAAATATAATTTGGCTTTGTAAAAATTCTGTTGAAGTCGATTTTAATTTCTATTCTGGGCTTGATTTTACTGTACTAACATTTCGCCTAAAGGGCTTATGCCCTTAGTGTGTGATAATGAACTAAGGAGCTACGGCGATGGTGCCTTGCTCCAGCGTTAACACCAACGGAAGGGTACAGCACGTGGTCTGTCGGCACCTTCTTTCACCAAGGGCTTGTGGAATTCTCTTCCTGGTCTTGAGTGAATGGTGGCCCAACAGTGTTCACAGTAGTACTAAAAAAATGAATAAATTAGTTATTTGTACGACCTTATGTGAGGTATACAAATATATTTTAAAGAATTTCAAGTTAAATTTAAAAAATTTAAATCAAAACCATAATTTTTAAATAATCTAAATAAAAAGTCAAAAGTAGTTCTAAAAGATGTTATATTATATATGTAGTTATATATATTTATATATTTATATTTGATCATTATGATCATGAGCCCGTATCAGTCCACTGCAGGTTGAAGGCCTCTTCAGCATGCTTCCAACACTTGGGGTCCTGAGCTCTCCTCTGCCAGTCCATCGTGTTTTCAATCTTTTCGGTGGACGTTTGCGATCAAGCGATATTCAGTCCAGGATCGTCTCGGTCCATCTTTCGTCCCATCGCACAGTGAATCGCCTAGTACAAGCTAGGTGGACAAAAGCCAATTCAAAGAATCGATCACAATTCAAGGTAATAATTATGGCAAACATTCGAGAGTGATGAGTCATAAGTGATTAAAGTGAAGTGATAAATATGGTAATTCCATTTATGTAAACAATTTAGTGGCAATTTTGCAGTGCTTTCAATAACATCTAGCAAGATTTGAAGTGAAGACTATTACTGTTGCTGTCCACATGTATCCGGGCTAATTTTTTAATATTGTATAGTGACAATCTAAAGCTGCACAATGATATATAATTGAATACCACATCAATCTCTGATTTTTTTAAATTTATTAGCACACACCGCTCGTGTGTGCTCTGGAAAGAAGAATGGCGGAAACATAAGAAAGAAGAAATTCTCGTCTAATCTCGTCTGGATTTTATTAAGCAAAAATTTAGTATCACGAATGCGACTCATGACTCACAGAGGTATTGACAGTTAAAAATTTGAAGTTTTTCGAAAAAATTCTCTGAAAATTTGTCTGCAGCCAATATGATGATAGACCGTTTTCTAAATAGAAATCAAAGTTGGTTAGAGGGAGGAGATATTGATTTTCACATAAATATGCATCAGTCCTGTGCTTCCTCATCATCTGGAGGAAGTCCTTTTCTTTTTCTGGAAAGAACTTTGAAGACTCGTCTTTCAAAACCAAAAATCGCGAAGTGCCATTAAGTTGACCACAGCTGCTGAAATAGCAAATCATTTGTCAGGTCATAGAAACGTAGCTACTTTGATTAGAAAAAGTTCAGAATCTTCAGAAAAAGGGAAATCTGGTGATGTTATTTGTGGTGGCAGGCAGTAGAACAGTGACGAGGCATTAGCTTATTACGTAAACTCTAAATGCACTAGTCACACTTATAAACAGACGGGAAAGTGGTCATGAAAGGCGAAACATCAAGTGTTTCCATCTTATCATAGTCTATGTAAGTCCAAAAAGTTGTGTTACCTTTCAGATGAACATATTTCTATGACAGAAACGCGCGCCGAAATTAAACTTCAAGCCATACTGGATAAAACTACTGAACGTTTAATTGAAGTGCAAAGTGAAGTTCTAAAAAATCTACCTTTTAATTCGTCATTCACATTAATTAGCAAATGGGGATGTGACAGAAGCTTTGGTCACACAATAAATAATTGAGAACTCCCATGCTACTGATGAGTTTCTGTGTGTATTTGCTCCATTGCAGTTGAGTGACGGCCAAAATATTATTTGGAAAAATCAACGGCATTCATCCACACTCTATTGCTACCAATTAAGTTTATTTTTTTCAAAGGAAACAAATTATTTTACTATAACAGAAACTAACAAAGTTTTGGAAGAAGTATCTCAACTTCTTCCAACACCTTGTAATGTTAGAGAGTCTCAAATTACTGTAAATCACGACCTTTTACTCACAATGACAACGGAAAAATATGCAATGCTTTAACTGACACACGTTCTCCACAAAAATGTTACATCGGTGGTGCTACTCCCAAAATGATGAATGGTGAATCAAAAGACGTAGTTGTTAAAAAAAGAACATTACGGTTTCGGTTTATCTCCTTTGGATTCGTTCCTTTAAGTGCTTGTTACACACTGGCTATCGTTGAATATAAAAACATTGCTAGTTAGAAGTGATGACGTTAAATCTATTAAATCTAGTGTGCAACAGCGTTCGGAAGATATCAAGCAAAAGTTTAGAAACTAGATAGGGCTGATTGTAGATAAACCAAAACCTGGTTATGGGAACACAAATGATGAGACACAGCTCACAGGTTCTTTATTTTATGAATCTCGAACTGAGTGGAGAGATTACAGGATTGGATGTTAATATAATAAAAAAGTTTAGTATTTTATTAAGAACCCAATGTTCCTGTTATGACACTAAATTTATCGAATTTGAAAACCAGAACCCTTTATCTTAATGTACCATTCATTAGTAATTAGTATATATATATATATATATATATATATATATATATATATATATATATATATATATATATATATATATATATATATATATATATATATATATTATATATATATATATATATATATATATATATATATATATATATATATATATATATATATATATATAATTAGTATATATATATATATATATATATATATATATATATATATATATATATATATATATATATATAATTAGTATATATATATATATATATATATATATATATATATATATATACATATTACTAATGAGCGGAATAGAAAGACCTGCATATGGATCAGAGAATAAACGAAGGTTTGGTCATTGGAAAGACGAAAGAATTGAAATGGAAGTGGGCAGACGTAGACGATGCTACGACAGATCCAAAGACAGGACCAAAGCAATTCTGGAATGGATACCGTTTGATCATAAACGCCCGCGAAGAAGGCCGAAAACACGATGGACGGATGACATCATCAAGTATATTGGACCCGAATGGCAGAGAAAAGCTCAGGACCGTGCGAATTGAAAGCATGCTGGGTAGGCCTTCATCCTGCAGTGGATCGACAATGGCTGAACGATGATGATGATTATGATCTACATTTGGCATCTTCGGTGTTTACTGTCGCGAGTTTCATGATTTTCTGAGAGAGATCGGTTTCCGTGTGATATTTATTTCTTCTGGCCTCGGTCTGAGTCTGTAGCGATTGGCTGGCACTAGCTCCTGAGGTGCTTACGACGTCTTTGTTTCCAGGCGTGTTCTGAATGACGTACTCTCTGGGTCTGCTGATCTAAGGATGCTTTTCCACGTTGGCGGCAAGTGTAGAGCGTCATCCCTCTTGTTTAGACTTCCTTCCTTTTCGATCTCTATATCTTCTCTGATCAGACACGCCTGAAGTCACGAACCTCGCGACAGTAAGCACCGAAGTCGAAGTGACGAGGAAAATATGCGTAAAGAGAGATGAAGGGTTCAATCCGTTGATTCAAACAATTCAATAAGAGATAAACCGACCTTGGGTCAACTTGTTATAGTGAATGCTGAATCCCTGGTAAAATTGGTCATATTTGAACTATAAACGGTCTTTATTTTGTAAAATGATCTTTTTTAGTTGTAATATTTATAATAGTTATAATAAAAACTATAATAACTGGATTAACCTAGAATATTCAACAAATACGGTTATAACCAAAATATAGGTGATCAAAATCAAAATTAACATTATTGGGTATTTCTAAACCATTAATCTGTTTATATTTGAGCAAAAATTAATGACAATTAAAAAATCGATTCACATACCAAGAGTTTAGAATATCATAGGTGGTTGAGGAAGTCTTCCATACACAATGTATAAATCAGTCCTACTAATGAGCACTTCAAAACAAATTCCAGAATATATTGGTAACTTAATGGAGCAAGTTGCGACATTAGTTTCTCGAAAGGCGGTTATAAACTGTAATCTGATTAAACTTTAAAAATCAAGATGAAATATATTAAAATAAAGTCTATAGTACTTTTGCCCAATTCTCTGTTTTAAAAAAAATAATGACAAAAAATTCATTATAATTTAGCACGAAAATAAATTAGTTTCAGAGTATGAGGCAAATTTTATGCAAATTTTTATAGGTGATGTTTTAAAATTACGAAGGTAATTTCATTATACGCCAAACTTCGTTGCTGAAGGAATTAATGTATACAAATATACAAAATTTTACCAATTTCTACTAGAAATACAGACGTTTTTAATGGCGCACCAAACCTAACATGATATCCAACAATAACAATTAGAAACTTAATATTTAAACAAATTTTAATTTTGGGACACTGCTTATTTTATACTTTTATATTTTACACTAAATATATATATATATATATATATATATATATATATATATATATATATATATATATATATATATATATATATATGCTAGGCTATTAGTCCGGGAGTAAATCCGATCGTTTGTGTCCCGTTTGTTGGGAACGTGCAGACGTTTCGCCAAGGTCACACTTGGCATTCTTAATTGCTGGTCTTCGGACTAATAGTCTAGCGTATTCTTCCATCCGCGAAACACTACGAACTAACTAACTAATATATATATATATATATATATATATATATATATATATATATATATATATATATATATATATATATATATATAGATATATACGTATATATATATATATATATATATATATATATATATATATATATATATATATATATATATATATATAGATATATACGTATATATATATATATATATATATATATATATATATATATATATATATATATATATATATATATATATAGATATATACGTATATATATATATATATATATATATATATATATATATATATATATATATATATATATATATATATATATATATAAAGAGAACAGACGGCTAACAGGACTCTGGCAGAAAAAACCCAGGTCGTGTCTGCAGTGGCAACCACCGGCAACCTGGTCGGCGTCTATTCACCCAGAGGGTGCGGTTGTACACCATGCTCCAGTAACTAACAATCCCTCGTTCTAAACTACCAGTGGAAACACTGGACCCATAAGCTTATAAGCCATCATGACTCGTGCAAGTAATAACAATAATACCCCAGGTGGTAACCAATCCACCCGTCGACAGACGACAACCGGGTGCTGGAGAACCTGAACTTTCACGATTTCAAAAAAAGTCGGAGCTTTCTGGGAAATTTCCATACAAAACTCCTACATACATTAGCACCTTCAACATCAACACGCTAATCCAACCAGGAAAACTTCACAACCTAACCTCAGAAATTAACAGACAAAAAATACTTGTGCTTGCCCTACAAGAAACACGCATCACAGATGACGACGCGGTGGACTACAGGAACTATTACATATTCAAAAGTAGGACAGACAAACGAGTCGCCAGGCGTGCTCCGCTTCTGGGCATGGCCTTTGTGGTACACAAAGGGATAGTTAACTCTATTAAGGAAATCACCCCCATAAACAATAGACTAATGACAATGCGCATACAGTGCGCCAATTAAAAATACACCATGATCAACGTACATACCCCACAAACGGGGACAACAAGAAATATCCTAAATACTAGAAAAGATAATGGCAAAGGTCCCAAAGGATGACATCGAAATTTTGCTAGGCGACTTTAACGCACAAATTGGTACGGAAAAAATCCATCAGAAAACCGTAGGCAAATTCCCCGGTCACAAATTCACCAACAAGAACGGCATAAGACTCATCGAACCATGCCAACAGAATAACCTGAAGATCATGTCAACATCCCTCAGAAAATCTCCACAAAAACAGAAGACATGGAGATCGCCTATATAACAGATAGGTGAATTTCAGATAGACCACGTTGCGATCTCATACCCACAACAAAGAGAGATCCATGATATTCAAGTCCGCAGGGGCGCAAACATCGACTCAGACTATTATCTAACACGAATCAAAGTCAAGTTCACCCCAAGGAGAATGCATCAGAAGAAGGCACATCTACAGAAATTCGTCACGAAAAAGATCAATTAATGCAACATAACAGAGGAATGGGAAAACGAAAAGGACAGATACATGGGAAAAATTCCACAAAAAGCACAGGAACTGATCCCATTGAAAAAGAACACAAAACACCCTTGGTGAGACAGCAAAAAAATTCCCAGAAAGCCAACAGTTTTTTAAAGAGACTAGAAAACAGACCGCAAAAGTTATCAGACAAACTAAGAGGAAGTACATGACGGAACAACTAGACTCTATAGAGGACAATTTCCGCAATTATAACAGGAGATACTTTTATAGGACTTCCGCAAGAGAAATCCGTGGGTATACACCACAAACTCTTTGCTTCAGAAAGCGGAATGGGAGATTAGCGCTAACCAGTCTGAAGAATTGTCAGGAGCTGGCACACTATTTTTCTGATCTCCTCAATTGCCCGGACACGACACAAGATTCCCCAAGGAAAATTGTATCTATACTATAAACTCACGCAAATTATCACGAACATCTGGCAAACAGAAAAATTACCAGATGAATGGAACTGTGCTCCTATACACCCGCTGCACAAGAAAGGAGACAGAACAGATATGGACAACTATAGAAGAATCTCTTTACTACAAGTCACTTACAAAATTCTCTCAGCATGCCTTCTCTAGAGAACACATGAACAACTAGAACACAAGATTGGCGAGTACGAGGCAGGCTTTCACCCTGGTCGCTCATGCACTGAACAAATCATTAACGTAAAAACAACACTGAAATACAAAGCTATCAGAAACGTCCCAATCATCTGCACGTTCGTGGACTTCAAGAAAGCATACGACTGCATCGACCGAAAATCTCTGTTCAACATCCTAGAAGAATAAGGACTCGACCCCAAAACACTGCGATTAATAGAGCAGACACTGAGTGACACCGTCTCTAAAGTGAAATTTATGGAAGAAATTTCCGAACCCTTCCTGATTAAAACCGGAGTACGCCAAGGAGATGGGTTATCCCCACTCCTCTTCAATCTGGTCCTGGACAAAGTCATAAGGGAATGGGAAAAGGAACTGATAAGTCAAGGGCACTGGAAACCAATATGACACGGACGAACCAAAAACGATATAGAAATCTCATGCCTCAGAGAAAGTTGGCCTACAAATCTCCTTTCAAAAAACCGAATTCTTTTGATCAAAATTAGATGTCCAAAATTTTAACCCCAAATACGGCAAGTTAAAAAGGGTCACACATTTCAAATACCTGGGCGAGATCCTCGAACCCACAGGAGAAGAGAAGATAGCACAAAAGACTCGATTACAGAAGATGAAGAGGGCATATGGCAAGACACACAATATCTACAATAAGAAATGCATGTCCACACACACAAAACTAACACAACACAATCCAGTAATCAAACCAGACTATACGCAAGCGAGACACTTACACTCCACACAAAAAGCGGCATAGAAAACATACTAAAAGAAGAACGCAAAATTATGAGGAAAATTCTCGGCCCAAAACTAACAGAAGAAGGATACAGACTATATTACAGGAAGGCCGCAGAGAGAATGTCCAACGTAGCGGCGGACATAGGAAAAACAAGGTTGAAATTCTATGGACATATCAGTAGACTCCCACCGACAAGACTCACCAACAAAATTCTTACATACATACAAGGGGTCAAGTCAACAGTACCATGGATCACACAAGTCAGAACTGATCTGGGAAGGGCACAAATGGATCCGGCAGAAATTGAGGACAGAAGCAAGTACAGAAACAAAATACATATGTGGAACGTCGCATCAGAGAGCGAAGTTTCAAGGAGATCGGGGATAAGGTGAACGGAGGAGAGAAAGAGGATCCACGAAGAGAGGATGAGAGAGGTGTGGAAGATCAGAAAGAATACTCAAAAATGAGTCGGAATGCTTTGCGTGATCCAACCTGGTCAGTTGGACTCTTCAGTCGAAGCGGACAACACTTGAAAATGCCAAATGCGATTTTGGCGAAACGTCGTGACTCTTCACAGGCTCGACGGATCGACACACGGAATGATTTAGAAACATTATCTACCATCCGTGAAAATATTAGATGTAACATATATATATATATATATATATATATATATATATATATATATATATATATATATATATATATATATATATATATATATATATATACATATATATATATATATATATATATATATATATATATATATATATATATATATATATATATATATATATATATACAGTGTAATATATAAAAGTATAAAACAAGCAGTGTCCCAATATTAAAATTTGTTTAAATATTAAATTTCTAATTATTATTGTTAGATATCTTGTTAGGTTTGTTGCGCCACTAAAAACGTCTGCATTTCTAGTAGGAATGGGTAAAAAGTTTAATATTTATATACATTAATTCCTTCAGCAATGATGTTTGACGTATAATGAAATTACCTTTGTAATTTTAAAACATTACCTATAAAAACTTGCGTACAATTTGCCTCATCTCTGAAACTAATTTATTTATCGATTTTTAAATTTTAATCAGGTTACAGTTTATAACCGCCTTTCGAGAAACTAATGTACCAACTTGCTCTATTAAGTTACCAATATATTTTGGAATGTGTGCTCATTCATAGAAGTGATTTATACATTATGTGTGGAAGACTTCCTTAACCCCCTATGATATCCTAAACTCTTGGTGGTGATCTTGGTATATGGTTTAGCATTGTACAAAATCGATTTTTTAATTGTCATTATTTTTTGCTCAAATGTATCTTCTAAACAGATTAACGGTTTAGAAATGGCCAATAATGTTATTATTGATTTTGATCACATTTATTTTGATTATAACCGTGTTTGTTAAATATTCTAGGTTAATACAGTTATTGTAGTTTTTTATTAGAATTTCTATTATAAATATTACAACTAAAAAAGATCATTTTACAAAATAAAGACCACTTATAGTTCAAATATGACCAATTTTACCAGCGATATATATTATATAGGACTATATTGTTATAGACTTACAAGTTGACCCAAGGTTGGTTTATTTCTTATTGAGTTGTTTGAATCAACGAATTGAACCCTTCATCTCTTATTATACGCATATTTTCCTCGTCACTTCTACTGCTTTGACCTGTTTCTGAGGACTACTGGCAAGTGGACTTGCTTATTTAATGTTAGATGTCTTTGGACAGCGTCCAATAAGACAACAGTAGATGAGTGTCAAGTACATCCAACCGCTGGGTTCTACAGTCTCATGCGGAACACACAGCAACCTGCGTCTCCCCCAAATGAACATTTTTTTGCAGAGATGGGTGGGGCTCGTCCCCAGTCAAGCACCAAACATATATATATATATATATATATATATATATATATATATATATATATATATATATATATATATATATATATATATATATATACTGTAGTTGAGATACTTCTTCCAAAACTTTGTTAGTTTCTCTTATAGTATATTAATTTGTTTCCTTTGAAAAAAATAAACTTAATTGGTGGCAATAGAGTGTGGATGATGGACACTGATTTTTCCAAATAATATTTCGGCCGTCACTTAACTGCAATGGAACAAATACACACAGAAGCTCATCAGTAGCATGGGAGGTCTCAAATATTTATTGTGTGACCAAAGCTTCCGTCACATCCCCATTTGCTAATTAATGGGAATGACGAATTAAAAAGGTCGATTGTTTAGAACTTCACTTTGCACTTCAATTAAATGTTCAGTAGTTTTATCCAGTATGGCTTGAAGTTTAATTTCGGCGCGCGTTTCTGTCATAGAAATATGTTCATCTGAAGGGTAACATAACTTTTTGGACTTACATAGACTATGATAAGATGGAAACACTTGATGTTTCGCATTTCATGACCACTTTCCCGTCTGTTTATATGTGTGACTATATGTGAACTTTTTTTAATCAAAGTAGCTACGTTTTTGTGACCTGACAAACGATTTGCTACTTCAGCAGCTGTGGTCATCTTAATGGCACTTGTGGTCATCTTAATGGCACACCGTGATTTTGGTTTTGAAAGGCGAGTCTTGAATGTTCTTTTTGGGCCGTCCTTCAGGCCTACTTCCTCCAGCTGATGAGGACGCGCAGGACTGATGCATATTTATGTAAAAATCAATATCTCCTCCTTCTAACCAACTTTGATTTTTATTTAAAAAACGGCCCATCATCATATTGGCTGCAGCTAACTTTTCAGAGAATTTTGACGAAAAACTTGAAATTTTTAACTGTAAATACCTCTGTGAATCATGAGTCGTATTTGTAATACTAAATTTTTGCTTAATAAAATCCAGACGAGATTAGACGAGAATTTCTTCTTTCTTATGTTTCCGCCATTCTTCAAATAATTGCATTTTTGTAAGAGAGCGCACACGAGCTATCTGTGCTAATAAATTAAAAAAGATCAGAGATTGATCTGGTATTCAATTATATATCATTGTACAGCTTAAGATTGTTACTATACAATATTAAAAAATTAGTCTGGATACATGTGGACAGCAACATTAATAGTCTTCACTTCAAATCTTGCTAGATGTGATTGAAAGCAGAGATATGTTTCTAGACATTTTTAAACGGATTGGGCAAAAATCGAAAAATCTATGTTATCAGCAAAACAATGCTTTTGATATTTTTGTTTAAAAACGGTCTAAAATGAACATCCATCACAATTTTTATTTGTAAATGTTTCAAACATTTAAACTATCGGATGTACTCCCGGACCAATGGTCTAATGTATTCCTCCATTCGGGAAACACTACGAACTATCATCATCATCATCAACCCGTATCAATCCACTGCAGGATAAAGGCCTCTTCAGCATGCTTCCAACTCTCGGGGTCCTGAGCTTTCCTCTGTCATTCGGGTCCAATATACTTAATAATATCATCAGTCCATCGTGTTTTCGGTCTTTTCCGTTGATGTTTGCGATCAAGCGGTATCCAGTCCAGGACCGCCCTGGTCCATCTTTCGTCCCATCACCTCGCTACATGGCCTGCCCACTTCCATTTCAATTGCTTTATTCTTCCAATGATGTCACTCACTTTTGTTTATTCTCTCATCCATGTGCAGCTCTTTCTATCCCGTCTAGTAATGCCAAGCATACATCTTTCCATTCCCTTCTGTACTACTCGAAGTTTTTGAACTGACTATGATGTGAGTGGCCAGGTCTCACTTCCGTATATCATAACGGGCAGGACACACTGATCAAAGACTTTTCTTTTCAGGCAAAGTGGTAGTTTGCTCTTAAACACTATGTTGAGCCTGCCGAATGCCTGCCAGCCACATTTAACACGGTCGTTCCACCTCCCGGACGGTACCCCCTCCATTGAAACCCTCTTCCCAAGATATATATATATATATATATATATATATATATATATATATATATATATATATATATATATATATATATATAGTGATCCACAAGTTCCAAATCCGTTCCTAAAATAGAAATCCTTTTGTGCTCAGCAAATTTATTGAACATGACATATATATATATATATATATATATATATATATATATATATATATATATATATATATATATATATATATATATATATATATATATATATATTATTCACGTATAGGCTCTGGTGAACCACGCGAAGTACAGTTAGAGGCGTTTGTTGTTGTTAGCTTTCCTTTGCGCTCATACTAATTTCATTCTTTCGCTATGAGCTTTTTTCCTTTCGTCAGGCCAAGTTGTTCCAGTCTTCCTACACTTTTCTCTCTGGCCAACCTTCCAAACGTTCACTTTGTGTCCGAAACAGCCTCTCCCCTGAATTTCTCTCTGTGTAATATTTGCTGATCTTAGGTCCTCTTTAATTGCAGCAATCCATTTAATTATTTCTACTTTAGCTCTAAATAAAATTCGTATATCTGTGTATTGTTTGATTTCTTGGTTTTCTCGAAGTCGGTATGTTGTGCTATTTATTTGTTTGGGGCCTAAGATTTTTCTTATGATTTTTCTTTCCTTCTTTTCAACGTCTTCAATGTCTCTCTTTCTATTCAAAATGATCGTTTTTGCCCCATATAGATATTCTGGCTTAATAAATGTGTTGTAATGTCTCAGTTTTGTGTTTTTAGATATGCATTTTTTGTTGAAAATATTTTGTGTAATTCTCAATGCCGTTTCCATTTTTGATATCTATCCTTATTGGCCGATTTTTCCAACCCGTTTTCCATGATTATTTCACCCAAATATTTGAATTGAGAGACTCGTCTGATATTACTATATTTTGTTTTTAGAAATGGTGTTCTTAGTCTGTTGCAGGTCATACATTGTGTCTTTTCAAAGGAAATTTGGAGTCCAAAATCCAGACAATTAATTCTGATGTTGGTTCTCCCCAGTTTAATGGGCTGGTCAATATTCAGGGCCGACTTTTTTTCACGCCACTCTTACTTTTTCTAGAACACAGTTAAATAAGAGCGGCGAGAGTCCATCTCCTTGTCTCACTCCAGTTTTAATTTCGAAGGGCTTTGAGATGTTATCCATGAATTTAACTTTTGACCTTGTGTTAGTTAATATTGCTTTAATAATTGCCAGCGTTTTCAGATCTAGTCTTTGTTCTTTCAAGATTCGGAATAAAGATTGGCGGTCAATAGAATCATATGCTTTTTTAAAATCCACAAATGTACAGACGAGATTTTTATTGTACAGTTTTTGATGTCTTAGGATCAACTTTAGATTCAGGATCTGTTCAGGGCAGGATCTGCCCAATAGAAAACCTGCTTGATATTCACCAATTTTTGATTCTAACTGTCCCTGTGCTCTGTCTAGTAGACACTGAGATAGAATCTAGTAACAAACTGAGAGAAGAGATATCCATCTGTAGTTGTTTACATCCGTTCTATCTCCTTTCTTGTGTAATGGATGGATTAGAGCATCTTTCCAATCTTCCGGAATCCGTTCAGTTCGCCAAACTTCTTGTAAAATTTTGGTTATTTCTTTGATTGTACCTGGACCAGCGGATTTCAAAGGTTCAGCAGTGATTTTATCTTCACCAGAAGCTTTGCTATTTTTGTCGTTTAATTTGCCTAATTATTTCATCTTCATTCGGTGGTAATGAGTCTGGGTTTGTTTGTTTAGGGTTTAATATTGGTAATTTGTTTAAGGGCTCAGGACAGTTTAGTAGTTGTTCAAAATATTTCACAAGTTCTTTGCAATTGTCTTGGTTATTTAGAGCTAATAGTCTTTTTTCCTTTTGGAAGCAAAAATTTTGGTGTTGATAGTCTCTTAATTTAGTTTTAAATGTTTTGTAAAAGTTTCGGATGTTATTTTTTGGAAATCTTTTTCCATTTCATTAAGTTGATTGTTTTCATATATTCTTTTAGTTTGTTTAATTAGCTTCGATGTTTTTTTATCTTACTTGAAAAAAGAGTTTACAATTTATTACTATTTTTTGACTGTTCCAGTCTTTGAATGCTTTACTTCAGCTTAATACTGCTTGCTCGCAAACTTCATCCCACCGCGGATGTTTTCTAAGTTTTTGTAAAGGGACCAACTTTAGGCTGTTTTAATAATTTTTGTTTCAATTCTTGCCAGTTCTGTGCTGGTTGTTTATCAAGTTCTTCTGTTAGGGCTGGTTTTATTTTCGTTGGGTCGAACTTAGCAATCTTTTTGAATAAGTTTTCGAGGTTTTAAGTTTGATTCTAGTCAAGTAGTGATCCGTGTCTATGTTTTTCCTGACTTGAACATTCAAAATTTCTTTATAATTGGGGTACAAAATGGCAACATGGTCAATTTGAAATTAATCCAAGTACGTGTTTGAGCACCTCCAGATCTTTTGCTTTATTTTCTTCTTAAATTGGGTTGACATTATTTTTAGATTAAACTGCGAACATAGTTCAACCAATCTCCTACCATTATGGTTAGTCCATTTATGAGTGGGAAAACTGCCGACTGTTTTCCTGTACTTTATTTCTTTCCCTAGTTGGGCATTGATATCTCCCAATAGGATTTGTACATGGTTAGAGAGAATTTTAGAGATAGTTTTTTCCAGAATTTCCCAGGACTTATTTACTTTTTCAGGATTAGATTTATTTTCTTCGTTAACTGGGAGGTGTGCATTGATTAATGTATAGTTTTTGTTAGCACACTTGAGGGATAGTGTCATTAGTCGATTATTTACTGGTTGGACATTAGTTATAGAACCAAGAATGATTTTTGAAATAGCGAAAGCAACACCGAGATGTGATGAATAGTGGATCAAAAATTATTCATACATTTTTTTGGTAAAAATATTTTTAATAATGCTTAAATGTACGGACAGAAAACGGTCCCTGCGCGAATCCCGTGAAATGGTACAGAAGGCGGCAAAACATCCCAAGTTGACCGCTCGCGAGCTTGCATAAGAAATCGTATCATATTTTGGCAAAACTCTTACTGACCACAACCAACTGTGAGGAATCGGTTGCATGAAACAGGATATAGAGGTAGGGCGGCAAGGAAAAAAAAAATCCTTCATAAATAAAAAAAAAAAGGAAAAAACGATTGCAGTTTGCCCGAGAGCACGCAACAAAACCACTTTCAATTTGGAAAAATGTGTTGTTTTCTGATGAAAGCAAGTATAATATTTTTGGATCGGATGGAAGATTTGTTTGAAAGAAAAAAAGGGGACAACTTTTGAAGCAAAAATGCGACCGACCGTTAAGCATGAAGGGGGTAATGTTATGGTTTAGGGATGTATGAGAGCCTTTGGAGTAGGTGATCTTGTAATTATTGATGGAATTATGAACGCTGAGAAGTATGTTAACATGTTGCGAGGCAGTTTTAAAAAAGTGTGCGGCAGTTGGGAGTAGAGGGCAGCTATTTGTTAAAGCAAGGCAATGATCCAAAGCATACGGCCAAAAAGACCAAAGAATGACTACTGTATAATGTTCGCTAAATACTACCTACACCTCCTCAATCACCGGATATTAACACCATTGATTATGGCCACTATTGGAGCTAAAGGTGCGAACATTTCAATGTTCCTCAAGGAATGACCTAATTTTCAACCTCCAGAAAGCCTGGTCAGAAATGGACTCTCAAGACTACCAAGCTCGTAGAATCAATGCTCAGGAGATTTCAGGAGAAAGGTTACCCAACGAAGTATTGAGTTTATTTGTATTGTATTTGTAAGTATTGAGTATATATATATACATATAATGTATATATATATATATATATATATATATATATATATATATATATATATATATATATATGTATATATATATATATATATATATATATATATATATATATATATATATATATATATATATATATATATGTGTATATAAACTAATCCTATTACGAATTCACAAGCAGGGTCAATTCTCGATATTTTGCTTCGCGTTAGAAAAAAGTTATTAGAAAAAGTTGTTATTTTGGTCTATACACAAAACTATTACAACAGAATCGTAAAAGAATCGAAAAATGTATTCGAATAGATGGAGGACTAGTTGTGAGAGATCACATTTGATAGTTAATTATTTGTATTATGAAAATTATTGTTATATACTATATACTTTTTCCTAAATTTGATCAATTACCAAAAATTGTTTTCCAATAATAATAAAATAATTATTCCTTTGTAAGTGCTATTTATTTTACTGAAATATTTGAATACATGATACTATTGACAATGTGTGAAGTTTTTACTCACCATGGCAGACTAATTATCAAATTAAAGAAATAAACTTGTAATAATTTTGTGTATAGACCAAAATAATTGAAATGCGAAATTAAAAAAGCGAATTTTATCGTAAAACTCGGTATATGGAGTTAAAATAATAACCTTTTTCGATATCTCTAACCCGAAGCAAAATATTCAGGATTGACCATGTTTGTGAATTCGTAGTAGGCTGAGTTTAAAGTTCAGGTTTCAGTTGAGTATCTTAAAAAATGAGATCCATCCACCTGTATGACAGTGCAAAAATTCAAATCTGTATTCCTTCAAATAGCGGAGTGTCTTCCATGTTAAATTAAATATATATATATATATATATATATATATATATATATATATATATATATATATATATATATATATATATATATATATATTATGTGCGTATAGACCCGATTGGATCACGCAAAGCATTCCAACTCCGATATATATATATATATATATATATATATATATATATATATATATATATATATATATATATATATATATATATATATATATATATATATATATTGCTAGTACTGTCCCATTAACTCGCTCATAAACCATAGAAGTGAGAGTTGATAGATATCGTCGTCAATCACAGTCTTCTTTTGCCGCTCGGCGATGGAAATGTCCTCGAGCTGCAGCCTGCGCAAGTAGTCCATAAATTTGGATCAGATAGTGCCCCTATAATAATATGGACGACTGTCGCAGGATATTTTACACAGTTAGGAAATCTAGATTTTTAAATTGTAATACTTGTCCGATTTTTCCTTCTCCTTTTCTTCAAGTCTTCCGTCTTCTGGTATGGCCATATCAATTAACAATATCTTATGCTTTTCAACGACTGTTATATCTGGGATGTTGTGCTCGATGGTCTTGTCCGTCTGTAGGTGAAGATTCCGGAAGATTTTAACTTCTTCATTTTCGACGATTTTTTTCCAGGTTGTGCTTGTAGAACTTTTCTACACTTGCAATACTAAATTTCCGGCACAATGACCAGTGGATTATTCGCACAATATGATAATGTTACATACTGAGCATGCGCAATAGTCAAACACTTGCATGGCAAGTTTACAGGAACTAAAAACCAATTGCTGATTGACGAAATGATACTCAAGAAAGGAAGCAAACAAATTTAAGTATGGCCGGGATCGATTACAAAAAAGCCTTCGACTCATTGTCTCATTCCTGTATAGCAACTCGCTTGGACATTTTCGGAGTTAGCAAAAACACAGCACTGGTTGAAAATCAGTATACAATAATGGACTACAGCACTGAAATCGCTGCTCAACACAGAGAATTTTTAGCGGCATCCAAATTTAATTCAGCTTGGAAAAAAGTACCTCAATCATTGTAAAAAGAGGGAAAATACAAGAAATAGAAGGAGTGGAATTGAACAGTGGAGTGATAATAAAAGTACTAGCACAAGGTGAGGTGCATAAATACCTCGGAATCTTCGAGGCAAACAATATCGCAAAAACACACAAGGTAAAAGAGACAGTGAGAATAGATTACAACAAGGGAGTTGGAAAAATCCTCAAATCGAAGCTAAAAGCTGGAAATTCAATTAGAGCAATCAACACATGGGCGGTGCCAGTAGTGCGATACGCAACGGGCATAGTCGATTAGACTAAAGCCGAACTGGATAGCTTGGACAAGAAAACACGCAAACTTTTAACCATGCACCACTGCCACCATCCTAAAAGCGATATCGATAGACTTTACCCGTCGAGAAGGATGGGTGGGCGTGCATTCCTGCAAATCCAATGAATTGCTGAAGAAAAATTCAGCTTGAATGAGTACATTAATAAGAGTATAGAGAGGCTGCTGCAAACAGTCAAACAGGAAGACGCACTGAAGGTGGAAAGAGCAAAGGCGGCATACAGAAAAGGTCAGCGGCATACAAAAAAACAACTGTATGGACACTATTTACGAACACTCTATTTACTAAATCGAAAAGATGTAACAAGGAGTTGACAAAATAAATTGAAAATCTAATCGTCGTAGGCCAAGGCCAAGGCCAAGTTCTCTCAACAAATTACTTAAAGGCCAACAAAGAGGAAACTGTGCAACCATTACCTGATATGCAAGCGTTTAACCATTTAGTATAATCAGTAAGCGCACGATAATGTTGCGCGAAATAATTTACTGGTCATTGTGCTGGCAAATCTGGCATCATTGGCAAATCTGGCATCATGGCAGCATTGGCAAATCTGGTACTGTAATTGTAGAAAAGTTCTATGAGCACAAGCCGGAGAAAATCGTCAAAAATGAAGAAGTTTAAAATCCTATGGGATTTCTGCCTTTCGCCATCTACACAAGTAACGAATCTTGGATAGATGCCTATGAGCTAGTGTAAACAGCAGTGGACTGTATGGATCTTTGAAAATAAGGCAAACCCAACAAAAGTTGTTCGTGCGAGAAGCACTTTGAAGCAAATGGTCGTCTGCTTTTTTTGGGATAAATGAGCATGTGGCTACAGTATCACTAGATAATCGTAGAACGGTCAATTCTGAATGGTACACAACCCTTTGTTTGCCGGAAGTCTTTAAATAAATAAGAAAACATAACCAGTAAGCACTCACATATCAGACCGAACTCAATATTTGAATGGCCAAAACATCGAATTGATGGATCATCCGTCGTACAGTCCTGATTTGGCACCCAATAATTTCTTTTTGTTCCCGTCCGTGAAAAATAAACTACGACGCCACAAGAAGCCGTTGAGCTGTTCAAAATGCATGGTTTGGAGAGACATCAATCCGAATGGAAAAACTGCTATAAAAATTTGTTCAGACATATGTATACCGATCACCGCGGAGAATATTTTAAAAAACAATAAAACAATTTTCAATGATAAATACTTGTTTTTATTTATTATTCCGGATATCTAAATAGCAACGCCCATGCCATGCTAAGCGAAGATAACCGTTACCATGACTTTGACTAGCTTCGCTATGGCTTTTTCTGCTTTGATTCATTTTTAGTATAATACTTGCTTAATTGTTAAATGTCTAATGTCTAAGCATGTCGTACGTATTTTAGAATGGCATCATCTACAGAAAGCATTTCTTCAGCAATTTCAACACGACCATGTTTTTCAAAAAAATGTAGTGTTTTCGGAACAAGACGAGAAGATACGACATTGACACGACAAGACACCTAAATTGTTCTTCAAAATTGATTGAATTGATTCAAATGATACTCTAATAATATCTGCAATATCATCTCTCAGCGATTACTCAGTACAAGATCATTAATTTTGGTAATGTTTTCTTCATTGGTTGATGTGGAATATCTTCCTGAACGAGGTTCATCTTCAAATGGTTCTCTTCCATCAGTCCTTACTGCTTGTAAATATTTTTTGTGACATAGGTTCATCACCGTAACAAGTTTTATTATCATTTTTAATGCATCAAATCGGCAAATTCATTGTTTGGTAAATTGTTCCATTTAAAAAAAATCGCGACAAAAATGTTTAACAATTACAAAAGACGCTGCAATTTTTAACTTAACAAATGACATGAAACTTCTATCAGATCCGATGTGCCATGCTAACGAATAGTTTATCGATTACTTGAAGGAAATAATTGCAACTTCAGTTAGGGCGTATTACTACATCCGACATATAGGCCTGAAGTATTCAAAGTATTCATCATTAAAATTTCGAGTATTTTTGTTCGTTGCAAAATTCATTGTCAGCCAAAATTTTCACTTTAATTGACGTTATCAAATTGCACTTGGATTTAATATTTTGGGGGAAAATATCAGGAAAATGGAATCACGTCACTTTCTGAAATATGGTATTGAATAAAACATCTTTTACTCCATGCCTATAGGGAAAGAACTTTTCTGATAACCCTATACATGAAAAACAAAAGTAACGAGAAATTTAAGTATTTCTCAATTGAACACTGAAATTGTCCAAATAATGTGTATACTTACAGGTATTTTAAAGCTAACAAAAGTGAGTTACTAATCGGGAAATATTCCCAGTTCATCTAAATTGTTCTTTTTTGACATAATAATTATTCTTAAAATAAATTGCTGCTAATCATTTTTCCACAAGGTTATATTTTTTGTCACCGCTGTCTACTGATAAAAAAAAGGTTATCAGTGATAAGTTAATTGTTTTGTAAACAAAGCGTCGTTTTGAAGACAAAAATACGTTTTTTACATCATGCTTCTTTCTTTTTTTTATTTAAAACGTATAATATATATATATATATATATATATATATATATATATATATATATATATATATATATATATATATATATATATATATATATATAGAATATATTAGAATTACTAGGTTGTCGGGTAGAACCGCGTTTTGGATTTGTAAAATCTCGACGTTTCGGCTTCCACTTTGCAGCCAACAACGCCGCAATCTGCCTACTCCCCAGAGTTCACAACTAGGAAAGAACGTGGGCGGCGCGACCTCTGTATTAATAGGTGAGGTTGTGGGTGGGGCGCTCGGTTGAGGGGCGGGAGTGAGACAGAGGTGGACGTTTGACTGGAAGGGTTTCGGATAGGTAATTTGGAAATAAGCGGTTTTCATGTATTTGGAAGGAACTCTAAGACCGTAGACCCTTTTGTTTAAGCAGTCTGGACGTTTTTCGATCTCAATTGCTTCACAAATTATGCGGGGTTTGTAGGAATATATAGGTGCGATTACTTTGGCCTTGTCGAAATCTATTTTGTGACCCGTTTGGATATGATGTTCTGCTAAAGTCGAGGAGAGATCCGATTTTCGGACGGCGAGAGAATGCTCGTATATGCGATTTTGGATACTTCTATTAATTTGGCCGATATATGATTGGGAGCAGCCAAAACAAGGAATCTCATAGACACCATGTGAGTCTTGTGGAACATTATCCTTCACTGATCTAAGGAAACTGGATATATTTCTTTCTGTTGCAAATATTTTATCCCACCTACCTGCTCTTGAAGCCGAAGAAACCCGCCAAGACACTGCCAGAATCCTTCGTCGTTCCAAGAGATCTAATCTTCCGCCGGACGAAAAACGTGCCTTACTTGAGTTACGGACAAATTTAGACGTAACAATTCTTCCAGCCGACAAAGGGAAAGCCACGGTCATACTTAATACTATTGACTATCAAATTAAAATGTCTGATCTATTAGAGAGTGCAGACTATAAGCAAATTCCTAACGTTCCTACAACATATCTAGAGAAAAGAACGCGTTCTGTCATCAATAATTTTAATCTTCCTTCAGATGATAAAAAGGTTTTAATACCTCACGAAAAATCTTCTCGTCTCCCAAAAATCCATAAAACTGGCATTCCTCTTCGTCCCATTGTCAGCGCATATCGTTCCCCAACTCACAAATTAGCAAGATATTTAGCGAAAACTCTACAGCCCCTCGTGGAAAAATCAGCGTCCTACATCAAAAATTCCTCTCATTTCATTGAGCTTCTCCAAAGGCACAGTATATCCGAAAGTGACATTCTTGTTAGTTTTAATATTGTCTCGTTATTTACAAACATTCCCCTTCCAGAAACTCTAGATATTCTAAAGAACAAACACCACACGTCAACGGGTATTCTTAGTCTTATTGAACATTGCATGTCCAATACATATTTCATCTTCAAAAATAAATTCTTTAAACAAATTCGTGGAGGTCCTATGGGCTCCCCTCTTTTTCCAGCCATAGCCAATATTTTTATGGAACACTTTGAAACTCAAGCCATTAACACCAGACCGCTGAAACCTACTTGCTGGCTTCGATATGTAGATGACACCATCGTCATTTGGCCACACGGACTACAATCTTTAAATCTGTTCCCTTCGCATTTAAACAGTATACATCCCCAGGTCCAATTTACAATGGAGACTGAAAACAATTCTGCTCTCCCTTTTCTTGACGTACTAGTATCAAAAAGGCCAGACCAAAGTTTCTTCTATTCTGTCTATCGTAAACCCACCCACACAAACCGTTATCTAAATGCGAACTTACATCATCATCCATCCTAATTAAATTCGGTAGTCAAAACTTTAGTCACGAGATCACTAAGATTGTCGGATAGAGAACATAGGCAAACAGAACTTAATTCCCTGGAAACGGCACTAATTCAAAACGGTTATGACATGCGTCAAATAAAAAGGCATATTAATAAAGTTCAGGCAACTGGTTATACCAACCAATCTACTAGAGAATTGTCCCAAAACCATAAAGTTCTTCTGCCATGCATCAAGGGAGTCACTGATAAAATTTGCGAAGTATTCAGATCCCGTAATATCGAAACGATATTTACAACAGGAAGAAATATATCCAGTTTCCTTAGACCAGTGAAGGATAATATTCCACAAGAGTGACATGGTGTCAACAGAGTTACAAGAGTTACATGTGATGAGAGAAAAATTAAAAGTAATATTAGAGGAACAATAGCATGGTTTTGGAAAGGGTAGAATCGCACAAGATCTAATATTCATAATTAGACAACTAGGAGAAAAACTGTTAAGAAAAGAAACCGATATCCATATTTGACTTGAAAAAAGCATTTGAGAGTAAAAAGAAGGGATGTCTGGAAAAGTCTAAAGAGAAGAGGAGTAAAAGAGGGAGTAATAGATATTATCAAGACGTGATACAACAATAAGAATAATAAAGTAAGAACGCATAACGAACAGGAAAATGACAGTCTACTGTCATTTTTAGTAGTTATTGACGATGTTGTAAAAAATAGCAAAGCAAATTCCAAGAATACAAAAATGGGTTTTAGAAAAATGAAAACAATGACAACACAAGAATTACTGTTCGCTGATGATACGGTCTTAATGGCAGATTCTGCAGAAAAATGGGAAGGTAATATAAAATTGTACTCCAAGCTAGCCAAAAACTATAACTATTTAGGCACAATAATAGAAGATAATGAGCGAAAAAATGGGAAAAGCAGGCAAACTATACAACACCCTAAAAACAACATTCCTAGGAAAAAGAGAGATACCAAAAGTGAGCTGGCTAGAACACATCCACAGAATGAATGAAGAGAGATTAGCAAAATAAATCTATGAAGCGATAACACGAAGAAAAAATAAAGTTGAACTTCCAAGACTGAGATGGGAAGAACAAGTTCGACAAACGGCAGAAAAACGAGCAATTCACTGGAATGAGTTTAGAAAATTAGCACTCGACAGGAACTCATGGAGGGTAAAAATTCATGAAATACCATCATGCTGAAATGTAAACTGTCAGTTTTACACCTAATGGTACAACGGACTTTTAGATTAAATAAAATAAAAAATAATAAAATTGTAAATTGAATGCGTAAGAAATATTTTTTTAGTATATATTTTCCTGTAGTAAATTGTAGTAATTATTTTAACAGTAGTTAGTTACAAATTAGAATGTTTTTAACGCTTTTAAAAACCCGACTTTACTGAACTCGCCATAAATGTTGAATGAAACTGACGCAATCATGTGGATATGAAGAAGGCATGCGTTTTACCCTTCGCTGGGATGCACGCTGAAACGCAAGTTGAAAGCTACGTTGAAACGCAAGTTGAAAGCCACGTTGAAACGCATGTTGAACGGAAAAGCTGAACAGGTGTGATGTCTGAATGATTGTGGCGTGTTCATATTTTTTTTCTTTATTTTTTTACATAAGAACAGATATTTTGATATTTTTTGAGTTTTAGACCGTGGCGAAAAACCCAAATAAAGAAAAAAAATATATTTGAATAGATGTGGACATACCACATGGTATTTATCACGTATGATTCGTAGGGTGGCGTACTGTGAAGTTTCAGACGCGTACATTCAGTTGCCTGTTTATGGCGATCGAGTAAAGCAAACATTTTCACATTCTATGAAAAATTGATAAAATTGAAGTTCGAGCTATTATAAAGTGTTTTGTGGGGCTTAACCTAGACAGACATACCAAAAGAGCGAGAGAGATTTCACTTTCAACGGTAAAAAAGTGGTCTATTGAATTTAAACTTGGATGTAGTGAATATGACGAACGCTTGGAACGTCCAAAAGCCACTACGACTAACAAAGTTGTCACAGAAGTCCACAATGTCCACTACATTTACATGATGTTTTGGGTATGAAAAAGCTTTCCCGCTCTATGATTGCCGCATTTGTTAACAGTTGACAAAAGACGCATCAGAATGAACACTTCCCAAGACTGTTTAAACATATTTAAACGCGATTATGTTGAGTTCCTTCAATGTTTTATAACAGCAAATGAAACATGGAACTGATGAGAATAATAAAATGATCGGTCAATAACATCAAGAAAGGCAGGATCGGATCTGATAAGACATAAGACATTCTAAAATGCCGATGAAGAAAACAACAAAATAAGGAAAAGCTATAAAAATGATAAAGATGAGGAAGACAAAGAGATCTATAAAAAAAGTAAATTGATAGGAGGGTTACCAGGAAAAATTTTAAGAAAATTGTACGAATATATGGAGTAAATGATGCAGAAATGGAAGAAACGAAGGAAGTGAAGTAAATGGGAGAGGGGCAAGGGGAATATAAAGAAGATAAGATGAAAGGAAAGAAATAAAATGAAAAGTTTTATGAAGAAAACGAAACAATTAAAAAATATATCGGTTGATATGGAGGAGCGAATAAACAAAATAGAAAATGAACGAAGCAAAAAGATAGATTCAGAATATCAAAAATAATTAAAAAAGGCAAGGGAACCATGTGGTTGTCATGTGGTCTGCGAATATTAATTCTGTATTTGTATTTATAATATTATAATGTATTTGTATTTCTTCAAATTTCCAATATTCTAACTTAACGGTCTTCATCTCTTTTTTCGCTTCTTTTATGGCTCCGTCTGGTATTTGAAAATAATAGAAGGTTCAAAATGCAACCTTGTTTCATTCCTATTTTCTTTATATACGGTATTCTTGTAAATCTTCATTGTTTATTCTTATTACATTTTCGTTATCTTTGTACATATTCTTTATTATCCATCTCCCTTTCATAATATATTCCTTTCTTATCCGGTCAAACGCCTTCTAGTCTAGTCTATAAAACAAACATGCATATATCTCTATTTTTGTTAATATCGTGTAATTATGTTTATATCGCTGGCTTGCCTGATTAAGAATTTTAGATTTGTCTGGATACTTAGTTCCATAGATGGTTGTTATAGATATGATTAGATGCCCGTTCTAAATCCACAATGGGTTTCCTCTATCCTTTCTTCTATTTCATTCCTTATAAATGTTTCTAATATTCTAGCTAATCTAATCATCACTTCACCCAATTTCAGTTTTTTGATTGCTTCTATTACCACTCTTTCTTGTAATATTTCTGGTTCCTCCATATCGATCTGGTACCTCCATTTTCTCTAGTTTTTCCAAAAAACCTGTTTCCGATTCTGATAGTTTGTTGAAGTATTGTCTTCACTTTTCCATTATTTTAGCTTCTTTAGTAATCACCTTTCCATTTTTATGTTTGATATTCATCGTATTATAATCTCTTCCCTTCCTAAGGTGCTTTAGTATTCCATAAAATAGTTTCTGATTTTCTTAGAAATTTTCTGACATTTTTTTTCCAAACTTGATTTGGACGCATGATTCTATTTTTCTCTCCACTTGAATTTTTACAGTATACTTCTTTTACAATTATATATTTACTTTCTTTATTTTTAGATACCTTTCACATTTTTATTTTTGCCATTAGGGGCCAACGGGCGCCATTCCGAAGCTTGTTCACTGGTTTACATATCAAACTCGTATACCCATGTCTCATCACCAGTTACAATGCGTTTTAGGAATGTGAGGTCGGAATTGACTCGTTCTAGCATGCCTTCAGCGACCTTAACGCGATTGGGTTTCTGAAGAAAATTCAGGTCTTTCGGCACTAGTCGAGCGGCAACGCGTTTCATTCCCAAACAATAGCTTAAAATCGCACGGATTGATTCGTGAGACACAGAAAAATCAGCGGCTATCTCCCTCAAACTTAAATGACAATTTTCAGTCACCATTTCCTTTACTTCCTTAACTTCAGTTAAAGACGTTGATGGCCACGAAATTCCATTTGCAATGCAAAATTTAAGACAAATCCTTTGTTCGATGTTTTTATCCAATGTAAAAATCGCAAAACATACTCGAGATGAACTGACAAAATCGAGCACTGTAAAGCAACTAAATGACAGATGACGTTTAAACTCCGCGTCAGTGTAGAGGACAGTTGTGCCAACTTAGCGATAACAAGGATTTTGACAGTCCCTTTAAGCGGGCTTTTCAAATAATCAATTCCCGGTAGTTTTTTGACAGAATGTATCTCTTTATGTCTGAATTTTGTGTTTGTTATTACCAAATTATTTTCTATATCTAATTTACTGCTTCTACCTCCATTGTTATTTCTTTCTTCCTTCTATTCCCATATATTTTACTATTATAGCATTCTGTTTCTTACTTGTCCATTCAAATCTTCCATTACTATTATATTTTCTTCTCCATCGTCAATCTCTATCTGAATTTCGTAAAAAATGTATATTTCTCTTCTTTCCTATTAACTTCATTTTTGCCATATGCTATAACTAAAGTTCATATTAACTACTCTATGATCTCTATGGTCGTAATTCTTTCATTAGACATATTTTTATTTCGAACGAGACATAGTTCGTCTAGTATTGTATAACGTTCACGTAAATTGTCCGATATACGGAATTAAATACGACTGGTCTGATTCGATTACTTTGAGAGAAAAACATCCGAGCTTAACTGATGAGTTCTTAAAGAATGAAACCGGTCTTAAAATGTGGGTGAATTTTTTCATCCTAATAATTAACCGAGCATAGTTCGTCTAGTCGCACTACCAGTATTTAATAATACAGTTAATTATTGTACAATATATTTAATTCACTACATCAAGTAGTCTGTCTGGTGTATACATTTAGGGTGTAAGGGAAAGAACTTGCGTAAATTTAACAAATGATTCTTGGCATCATTTTAAAGAAAAAAGTTCTTTGCAGGAAGGGTTAAAAATCTAACAGTTCCCGCGAAAAAAAATGCAAAATTATTAAATCAGCAATCGAAAAGCTATTATAAGAATTATTATTTTAAGCAATTATGGGTAAAAGCATATTTGGTAAATAATAATTGGTTTTATACTTAACTGATAAACTACAAATAAACTAATGAACATTGTCAAAATATTTTTTTTTAATTAAGAATCATGACATACATTAGTCATAATTGATGAAACACCGTCTCCAGCCAAATATTAGTTCAAAAATTGTTTTAGTATGTGTCAGTATGCATTTAAGTTTCATTTAAAACCAAAAATTTATTCTGTACGCGAATAATGATTCTTATTTAGGAAAAAGCTTTCGACAATGCCGAAGGGGCTAGGTGTATTTACGGACAACGATACCCAGCTTCCAGCCCAAAATTTAAGAATATAGGGACTAGCAGGAAATCGCTCGACTCCTGAGGTCGAAGAATAAATTTTACAACTTGTTGAAGAGAATTCTACCAAAAGTACTTGAAGTTTTGCGTGACAAGCTGGAGTTTCCCATTGGATTGTATATAGAACATTTAAAACAGTAATAATAACTCCACTCTTATCATGTACAAGCACTCTTACCCATTGGTTTTTCAGAGGCAAAAATATTGTGAATGATTTATTGGCGAAAACCAAAGGAATCCAAATTTCTTGTTTGTTTAATATTTTAACGATAGACGAAGCTCCTTTCAAAAAGCGAGAACAGAAATACTGGATAAATATAAAACGGTTCATAAACAACAAAAGGTTCACAAACCTTTTAAAGTTATTGATCATAAGGGCAAACACCAAGTGGGTGCAATCACAAGTGGGGAAAGGGGTCTAACAACGACAGACGATGAATGCAACAGGCTTATTCATACCACCCATGTTGATATTTAAGCACAGCAGACTGAATGATGACTTTAAAAAAGGAGCTTCGCTAAATACAACATTTGGATAGATAGCAGTGGATAAAATCATTAACACTAATCGAATAATAAAGTCTTACTTGAACACTTTATCTCCTATCCCTTGCATATCAACAGTTATTAAAAAAATTAAAAAAGGTACTAAGCCAACAATGGAATTAACTTCAAGTGCCTACAAAAACGAAGTAGAAGCCAAGAAAAATATAAATAAGAGGAAGAAGTCTGTAATGCACAAAAAAAAATAAAATAGAAAAACGAATAAAGAAAATTATAAATAGAAAGAAGAAAACCAAAGTAGTACCAAGACAAAGAATCATGGTTATGCTAACGATGTAAGGAAGATCGCGAAGAAAACATGATCCAATCTATGAAATCTAAAGGTAAGGTACATGACCTTGCTGACGCAGAAAGTAATATGAAGAAATATATTTGTGATATCTGTGTTCAATCTCAATAATGTTTGTAAGCGTAATTTTGTTCCTTGAGAAATTATAATTTTGGTTTTCTATGTGTAAGTTACTTGGTAATTAAGTTCGACTTTGAGACTGTGATGATTCCAAAAAATATTGATTGCAAGTTGATCTTAGATTGAGTAGTTTGTAGTTTTAATTTGTTAATGTTGTTGTCTCTTGTTATTAAGTATTTTTCTATATAGTTTATGATGTTTTCACTGAAATCTTATTCTAAATACGATTTAGGCTATAGGTGATCCGAATCCTTAATGACCAGGTGACCAGGTTTTTAGGTTTCTATGAATGTGTATTAAAAAGCAAATAAATAAAGATTCAGTAGATGCAGAAGATTTTGTTTCATTTAAATTGTACTAAACATTACAAAACTATTTCCTTAGGGGAACGACTTAAGAAACCTTACCCTACACAAACTAGGGAAAATTCAAAAAAAGAGTCGTTGGATTCCCAATGAACTCAAGATGAGAATAAAAGTAGACGCTTTGATGTGTCATTGCTATTCAAATTCCAGAAAAAGAACTTCTCATATAAGATTGTGACCTGTAACGAAAAGTGAGCATTTTGAGTCGCTCCAATCTGGTTAAACGGTCACTGCGAACCGTAAGTCGAATTGCCTGCGTTAGACGAAAAAAACCTTAATGGGATTCTATAGTTGCCTGAACGTGGAGAGAGTGTGTAAAAAGTGAGATTACTTCAAAAATTAAATGTGTACTACTTTTTTCATAAATAAATGTCAAAGATTATCAAAAAAGGTCTAGAATTAAGTTATGGGGCCTAATACCTTGGACCCCGCGGTTATACAGGGACCTACGGACCCTGAATATGTAATACATTAAATGTAATACATAAAAATGCCGTAGTTTTCTCAATTATAAATATTGTTTTTAATGTTATTAGACAATGCTGAAAAAATATTAAATTTAATGAAAAATAACTTACTGTTCAATATGGCCACCTCTGACCCTGATGATGGGATCAAGTCTTCCTATGAACGTATCGCACGCTGCACGAATGTGAGTCTGTTGAATTCGTTGCCATTCCCGACAAAGCGTGGAGTTCAATGTGTTCAAAATTAAATGTGTATTATTTTTTTCATAAATAAATGTCAAAGATGACCAAAAAAAAAAAGGTCGAGAATTAAGTTATGGGGCCTAATACCTTGGAGCCCATGGTTATACAGGGACCTACGGACCCTGAATATGTAATATATAAAAATGCTGTAGTTTTGTCAATTATGAATATTTTTATTTAATATTTTTAGACAATGTTGAAAAAACATTAAATTGAAGGAAAAATATCTTACTGTTCAATATGACCACCTTTGGCGAGGATGATGGCATCAAGTTTTCCATGAACGCATCGCACGGTGCACGAATTTGAGTCTGTTGAATTCGTTGCCATTCCCGACAAAGCGTTGAGTTCAATGTGTTCAAAACTAAAAGTGTTATACTTTTTTCTTAAATAAATGTGTAAGATGACAAAAAAAGGTGAAGAATTAAGTTATGGAGCCTAATACCTTGGACCCCACGGTTATGCAGGGACCTACGGACTCTGAATATGTAATACATAAAATATAATATATAAAAATGCTGCAGTTTTGTCAATTATGAATATTTTTATTTAATATTTTTAGACAACGTTGAAAAAACATTAAATTTAATGAAAAACATCTTACTGTTCAATATGGCTACCTTTGGCGCGGATGATGGCATCAAGTCTTCCTATGAACGCATCGCACGCTGCACGAATGTGAGTCTGTTGAATTCGTTGCCAGTCCCGACAAAGCGTTGAGTTCAATGTTTTCAAAATTAAATGTGTATTATTTTTTTTCATAAATAAATGTCAAAGATGACCAGAAAAAGGTCGAGAATTAAGTTATAGGGCCTAATATCTTGGACCCCATGGTTATACAGGGACCTACGGACCCTGAATATGTAATACATAAAATGTAATATATAAAAATGCTGCAGTTTTGTCAATTATGAATATTTTTAGACAACGTTGAAAAAACATTAAATTTAATGAAAAACATCTTACTGTTCAATATGGCTACCTTTGGCGCGGATGATGGCATCAAGTCTTCCTATGAACGCATCGCACGCTGCACGAATGTGAGTCTGTTGAATTCGTTGCCATTCCCGACAAAGCGTTGAGTTCAATGTTTTCAAAATTAAATGTGTATTATTTTTTTTCATAAATAAATGTCAAAGATGACCAGAAAAAGGTCGAGAATTAAGTTATAGGGCCTAATACCTTGGACCCCATGGTTATACAGGGACCTACGGACCCTGAATATGTAATACATAAAATGTAATATATAAAAATGCTGCAGTTTTGTCAATTATGAATATTTTTAGACAACGTTGAAAAAACATTAAATTTAATGAAAAACATCTTACTGTTCAATATGGCTACCTTTGGCGCGGATGATGCCATCAAGTCTTCCTATGAACGCATCGCACGCTGCACGAATGTGAGTCTGTTGAATTCGTTGCCATTCCCGACAAAGCGTTGAGTTCAATGTTTTCAAAATTAAATGTGTATTATTTTTTTTCATAAATAAAAACGAAGATGACCAAAAAAAGGTCGAGAATTAAGTTATAGGGCCTAATACCTTGGACCCCATGGTTATACAGGGACCTACGGACCCTGAATATGTAATACATAAAATGTAATATATAAAAATGCTGCAGTTTTATCAATTATGAATATTTTTAGACAACGTTGAAAAAACATTAAATTTAATGAAAAACATCTTACTGTTCAATATGGCGACCTTTGGCGCGGATGATAGCATCAAGTCTTCCTATGAACGCATCGCACGCTGCACGAATGTGAGTCTGTTGAATTCGTTGCCATTCCCGACAAAGCGTTGAGTTTAATGTGTTCAAAAGTAAAAGTGAATTACTTTTTTCATAAATAAATGCCACCTTTATATAAATAAATGGCAAAGATGACCAAAAAAATAGGCCGAGAATTAAGTTATGGGGCCTAATAATACCTTGGCCCCACGGCTGTAGTTTTGTCAGTTAAAAATATTTTTAAACAATCTTGAAAAAACATTAAATTTAATGAAAAATGTAATAGTGTGATACGTTTGAATTTCATTACGAATATTCTTTCAATTGCGACGTAGAACGATATTACACTTGTAAACAATATTATAAACTAAGTCTGTCAAATTTTGAGAGCGCTGTAATCAGCTGTTCGGCCGCTATAGCAGCGTGAAGTTGGTAACACTTCGAGCAACGGACCCTGTAGTTAGACTACGAATCACATCTAAGTATTTGTAACTGGTGTTTGTGACATGTAGCTAGTGGCTATGATTTTTTAGTTAGATTAAGTTTAGTATGCTTAACAGTAATGAGGGAATTATTAAATCCAGAAACGCTGTTTTATAATGACAAACTACAAACGTCTCACTGTTGAACAACGAAGTGTTTCCTACATGAAAGAGGATATAGTTGACAGCATATTATAAAAAGCTTGTAATTTCATGTAAGATGTTTCAAAAAAAAAATGGATTAAATGAAAACAAAAACGACCTTGGATGAAAAGCTACAACCAAACCAAACCGTTTCGTTGTCCAAACGCAACCTATGGTCCAAACCTGCTCCTTAGCTAACTTTCTGTTTTAAATGAAAAACATCGAGATTTGGTATCGATTATTGCTTTAAAAAGACGTTTTTTGATATTGTTGTAAATATAACAGACTAGCGAAATTAGAGATAAACGTAAATAAAAAAAGATATTTAAAAATGATTTACAAGACAGATGTACTTTCGGATTTGAATCCTCTTGGCCAATCCTATCCATAGAATTGAGACATGTTTCCCATTTTTATGATACTGGATATTGGTTATTATTATTTGAGATAAGTTTATAAGTACAAACTGACTTGCTACAAATTCAAAATAATTATAAAAAGTACGTCGATACTGGAATATATAAATTTGATTTTTGTTGGCAATAATTTCTTGACTTTAAATATTTTGTTTTTGATTAATAACATTAATGATGAGTTGAATACAAAAAAAAATGTTTCTTTTCCGGACAATTTATTTTTTCATATATTTTTCCGAGATTAACTATGCTGACTGATAATGAAAAAAAAATAGTTACCTGCAAGCAAGTGACATTAGCACAAAAAAATGGAGCAAATTTTCCACCGCACCTCTGACCTTGACATTCATCACACATCTGATCATCCAACACATAAGGCTTCACTTCAACCCTTTTATCGATGTCACCATGCTGAAGCTGGACAAATCTGGCGCTGATTGCTGCAATATAGCTCTGCTGGTTACTAAAAGCCACTCGCCCAGCTCCTTTTGGATATTTGAGTTCTGGATCTGTGTCTATACCAGCATAACAAACACCACCATATAGCCTATCCATTATCATAGCTAATTCAACTGCAAAAGAAGATGGTCTTAGTTAAGGAGAATAATATTTGAGGTAGAATTAATTACCAGCTTTGAGAGGACGAGGAACACCACCCACAAATACCGTCTTTCTAGGGTCCAACGGCATTGAAGCGTCCAAAACGAAGTCTGCATCTGACAATCGCCACGGACGAATTTGTACTGGCTTATCTTTGATTGTTGGAGACGATACACACAAATATAATTTGTCCTCGTCGGTTATGCACGCATCTATAAGACTTTGAACTGAGTTTTCGTCCTGAAAAGAAAAAAATATTTAAAAAAATAGGTATGGTCAAAAAGTAATATAACGAGATACAAGAAAACAGTACTTTTTTCCAATAGCATATTATATTGGTTTCACATATTGCTAAATACTGAGGGATAAAATAGACAATATCAACTGTATACTTTGTCTTAAGGAAGTATGAGCGAATCTATGGAAAAAACGAGTTTCCAAGATTAAAACTTTCCAAGAAACTTCCAAGAAATTCGGTAATTGTGACAAAGGATATGTAATTGAACTATGCTTAAAATTCGAAAATTATTCACAGTCTAGTTTTTTAGATGTTATTATACCGGATCGGATTATCGATATAATTATTTAAATAGTTGAAGTCAATTTTTTTTTTCAACTTTCGATTAGTAATAACCAAATACTCGACCAAAGGTCGCAACATCGCGCAACCAGCTGAGAAAAAAAGGGATAAAATTATAGCTAAAAAGGAAGATTACTATGTATGACATTTCTGAATTTGAGGTTAAAAAAGTTATTTTTCTTACAGAATTTACATTTGTGCTAGAATACACATTTTTTTATATAAATTTTCTATTTCTTTTTCTATATATATATATATATATATATATATATATATATATATATATATATATATATATATATATATATATATATATATATATATATATATATATATATATTATATTCTATATATTCTATATAGCATATATATACATATACATATATAGCATACATACATATATATACATATATACATATAGCATACATATACATATATAGCACAGTAGCTGAGTGTCATCACACACCCAACCGTTGGGTTCCCCAATCTCATGTGGAACACACAACAACCTGCTTCTCCGCCGAAATGAACAGTTTTGTTGGTTGCTTGACCGGGAAGGAGCCCCACCTATCCCTTCAACTGGATGACATATGTTTCGTCTCTCGAGGTTCAGACTCTTCAGGGCGGCGACATATACCTGTGGCTGTGGGTAGGGTCTCCCTATTCTTGATGGTATGGTACTTTCCTCTGCCACTCTGGTACTTAACGATGTCATCAATCCATGGTGCTTTCGGTCTTCTTCGCAGACGTCTGCGATCAAGCGGTATCCACTCCAGGATTGCCTTGGTCCATCTGTCATCCCAATGTCACAGACTTTCGTGTGTTCCCTGATCCATCTGCAGGACTTTCTGTTTTGTCTTGTAATGCCAAGCATACATCTTTCCATTCCCCTCTGTGCTACTCGAAGTTTTTGAATTGATTGCGATGAGTGTCCAGGTTTCACTTCCGTATGTTATAACCGGTAAAACGCACTGATAGAAGAATTTTCTTTTCAGGCAAAGTGGGAGTCTGCTTATTGCCTGAATGATTGTGGCGTGTTCATATATTTTTTCCTTTTTTTGGGTTTTTCGCCACTATCTAAAACTCAAAAAATATCAAAATGTTTTTATGTTTTTACCCAGTGATTCTTTCTTTACATAAGAACAGGTATTTTTTGAGTTTTAGATAGTGGCGAAAAACCCAAAAAAAGGAAAAAAAATATGGGAGTCTGCTCTTAAACACAATGTTAAGCCTGTCAAATGCCTGCCAGCCACATTTAACACGTCCTTCCACCTCCCGGGCGGTATTCCCCTCCATTGAAATCCTCTGCCCAAGATATATAAAGTGGTCCACAATCTCCAAATCCCTTCCTAAAACTGAAATTCTTCTGTCCTGAGCGAAGTTATTGGACATAACCTGACTCTTTTTCAGGTTTATTTTCAAGCCAAATGGTTCGCCAGCCATTTGTAGTTCCTGTATGCATCTTTGCAGATCCTCTGGGTCTTGTGAAAGGAGAACGATATCATCTGCAAATCTAAGATGGTTTAGGTTTGCACCATTGATCTTTACACCATCCTGTTCCTACTGCAGTTTACGGAATACTTCTTCAAGGCCAGCCGAGAAAAGAATAGGCGATATTGTGTCACCCTGCCGTACACCTCGTTCTATCTTAATTCTCACTTCAAGATTATCAAGGTGAATTGTGGCTATAGCTCCATCATATATCGATCCTAATAGGTTTACATATGATTTATCTATCCCTTGGCTAAGCAGTGCATCCATTAAGGTATGCTTTGAGATGGAGCTAAATGCTTTTAGCCAGGCACAGTGGTATGGTGTATTCGTTGTGCCTTTCTATGACCTGCTGTACAATCTGGATGTGATCCATTGTACTGAATCCACTTCTGAATCCTGCTTGTTCTCTTGGTTGTGCGTCATTCAGTTTTTTAATATTCTTTTAGAAATTATCTTAGTGAAAAATGTGTACCTTAGTGATAGGAGCTTATTGGACGGTAGTTCTTTAAATCTTCTTGTGCTCCCTTTTTATGTAAAAGGATCAATTCTGCATTTTTCCATAAGTCAGGTACTTTTTACCCTTTGAGGCATTTTGAGTACAATTTTGCCAGTGTTTTATGCAATGTCCGACCACCAGCTTTTAGCATTTCGACAGTTACACTGTCCTTTCCTGGAGCTTTGCCGTTTTTGATCGATTCTATAGCATTTGTTATTTCCTCCACTAGGATATCTAGGCATTTGTTCTTCCGTATGGTAGGCATTTGTTCTTCCGTGGGTACTGTTGTTTTTGATTGGTTCTGATCTTCATATAACTGGGAATAAAATTTTCTGACAACCTCTAATATTTGCGTACGCGCCCTGCATACTGTGCCATCTTCATACCTTAAGGCATATATTTGCGTTCTTTTGTTTCTCAGCTTCTGTTTAGCCTTGTTAATTCCTTTGTTTTCTTCCAGGGTTTTTTGCACTAGCTGCATGTTGAATCTCTGGCACGTGTCCTCTCTGATACGGTTTCTTATAGTTTTGCAGAGCTGTACTCGACCCTGCCAGAAGGACTACCTGCACTTCTCATTTCCCGCCGTTTCTTCATTAAATCAATGGTCTCACTGGAGATTTTTGTCTGTTTAAGACATTTTTCTTCTGGTGCTATTGAAGCAGCCGTTTGAATCACATTGTTGCCGATTTCTTCATATTGAACTAATAGTTCCACTTCCTCCGGATCTTGTAACACAGTACCGGTTTGACAAAGCAATCTCAAAATCGCTTCCTCTCTCCAGCAATTTCCCAGAATCCACTTTGGCCTTCTTTGATCTTACCATTCTTTCGCGTTCTTTTCGACTGTTAATCCTAACTTTTGCTCGTACCATTCGGTGGTCACTTCCAACATTAAAATTGTTAAGGACAGTATAATTGGTAAATATTGTTTTATCGTTGGTTATGATGTAGTCAATTTCACTTGTGAGCCCAGATGGACTTTTCCATGCCCATTTTCTGGTGATATTTTTCTTATAGAACGAATTCAAATTTTATAGTTCTTGTCCTTCAGCAAAATCAACCAATCTGTCACCTCTATTGTCTCGCTCACCAGTTCCATATGCGCCAGTTGCATTTTCGTCAGTTCTTGTTGTTCTAATTCAGGCATTAAAATCACCCATCAGGGATTTTGTATCTACATTTCTCCTTGTATAAAAGCTGGACCACATCACCATAAAATTCCTCAATTTCCTCATCCCTATGGCTTATAGTTGATGCATAAGCTTGACGATTTAAAGCCTAAACTTTTTATTCAGCTGAATGACTATATATAACTGAATGGGCTATATATATATATATATATATATATATATATATATATATATATATATATATATATATATATATATATATATATATATATATATTTATTTATTTATATATATATAATTATTTATTAAACATTGTGAAGTTTTTTTTAGTATTATAAATAAAATTGTAAATTTTTGTTACTATTTTAAGTTTTAGGAAAACATAAAAAATTACACATTATTTTGACTTATAAGTCCGTTCTTTTTGTCTTAAGAAAAGATCTAATGTTGTAAAAACGACACCTAATGAAATTGTCACGCTAGAAATAATAATTCGTTGTTCAGTTAGTTTAATTTCTTTAACCCAGCTTGCAATGCCGTATAATCCAAAATTTGTAAATCCAAAATTTGCTTCCTTGCTTTGTCCTTTCTTACCACCATTGTAACATATGTATCATCGTGATTTAGTGAATCGATGAAGTGTTGTCTTTAGGTATTATAGTTTAATAATACTTGTATTATCGCGACGGGTTTCTTCTGTTTGGTGTGCCAAAGGTAGGATGGAACCGCATAGTGGAGTTCCGCTCTGATGTCGTCAGTTGGGATCGATTCCAATACGACGGGAAGGTTTCTGTCGCCTGAGTTTGTTGTCGTCTAGTAGGGATAACCCTTCTCGTTGTAAAGCTTTATGATAGCTTGACGATCTGGTTCCGTTTTGGGCATCATTACCCCATCCAGTTTCTTAGTGATTGGTCCGAAAGCCACATTATTTTTCTTCAGGAAGCGCATTGACTTGTTACCATAAATGCCGACTTGTTTCGCAACACTATCGTCTGTGATTTGGGTGTAGCACCGGAAGATGGTATTGTTGCATCTTTGATTGGTGCTTCGGGTTTGGTGGTAGGAGCGGACGGAGAAGTAGCAATCGATACTTCCGACATCTGTTGATACCCCTCGGTGGTGGAAATTTGTATCTGGTCTCCTTCTTCGTCAGGATCTCCATGGCTGGTGGTGCGGTTTGCAGGATTTATTTTTGAACTTCGACATCTAGTTTTTTAAAAAAAGCACCAGCGTTATTGGCATTACCGCCAGTTTTAGCTCTAGAAAAAGCTTTTATTTCTTTAATCTGCTTCTTCAGGTTGGTGTTTTCCGCGAACAAACTCGTGTTGTAATCTTCTGAGCCATTATTTTTGTGGTTTGGTGAATCATAATTTTTAAATGGTTTTCAATGGACTGGCTTCGGAACCCTTATCAGGTCTTTGTAAGAATGCCCGTAGGTTCTAATATCTTCATCATTGGATTCGTAATCACTCATCTGGAAAGTAATCACTAACGTTTACTAAATGTTTACCGCACCTTAAATCGGGAACGTAGTCAGGGAGATGTTACTTCTCTGCGATCTCGAACAGGACTATCTCGATCTTTCTCAGTACAACCCTGACGAATTAGACATAGACATAGCATTTAATCTGGTTTTTAAGCTAGCCCTCGGGCTCCCACTTATTTCACCTGAGATTGTGCCCCGAAACGGGGCTGGGGCCGGATTTTGTACAGTTTGGGGGCCTCTTGTTGAGCCAAGAAGATGCCGGAAAATATCGGCGTTTATGAAAAGAGGGAGGTTTTTCCAATTGAAATCCAGATGAACTTAATGGGAGTTAGTTTTGGCGACTTTTGTCTAATCGGAAAATGGAGACGGGTTTGACAAATTGCCGGTCGAGCCGATCGGTTCACCCGCAATTGGCCTGGCTGGGTTTTGGCGGCCAGCGAAGTAGAGGTGGTCTAACGTAAGCCAGCAATCGAAGTGTAATTATTCCTGCTTGTTGTTTGGAACAACGGACGGGATAACATTTTTTTTGCCCTGAAATGTAGGGCAAACATTTCGAAATATTTCGGATGAAGGGATTTTCGCTAAGCGAAGTTTGTAAGACAGGGGGGAAATAAAAATTGGGAAACTAGCCGAACACCAGTTTCGCGAAGCATCTGGTTATTCCGAATAAACCAAGGAGCGTTTAGTGCCAAACGCAGGATTTTATTTTGGAATATTTGGAATTTGCTAGCCACAGTGAACGAAAGGAAGCGATAAAAAACCAGGAGATCGTACAGGTATAAAGATCTTACCATAGTTTGATAGATAAACACTTTGATCTTTGGAGCAATTTTGCTCTTTCTGCATATTAAAAGACACAGTATATTGAGGACACCGTATCCTTTACAGAGTGATTGTTGGATCTGGCTTGAACATGAGAGTCATCTGTCGAAGTGAAGACCTAGGAAGGTTGCTTTTTGTTACCGTGGAATTGGCACTTTGTCAACCAGCAGTCTGGCTTCGCGTAGAGAGCATCTTCTGGTGAAGATTATCACCTGGGTCTGTCGGATTGACCTGTAGTTGCCAGAATTTAAGCCATTGAATGGTAATATTCAGTTACTTCTGTAGTTGGTTATGAATAAACAACGTGGAGCGTGATATGACGAAAAACGCTGTATCGTCCGCGAAGAATGCGGAGCCAACGCCACTAGAACAGAGAATTCCGACCATAGAGAGATAGTTCCGTTGATATTAAACAACGCCGGAGAAAGGGGACAACCTTGCGGGACTCTCGACTCGATTGATTTCCTCGTTGAAAATGGCCTGAAGAATTGACTAGGGTACTGAGCATATATATCAGTCAAGTCGGATATCAGCATTGAAATACAGCTCACACCATCTGGTGGTTCGTAACAGTACTGCTATGTGAAACTGTTTGTGACCCATCGCAGACCACATTCAGACTTCAAAACAAAAGCACTAATTTTTTGAAAATTTTTAATATCCTCCAAGAGCCCACTGTACAATTTTTCATGCATACCTGTATGGACGATGATCAATCATTTAGTTGCTTTCGAACGTTCAACTCGAGCCTGACTGATGACGTCTTAAGGCCAGAACCCGGTCTTGGTAGATGCTTGTTGACGTTTTATCGGGCAATTTTTACGTGGAGCACGGGAAAAATTTTCCTTGTTTTCTGAATATTTTTAAATATGAGTATGTATATCGTATCGACTCAATAAAATTGCCTATTTCTTCTTGAGATAGAGTATCCCAAGCTATATCTAATTCATATCCTAGAGCTTCCCAAGTCCTTGGGGGCTGAGGTAAATTTTCTAACCATGTACGCATCATGTCCCAAACATATCTATGGGAAAAACGTTGGGAGATCTGTTTGGATATGGCATCAGGTTGGATATGGCCTATTCAAGAAACTAAAAAACTTTGGTAATATGCCTCCGCATATTTTCTTGTTAAAAAATAGGACCTACCAGCCGGTTAAATTAGGGAAGAACATACGGCTGCACAACTTCCTAAAGAAGACCTGCTTTAATAAGTAATAGCACCTCATATCATAACACCTACTGTTAGGAGTACATAACATCTAAATAAGGTTGACGTCTTTCTCAACGTCACCGTTTGGCTCTTCGACCGGTATACATTCATCACCAAGGACAATGTGATACTATTCCACGCTCCTTGGTTATCGTTCTCTTACTTCGGACACTTACAAGTGGCTCTTCTCGTGATTTTCCTAACCACCTCATCAGCTAAAAATCGTCCTTGTCAAAAACTGGTCCCTGATGACAAAGTCTTCTTAGATTTAGGGTATTATCAAACATCGTATGACATCTTATCATTGTGGTCTAATATCTTAAGGTGTGGTTGGCGATTTCTTAAAATGAAAACCATATTTACTATAGCAATCATTCGGTTTCTTTGAATACTTAGTTACTCAGTTGTCGTGCTCCGCTCAAGGCGTTCTAACATTACTAAAACTAAATTGAAAATATTTTTAAACCGCTAAAAATACCTGAAAAAATCCCATCTTAAAGAATTTATCTGAACGGGGAAATCTTGTTTTCAGATAAAATTTCGACATGTGTGGAGTCACTAGAGGAGATTGAATAAAACGTTGGCAAAAGTGTATTGTCTTAGAAAAGGACTATTTTGAAGAGGGCATAACAAATTTGAAATATTAGGAGAAATGTGGTGTTTGATATACTGATGCTGTAAAACATTTTATTTTGATTTCATACATATTTACTTATTATCACCTTCAATGTACACTCCTCCTCTACCCTTACAACGCTTCAAGCGAATCTTCCTGGAACTCTTCATCTGTTAGTTCCTTCAGAACGCGTGCCGCTTTTTCTTTCACAGCTTCAACGAACTCAAATTTTGCTCCTTTTAATTCAGATTTCACTTTAGGAAACAGATAGAAGTCGTACGGCGCAAGATCCGGCGAATAAGGCGGGTGGTCTAACACTAGAATGCTGTACTTGGCTAGAAACCTCTTGACAGACAATGCGGAATAAGCCAGCGCATTGTCTTGGTGGAGAACCTACGACTTGTCCTTCCACAATTCAGGTCGTTTTTCCTTATTCTTTCACGAAGTTCAGCAAGAACGTGAAGGTACACAATCCCAGGAATATCGAAAAAAACAATCATTATTGCTTTGAATTTGAATTTACTCATTCGAGCTTTTTTATAAGTAAAAAAACCACGATTCGTCACATGTTATTATCCTTACCAATAAGTTTGGGTCATTTTCAATGGCATTCAAAGTGTCCGTACAAACGTTTTTGCGAGCTTCTTGTTGTTCAAACGTGAGAATTTTAGGCACTATTTTGGCACACACTTTTTACATGTTAAAACTGTTATGTAAAATTGGCCGTACGCATTCTTTGCCAATTCCTACAGTTTCAGCAATCGCACAAATACTTAACCGACGGTCAGATCGAACCAGATTACCGATTTTTTCGGTATTGTCTCTCGTTTTTCAAGTGGAAGGGCGACCCGGGCCTGGATCTTTAACGTCTTCTCGGCCATCGTGAAAACGCTTAAACCACTCAAAAACACATGATAAATCAAGTGAAAGTAAAATCACAGTAAAATCAAAGTAAAATCAAGTAAAATTCAAGTGAAATTTCACAACAACTCGTTGCTATTATACTTAATATTTTTCTAGTGAAACAAAAAAAATAACTCTAATGCGAACGAAGGCTACGGCTTTACGGATTTGTTTACAGCAACGAGAGCTACTGCATTCGAAAGGGAAGGCTTCACGCTAAACAGCTGTTAGTCGCTAGCGTTTGGGGCATGCGTACTTCTTCTGTAGCAGCGTCAGTCTTGTTATATAATAGCCGCACCTCGTACACTAATAACTCTCATAGTATTGTAATATGAGGAAAACTAACACAAGCAGCTTCATAAAAATATCTAAAAGGCCTGCTATTACTCACATCAAAAGTACATGAAAATGAGACAAATACAACAGGCTTTAAACTCTTAAATATCGAAAAACAGGTTTTTGTGTAAAGTTGAAAGACATTCAAGACGTGTTGTGTCAATATTTAATCATTGTCGATTTCAGATTTCGTACAATGTGTTAATAAGTTTTGAAGGATTTTTAAACAATTCATGCTGAAAGGTTTAATGACGTTTTGTATGTAACCAAAGAATAGGGCAATCGCAATACTGTATGACATGTCAGCTAATGAGAATTTTACAGTGTCGCTGAATATTAAAAATATATCAAGGGTATTTCTTGTAATATCTATAAGTTTGAGCAGTTATTGCAAATAGACTACATAATTTAATTATTTGAGTTATATATCATTTTGCAGCACTCAAATTCATCAAGTCTTTTTGCGCCATCAGTGGAACCAGCAATTCGGAATGCTTTTTGGCTCCGCCAGCAAGCAACTAACAAAATGTTCATTTAGGCGGGGACGCAGGTGGTTGTGTGTTTCACAGATTGTGGAGATTGTGGAACCCAGCAGTTGAGTGCATGACACTCAGCTAGTGTTGTCACATTGGACGGAGTCCAAGGAAATCTAACACTGCATATATACACCATCCGACGGGAACTGACTGTGGATAGGGTCTCCCTATGCTTGACGAGAGAGCATATATCGGTACCCTGAGGAGTCTGAACATCACGAGACAAAACATGTACCCTTCAACGAAGGGATGGGTGGAGCTCGTCTCCAGTCATATATATATATATATATATATATATATATATATATATATATATATATATATATATATATATATATATATATATATATATATACAGACAGAAGAATTTCAGTTTTAGGAAGGGATTTAGAGATTGTGGACAGCTTTGTATATCTTGGGCAGAGGATTTCCATGGAGGGGAATACTGCCCGGGAGGTGGAACGGCGTGTTAAATGTGGCTGGCAGGCATTTGGTAGGCTCAACATAGTGTTTAAGAGCAGACTCCCACTTTGCCTGAAAAGAAAAGTATTCGATCAGTGCGTTCTACCCGTTATGACATACGGAAGTGAAACCTGGACACTCACATCGCAATCGATTCAAAAACTTCGGGTGGCACAGAGGGGAATGGAAAGATGTATGCTTGGCATTACAAGACGAGACAGAAAGTCCTGCGCATGGATCAGGGAACAAACAAAAGTCTGTGACATCATTGGAAGAGTAAAACAGTTGAAATGGAGATGGGCAGGCCATATAGCGAGGCGATGGGACGACAGATGGACCAAGGCAATCCTGGAGTGGATACCGCTTGATCGCAAACGTCCGCGAAGAAGACCGAAAGCACGATGGACTGATGACATCGTTAAGTATATTGGACCCGAGTGGCAGAGGAAAGCCCAGGACCGTGAAGGTTGGAAGCATGCTGAAGAGGCCTTCATCCTGCAGTGGATCGATACGGGCTGATGATGATGATGATGATGATATATATATTTTTTTTATCAGTGCGTACGGCCTGTTCTGAGATACGGAAATGAAACATGGACACTCACATCACAATCAATTCAAAGGCAGCACAGAGGGGAACGGAGAAGTGTATACTTGGCATTACAAAGCGGGACAGAAAGACCATGAATTCGGAGAACAGACGAAAATATGTGACATCATTGCAAAGGTGAAGAAATTGAAAATAGATATGAGCGGGCCATATGGCGAGGCGATATGACGACAGATGGACCAGAGCAATCCTGGGATGGATACCGTTTGACCATAAACGTCCACGAAGAAGACCTAAGACACGATGAATCGATGACATCATCAAGTATATTGGACCCGAATGGCAGAGGAAAGCTCAGGACCGCGCGAGTTGGATGCATGCTGGGGGAGACCTTCATTCTGCAGTCGGCAGGGAGTCGGAGACCTCTGGCCAACGTTTCAAACCGAAAACAAAAACTTTCTTTGGAACGGTAAGTATCAACTCACTCCTGCGCTCAGGAAAATTACACGAATTGGGGTAAACATTAAATCAGCAAAAAATCGAAAGCTCTGCAAGAAATCAGGTTGACAGATGATAACACTTTGGACTTTGGACGGCAACTACAGACATTTTAAAAGTGAAACTGACAAAAGAATACTCAAAAACAAAATTCTATTGGGTGATTCCAACGCCCAACTAGGGAAAGAAAGAAAGTACAGAAAAACAGTCGGCATTTTTCCCGCTCATAAATGGATCGACCATAATGGCAGAAGATTGGCTGAACTATGTTCGCAGTTTAATCTAAAAATAATGTCAACCCATTTTAAGAAGAAAATAACAAAACAAAAGACCTGGAGATGCCCAAACAAGTACATGGGTAAATTTCAAATTGACTATGTTGCCATTTCGTATCTCAATTATAAAGAGATTTTGAATATTGAAGAAGGAAAGGAGCTAACATAGACACGGATCACTACTTGACTAGAATCAAGCTTAGCTTAAAACCTCGAAAACTTATTCAAAAAAGACTACTAATCCCAAAGTTCGACCCTACGAATGTAAAACAAACCCTAACAGAAGAGCTTGATAAACAATTAGCACAGACCTAGCAAGAACTGAAACAAAAATTTATTAAAACAGCCCTAAAGTTGGTCGCTTTACAAAAACGTAGAAAATATCCGTGGTAGGATGAAGTTTGCAGTATTAACAGTAGCAGTATTAATCCGAAATAAAGCATTCAAAGAGTGGAACAGTCAAAAAACAGAAATAAACTATATCTTTTTAGGAGTAAGAAAAGAAACATCGAAGCTAATTAGACAAACTAAAAGAAAATATGAAATCAATCAACTTAATGAAATAGAAAAAGATTTAAAAAAAAACACCCGAAATTTTTACACAACATTTAAAACTAAATTAACAGGCTATTAACCCCAAAGTATTTGATTTCGAATGGAAAACGAACAATTAGGTCTAAATAACCAAGGCAATTACAAAGAACGTGCAAAATATTTTGAACAACTACTAAACTGTCCTGAGCCCTTAAACACATTACCAACACTAAACACTAAACAAACAAACCCAGATACATTACCACCAAATGAAGATAAAATAATTAGGCAAATCAAATGACTTAAAAATAACTTCTGGTGAAAATCACTGCTGAATTTTTGAAATCCGCTGGTCCAACCAAGGAAATAAACTAAATTCTACAAGAACTTTGGCGAACCAAACGGATTTCGGAAGATTGAAAAGATGCTCTAAACCATCAACTACATAAGAAAGTAGATAGAACGGATGTAAACAACTATAGAGGGATATCTCTTCTCCCAGTTTGTTACAAGATTCTATCTCAATGTCTACTAGACAGAGCACATGGACAGTTAGAACCTAACATTGGTGAATATCAAGCAGGTTTTCGACCGGGCAGATCCTGCCCTGAACAGATCCTGAATCTGAAGTTGATTCTAAGACATCAAAAACTGTACAATAAAAATCTCGTCTGTACATTTGTGGATTTCAAAAAAGCATATGATTCTATTGACTGCGAATCTTTATTCCGAATCTTGAAAGAACAAGGACTAGATCTGAAAACGCTGGCAATTATTAAAGCAACGTTAACTAACACAAAGTCAAAAGTTAAATTCATGGGTGAGATCTCGGAGCCCATTCTTATTTAACTGTGTTCTAGAAAAAGTAATACAGGAATAGCGTGAAAAAAAATCGACCCTGAATATTGACCAGCCCATTAAACTGGGGAGAACCGACATCAAAATAGATTGTCTGGTGTTTGCTGATGATGCAATTTTAGCTCAAGATACATTAACGGCACAAAAACAGACTGAAATCCTAAAAGAAACAGCAGAAAACGTAGAACTCCAAATTTCGTTTCTAAACACCATTTCTAAAAACAAAATATGGTAACATCAGACGAGTCTCTCAATTTCAATATTCGGGTGAAATAATCATGAATAACGGGTTGAAAAAAGCGGCCTATAAAGGTAGGTGCCAAAAAATGGAAACTGCATAGCGACTTACACATAATATTTACAACAAAAAATGCATATTTTAAAACACAAAACTGAGACATTACAACACACTTATTAAGCCAGAATGTCTATATAGCGCAGAAACGCTCATTTTAAATAGAAAAAAAGACATCGAGGAGATGCAAAAGAAAGAAATACAAATCATAAGAAAAATCTTAGGCCTCAAACAAATAAATAGCACAACAATCCGACTTCGAGAAAACCAAAAAAATAAACAATACACAGATATACATAGCGATATGAGAAAAAGAAGACTTAAGTTTTACAGACACATAAAATGGATAAATCCGAATAGGCTAACTAGAGAAATTGAATTTTATAAAAATATGAGTAGATCTAAAATAGAAACAATTAAATGGATTGCTGTAATTAAAGAGGAGCTAAGATTAGCAAATGTTACACAAGATGAAGTTCAGGATAGAAACTGTTTTAGACACAGGGTTGACATTTGGGAGGTTGCCCAGAGAGAAAAATGTAGAAAGACCGAAAAAATTTGGTCTGACGAAAGGAAGAAAGCTCATAGTGAGAGGATGAAATCAGTATGGGCGCAAAGGAAGGCTAACAACAACAAACTGTACTTCGTGTGGTCCACTAGAGTCCATACGTGAATAATATTAAATAAATGAATATATGTATATATATATATATATATATATATATATATATATATATATATATATATATATATATATATATATATATATATAGAATCACCGGGTTAGATCAGGCTGCCACTGGACTTTTAACATTGCTATGCTTAATATACGGACTATGAAAACGGAGCCCTGACTGCAAGAACTGTTAATCGAACTTGACAACATACATTGGGATATTATTGGGCTCTGTGAAACACGAAGAAAGGGTGAAGAATTAATCAAACTAGAACCAACTGGTCACGTACTCTACACCCGAGGTACGGAGAATGGACGATGTAGTGGAATTGGATTCCTCATCAATCGAAAGCTGAAAGACAGTGTAGTTAAATATGAAAGTATGTCTGACCAATTAGCCCAATGCGTCATTCAGTTGAATAAAAAGTTTAAGCTTCAAATCGTCCAAGCTTATGCACCAACTATAAGCCATAGAGATGAGGAAATTGAGGAATTTTACGATGATGTGGCCCAACTTTTAGACAAAGAGAGGTGTAGGTATAAAATCCTGATGGGTGACTTTAATGCCAGAATCGGAAAAGCAAGAACTGGTGAAAATGCAACTGGCCCATATGGAAATGGTGAGCGGGACAATAGAGGTGACAGGCTGGTTGACTTTGCTGAAGGTCAACAATTTTATATTATGAATTCGTTTTATAAGAAAAAGATCAACAGAAAATGGACATAGAAAAGTCCATCTGGACTCACCAGTGAAATTGATTGTATCATGTCAAACGATAAAGCAATATTTTGCAATTGTACTGTTCTTAACCATTTTAATGTGGGAAGTGACCACTGAATGGTACGAGCAAAGATTAGGATAAACTGCCGAAAAGAACGCGAAAAAATGATAAGATCAAAAAGTGGCAAAGTGGATTCTGGGAAGCTAGTGGAGAGGGGCAGAGATTTTGAAATTACTTTGTCGAACCGCTTTGCTGTGTTACAAGACCCAGAGGAAATGGAAATTACAGACCAATATAAAGAAATCGCCAACAATGTGCTTAAAACGGCGGCTTCAATAGCACCAGAAGATAAATGTTTCAAAGAGTTCAATGAGATGATTTCCAATGAGACCATTAATTTAATGGAAAAACGCCCGACAATGAAGAATACAGACAGTACATTTAACATGCAGCTAGTGCAAAAAACTCTGGAAGAAAACAGGGGAATTGACAAAGCTAAGCAGAAGCTGAGAAGGAAAAGGACACAAATGTTTTCCTTAATACGTGAGGATGGTATAATATGCAGGAATCGGACGGAAATGTTAGAGGTTGTCCGAAGATTTTATTCAAAGTTATATGAGGACCAGAATCAGACAGAACAACAGCAATGCCTACAGAAGAATAAATACCGAATATCCTGGTGGAGGAAGTGACAAAGGCTATAGATTCGATGAAAAATGGCAAGGCTCCAGGAAAGGATAGTATAACGGTGGAAATGTTAAAAGCTGGTGGTCGGACCTTACATAAAACACTGGCAAGATTATACACAAAATGCCTCAAACGACAAAAAGTACCCAGCTTATGAAAAAATGCAGAAGTGATTCTTTTACATAAGAAAGGAACACGGGAAGATTTAAAGAACTACCGCCCAATAAGCCTCCTATCAGTGTATCAATGGTCTACAAAGTTTTCACCAAGATAATATCCAAAAGAATACTAAGAAAACTTAATGACGCACAACTAAGGGAGCAAGCAGGATTCAGAAGTGGATTCAGAAGTGGATTCAGTATATTGGATCATATCCAGGTTCTATAGCAGGTCATAGAAAAACACAACGAATACACTGTGCCACTGTACTTGACATTTATCGATTATGAAAAAGTATTTGATTCAATCTCAAAGCGGGCCATAATGGATGCACTGCTTAGTCAAGGTGTAGCGAAAGCCTATGTAAACCTACTAGGATCGATATATGATGAAGCTACAGCGACAGTCCACCTTGACGATCTTGAGGTGGGAATAAATGTAAAGCGAGGCGTACAGCAAGAGGACGCAATATCGTCTCTTCTTTTCTCAGCCTGCCTGGAAGAAGCATTTCGTAAGCTGGATTGGGAACAAGATGGAATAAGGATTAATAGTGCGTACTTAAATCATCTTAGATTCGCAGATGATATCGTTCTTCTTGCACAAGACCCAGATGAGCTGCAAAGACACGTACAAGAATTGCAAAGAGCTGGGGAACCATTTGGCTTGAAAATAAACCAGAAGAAGAGTCAGGTCATGTCCAATAATTTTGCTGAGGACAAAAGGATTTCTATTTTAGGAACGGATTTAGAAGTTGTGGATCACTATATATATCTTGGGCAAAGGGTTTCAATGGAACGGGATACCGTCCGGGACGGCGCGTTAAATGTGGCTGGCAGGCATTTGGCAGGCTCAACATAGTGTTTAAGAGCAAACTACCACTTTGTCTGAAAAGAAAAGTCTTTGATCAGTGTGTCCTGCCCGGTATGACATACGGAAGTGAGACCTGGACATTCACATCACAGTCAGTTCAAAAACTTCGAGTAGCAGAGAGGGGAATGGAAAGATGTATGCTTGGCATTACTAGACGGGATAGAAAGACCTGCACATGGATCAGAGAATAAACGAAAGTGAATGACATCATTGGAAGAATAAAGTAATTGAAATGGAAGTGGGCAGGCCATGTAGCGAGGCGATGGGACGAAAGATGGACCAGGGCGGTCCTGGACTGGATACCGCTTGATCGCAAACGTCCACGGAGAAGACCGAAAACACGATGGACTGATGATATTATTAAGTATATTGGACCCGAATGGCAAAGGAAAGCTCGGGACCGCGAGAATTGGAAGCATGCTGAAGAGGCCTTCATCCTGCAGTGGATTGATACGGGTTGATGATGATGAGATATATATATATATATATATATATATATATATATATATATATATATATATATATATATATATATATATATATGTATATATATATATATATATATATATATGATAGAAATTTTATATAATTTTGGAAAAAGAAGTTTTATATGATTGAAGTTATTATTGCAAAGAGAAGATACCTCTCAAAATTAGGAGAAACGCCAAGTAACCAAGTATTTCAAGCAAAAAAAAACTACAGGGGGTATTGTACAGTAACAATATTGTAGAGGTTCTTATTTTCCATAATCTAAAGAGCTATGCCACAACATCAAAGCGTCTGTGAATTTATAGTGGACACAATGCTCTCCTTTTAAATTTTTCTAAAATAGCTTGTGTAAACATTTAGAGATTGCTTGTGGGGTTACTCAGTATATTCCTGAATGTTCTGCAACATTTAGTAAAAATTTCCAGTTCAAAATTAATGGAACCATTTCTTTCGGGCTTTCGCAACATTTTTTTTTTCATTTGAAAGCCGTAAAGAAGGCAGCCCTCAAATGTTGTTTTTCGAATGAAATCGTGTGTACAACTGATATTTTAAGTTATATTCACATAACGCTCATATATTAGACCTCGTTTTGACTCTGAATGATGGCGCTTTAAAATAACTTTATAGCGAGAAAAAACTGATTCGAATTGGTTGTGCAGTCAATGAAACGTAGTGGCCAAGAATTAAGTTATAATCAATATTTTTTTTCAAAATTATTATTTTTTGGTTGCCCAATTAATAATACAGCAATGGCATTATCAATTCTGGCATTTTTTATTTCATAACGATTTAGTTTTGCAAGGATTTGTTTATTTGATGTACCCGATTTGAATATATTTTTATTTAATTATAGATACTAAAGCAATAAGTAAATAATATAGACATATAATATTTTTAAAACACGAGTATATGAAATTTATCGTCAACTGAGCGAATCCGAAAGAAGTGAGTTTATTAGTTTATGAAAGGAGTTAAAAAAAAAGAAATGAGGGAGTTTTTTTACAGAAATCAGGGTACTGTAATGAGAACAAGTTAAGTCAACATGGTGTCAAGCGTGGTTTGACAATACCTAAAATTTAAATTGAGTAGGCACCGGATATCAAAGGCGTACAAATGATATTCAAAATGAATGTCTAATACTTATGGCCATCAAAGACCAATTTGATCTATAGCTGATGGGTGATTAGAAGAGTAAGAGCTACTTTGTAAGTATCTATGTAAGTATTTGAACTGCAAGATTATCGATCTTAAGCCATGACTAACCGTTGAACATAGATGAGAATGATTACAGTTGTGTAGAGAAGGACAACGTTTAGAGACGTTGATTCAAGTTGTCGAGGGTGATGAATTTGATTTTTATTTAGGTAGACTTGATTGCTAAAGAAAACTCAGATAGTGTCATCGAGACGTCAACCTCCATTTGATGTTAAGTAGCATACGTAAGTATCAAGTATCAATTCCCTACTTTAATAGGTTAGTAGTAATGTGAGAAATAAGATAATATCGGGCAGTATGTTGCCAAAGTTTGTTCGTACTTTTTTCAAGAGACCCATATCAATTTAATACCATGGCCAGTCAGATCGGCCGACCTTTCGCCTATAGATCATGTTTGAGAATAATGATTAGAATGTTAAGACATTTCTCTTAATATTCATGAATTTTAGGGGCTCTAACACAAGAAGTACAGGCAGCTTGGGATACTACATATCAAAAGTAGACCATCTCATTGATCGAGATCATATGTCAAGACGTATGGGGGAGTGTATAGGTAACCGGAGTGCACAAATATATTATTAACAAAATCAATACAAAACTTAGAAAATTCTCGTTCTTTTTCAGTTTTAAACGTTTACGCCTTTCTGTCGGCATCTATGGTTACCAAAATATTATTAAAATCGAACATCCTTTTCTGGGGTCAAATATTTGTTGATAAATTGAGTTTTTTTTTTCATTATTCTTTAAAATGGCAATGCCACATTGGATTTGAAGAAGAAACTTTATTATAAAGGGTCCTTCAAATTGAGCGATTTGTTTAATTCTTGAATAAAACATAGAATTTGAGCTGATTTCATAAAACTTCTTATTGACAACTGAAGCATAGTGTATGACATTTAAACATGAAAGACAATATCTGCTAAATGACCACTTCTTACAGTTCCACAGACATCCACTCTTTTGTCAAAATTTTGGATGACATTTTAGCACCAGAGTGGCTCTATTTCACCAATAGCTCGAATAATTTAATCGTTTAGTTCAGGAATCGACCGTGGATTGTTCTTATAGACCTGCCTTTCCACGTAACCCCAAAGAAAATAGTTCAACGGTGTCAAATCACATGATCTTGGTGACCAAACATCACTATTTCTTGCAATAACATGCCCAAGAATTTTTTCTCTCAATAAATCAATTGTTTCATTAACAGAGTAAGATGTAGCACCATTCTGTTGGAACCACATATCCCCCAGATCAATGTTATTCAATTCAGCCCACAAAAATCCAGTTATCATCTCACGATATCGAACAGCATTCACAGTTACAACTTCAACAGCAGCATTCTGAAAAAAATACGGCCTAATTATATCTCCCGATCATAATGCCCACTAAACAGTTTAGGATGTAAATGTTTCTCATGAATCAATCGTACATTTTCCTGACCCCAAATGCGGCAATAATGTTTATTTACATAGCCACCAATTTCAAAATGTGCTGAGTCTGAAAATATGATTTTTTTGGGAAAGATCATCCGTTTGTTCTTTAATCCAATTGACAAATACACGACATTTTGAATGATCCAGTGGCGTTAGTTCCTATATTATTTGAACCTTATATGCATTCAGAGCTAAATCTTAAGTGTTATTTATTTACATACTGCAATATTTTATTTAGAAAAATCATAAACATTTTCAGCTTTTTAAATGTACGAAAATGTTAATCCTCATTCTATTAATGTTCTTACCGTACCTCTTAGCACTTTTTCCTTGTTACTAATAATTTCATAATGTGTTTGTATATTGGACATGTTTTAGACTTTTTTTTTCTAATTAAGTTTAAAACAAATAAAACTAAATAAACAACACTTATATCCATTATAAATAGCCACAATTGTTCAATGAATTATGTTTTATATTAGTAACGTTGCCATATTGAGAATGATAAATTTAGGTCCATTAGTATAACAGAGATAACCTCCATTTTCAAACAAGAGCGTGAATTAAATATTTTTGGGGTTGTCGAAAGAATCATTTATTGAAGGGGTACAATTTATCTTCAGTTATTTTGGAGACATAAAATCGATAAATAAACTCTTTCCTCCTTTTTTAGTCTAAATATTTGTCGATAAATTTGGTTTTCTTGTTAATTCATTATAACATTTCGGAATTGATTGTGAGTTTCAAGAAAAAAATTAATTATTAACTAACCTATATGTAAAATACTTGCTAATCATTGTTATATTGTATAAAATAAAAATTTTTGTTGACCCTTTTTTCACTAATGATTTTTGTTTTGAATTTATCATATAAATAATTTGTCTAAAGGAAACGCTGTAACGAAAATGGTTTGTTTGAAGGTAACGGAAATAATTGTCAATAATTTCCTATTTAAAATAGATTCCTTGTAAGTCAACGCGGGTAGCGGTTGGAAATTTTGTTGAAGCTTTCGTGGTTTTCGTTTTTGGAAATCGCCGCCAAAGCCTATTGGATATCATTAAACGGGTGGATCATTTTATCATTGCATCGCCAATTTAGTTTTAGGAACATCCAAAAGCCATATGCCACAATAATATTGCTTACTAGCCGCAAATAATCTTGTTGGGCCGATTTAGAAATACCAGTGAGTTCATCCATAAGCTTAGTAGATACACAACATAATAGATAAATAGACATTTTTCTATATTTCATTGAATTATGTTCAGTTTTTCCTGCTTCAGAATACACGCTACTAGCGTGTTGTAAAAGCCAAAAAATACTGGTGCAAATAAATTCGGTATTGATTTATTAAAAGCGTTACTTAGTTTACAAACAAACATATGGTAGATACGTGTAATATTCATAATAGACTTTATGAGTTTCAATGATTTTACTCAAATGTTTGGAGCTCATCAGTCGCTGATGTCGATACTTTCGAAATGAGTGATAATCAGACGGATCTGGTTATCACTCATTAATGGGATACTCGGATAGAACTAGTGCAAAAGCAGTGCTAACTTCCACAGTTGAGGTACTCTTTGCGTTTTGCGACATCATGGCCAGCATAATTGCAAACTAATTTGCGGATGCATCTATTGCTATAGATAGTGCTTTGATAGGCTGATAGTGCTTTGCCGACATAGTCTGATCAAGATTAAGTAATTTATTATGCATCAGAGTCTTCATATCCTAAAGAGATCCTAAGCAAATTTTAATGAAGGTTGAACACGAGTCAAGCAATTCAGATTGTCACATAATATCCATTTTTCAACAGTGATTTTATACAGAACGTCTTTTGTTTTACTACGCGAACTACGAAGTAAATAATTTAGCTCGATACATTTCATTCAACGATTTTTCAGCATTAGTTATCATTTTTGGACTGTGTTTTGTGAAATTGTCAAAATATGAGTTTATTTCGACTACGATTTCATCATTGAATGCAAATATACCGCAACCATATTTTTAATTTTTAGAAACAGAAAATAGTCCTAGATACCAAACCTGAAGAAAATGGTGCATGAGAAAGCGATTCCAATCATAAACTGCAATTTTATTTGCACTATTGTGAACTGGTGCATTGCTGTGCAGAGAGGGATTTTTTCTTCGCCAAAAGTAGTACCTTTTTTCTAATTAGATCATTAGTTTGTCCAATAACATTTTTGTTTGTCCAATAACATCAGTTTGTCCAGGCACAATAGTATTCGCCACTAATAATTTTTCTATTTCAAGATACTCCATGAGTTATACTCCATATAGTTATATGTGTATCCCAAAATATATTGGCCATAATTTTGCCAACTAACAATTTTTGGTCTTTTTGGTTAATATTCATCCAGATCAATCCACTTTATAGTTTGTTTTCTGAAGTATCGTATGTAGTGATGAATCCATGTTTCATCAACAGTGATTAATCAACAGAAAAAAAACTCTTTTATTCCGCATTAACATGTATACTGTGAAGTAGATGTACGTTTGCGTTTTTAATCAATTGTGACCTTGCATGTGGTGAATGAATTGCATTATGATTTAGAAATGTATCTACTCTTCACAAAATGCAAAATACGTTAAACCAAACGTTTTCAGTTGGAATGATTAAAATCAGAATGCAAAATTTGAGGTACAATATATTTTTCGTTTTATATCTAGTGCCGATGTGCCTTTTAACTAAAATACAATAATAATAATTTGCTTTAAATACAGCTTATGGACCACCACCATTTTCACTATTGTTTTCTGAGGCTAAATGGCTTGTCGTCAAAGTATACAGGGTGTTCTCAAAGTTGAGTCATTTATTTTAACAGGTTGTAGAACTCATAAAAATAAGTAATTTTTCTAAAAACCATTTATACAAAACGTGCAAAATGAAAAAGTTATTAACAGTTACAAAACTGGTAATATATAAAACCTGGCTTTTTGATATTCTCGACCACTGCATTGTAAACATATAAAGTATTTGTTGACTGCTGATACTGGCTATGACTAGTTTTTTGTATTCTTGTACGATATTTCTTTTGAGTGCGATGTTCGGTTTGACCAGTGGTAATAATTCGTTAATAGTGCGTGTTTAATTTTTGGGTAGTTTCTCCAATTGAAATGCCATGCATTTATGAAAACAACGAACTAGTGGACATAATATTAACTTACAAGGAGTACCAACAAAATGCAGCCGCAGCATATCGTTTGTATACGGAAAGGTTTTCTTTAAGAAATCATCCGGCTTCGCGGATATTTGTAAATTTAGTTACAAGACTTCGCGATACACTGTACTAAAAGACACATTGAGGAGATCACGCTGGAAGAGCTCCACGCGAAATGATTGAGATTGTAGAAATCGTCGAAAACGAGCTAACAACGAGCACTAGGTCTATAGCAGGTCAAGTTGAAGTTGGTCATAGTAAAGTGTGGAAAACTATATGACAACAGTTTTATCTCTATCATTATCCAACGGGTACCAGCGTTACAACACGAAGATTATCCTAGAAGAATCGAATTTTGTCATTGGTTTTTATTTCAGTACAACAAAAATAAAAATTTTACCAAATTTGTTTTGGCTACCGGCGAGGTCACATTTTGTTACAAGAAATGGAGTAAAAAATTTCCACAATAACCATGTTTGGGCAGTAGAAAATCCGCATGCTGTGAAAAGAACCCATCTTCAGTACAGATTTTCAGTAAATGTTTGGGCTCGCGTAGTAAATGGCATGCTTGTTGGGCCATTCTTTTTTCCAGGTCGAAGGACAGGTGAAAATTATTTAGACTTCCTTCAAAACAATCTATCACAATTATTACAACATGTTCCTATAAATGTTAGACAAAATAGTTTATACATGATAGAGCACCGGCACATTTTAGACGAGAAGTATCATGGAGAAGAACAGATGGATAGGGTGCAATGGGCCCATTGCGCTCGCTCTCCGGATTTAACGTGCATTTCTTTCTGTGGGGCTATTTAAAAAAGTTAGTTTACCATGATAGAGAAGTAAATGCTGTGGAAGAACTACAACAACGCATCGAAAACGTTTGTAATGTTATTTGTGGACATCGGGATTTTATTTTTGACGCATGTAGTGACGCATGGGTACGCCGAGCAAGATGTTGTTTTGTTATTCTGGAATTGTTATATAAATGATTTTTGCTAAATTGATTTCTATATATATATATATATATATATATATATATATATATATATATATATATATATATATATATATATATATATATATATAAATAAATAAATATATATATATATATATATATATATATATATATATATATATATATATATATAAATAAATAAATATATATATATATATATATATATATATATATATATATATATATATATATATATATACTGTTTTAGTGTAAGGTTTGCTGTTAATTTATATTTTTTCTTAATTACAATAGTAATTTTTATCTGTTGTCCCACAAATATAGGATAAATTATTGAAACGAAAGACTTAGGCATCACGTTAGCTAGTTAGGAAAATGTAGAAAAAGTTAAAGACTAAATACAGAAAGCTAAAAAAAGTGGCAGGATGTCTAAGTTATACAATATTAAAAAATAACTATACTAGCAATAAAAGGAAGACAAGGACCTATAAGACCAAAACATATGTCCAGAAGTTTGGAATATTCAAATATTTCACATTTTTATTGATATTAAGTTTTTCTTTTACTCGTTTACGTAATCATCAATTTATTACAACTCCTAATGGTACCAAATAAAACTCGACACCAAATGACCAATGTGTGTAAAATTGATTTATTATTTTCGAGTCAAAAAATTACAATGTATTATTGATTGCCTTCAAAAGGAATTTAAAAATAAAAAGAACAACTTTCAATAAGTAGTAGTTCCTTCATGGGTCTGTATGCATGCCTGTAGGCGATTTAGCATGCTGTCGATTAAATGATCAATTTGGGCTTGTGGAATTCCCTCCCATTATTCACAAGCAGCATCTTTTAGTTCAGAATGTCCCAAGTCCATGTTTTCAGAATGTCCCAAGCACGTTCAATGACATTCATGTCAGGGGAATTTGCTGACCACCCTAACTTGGTTATTCCCTCCTCTTCAAGAAAATGTTGCTGTTGCAAATGTGCTGTTGCTGTTCGATGAGGAGGTGCGTTATCATCCAAGCAAAATAAAACAAACAAACAAATCTGTCGGTCACTGCGCCTCGGAATAGGTGCACAACAGAATTTAAAACTTCCTCGATGTATACAGCACCAGTGACTCTTCTCTCCAGAACCAGTAGAGGTATCCGTGTACCCCTCATAATACCACCCCCAAAACATTACGCTCCCACCTTCAAATGGGATACGTGATTGAGCTGTTTATAGTCGGGCTTGTTGACCTGGAGCTCTCCTAACTAATGTTCTTCGTGAATCAAAAACCAAGCCAATTCTCGTCTCATCTGAGAACATCACGTTATTCCAGTCAGGACTATGATCAACCATTTGTCGAGCCCATTGCAATCTTACATTTTTGTGTTGAAAGGTTAGTGGGAACACGTAAAGGTCTTCTGCGATGTAAAAATTACCACTTTCAGTCTGCGTGTTATGGTTTGTCGTGAAACATTTACCCCTTCAAACCTAACAAGCTCCCTTGATATACGACTTGTAGGTTCCAAACGATTTCTTCGAGCTATCATTGAATCTGCCAGTCTTGTGCAGCTGTTGATCTTTGTTCTCTACCACTTCTGGGGCGATCCTTTACGTCATTTGTCTCTTGGATTTTTTTATGAATTTTCGATACAACACTTTAGGAAACACCTACAATTTCCGCGATATCAATTTTGCGATTAAAATTTGCTCCAGTTACACTGCGTGCCGCAGAGCGCCTTAAGTTCGACATGTCTCGCGAGAATGGCTCCAGTGTCGCCATTTTTGAATATTTTTTGATAATAACTTTTTGAATTATACTTAAATATATGCCTAATAACTTCCTTAAATATTATCTTATTATCTTTTCTTCCACCACACAAAAAAAACATTTTCAGAAAATCCTTTTTTTTAGCTTATAGCAGTGGTGTTACACCTTAATTAATATTGTTTCTTATTTCTAACAAGACAGTATTGTCAGAAGTAACTGTTAATACGAAATAATTACTAGTATCTCAAAATATATAGAGTGGTATTTACCACAAGTTACCAACTAAGATTATTTTTTATCTACAATTAAAGATTTATTGTTAACTTACTTGAAATAACAAAAAAGCATATCCTTTGGGCGGAAAATAAGATTTACTTTCCGCCTTATGAGGCCAATCTACAACTAAAGGTCCAAATCTTCGAAAACTGACCGTTATTTCATCCTCATCGATATCTGGAGGAAGACCACCTGAAAATACAATAGATACCATTAGTTAACAACTAATTTATTTTAATTCTATTACACTATAACTACAATTTTAAATTAATCCTAATTTAGAGGAAGTTATTACTTAAAATATTTAGAATCAAAGGCAGAGGCCTTGTGAATGTAAAAAATCTCTAGCTCAATCAAGAAAATAGGATGAGACATACTTAATTGATTGCAAATGAGGACCGGGGTTTCACCCCACTAAACCTAAATAAACAAAACCGTATTCATAGCAGAACAACACTCACGGATTGCTGAATATTATTATTTATATTGCTGAATATTATATTATAATTTTCAGAATAACTGAAATGGAAAAAGTCACAAAGTATGAAAATCTTGCATTTGATCTGAACAATCAATGAAAACTCCAGAAAGAGGAGGTGTTACCTTTTGTTATATCCGCCGAAGGCCTAATAAGCAAGACCTTTTCCAGAAACCTGGAAATTATTGGAGTTTCAAAATCGATCACTACAGTAGGACAACGCGCAGTTCTTATGCAAACTTGCTACATTGCTCGTAAGGTCCTGGGTTGAATGGGAGGAGCTGACTGCTTTCTCATCTTGGCATTGTAAACATGACCAGCCTAGGCTGAGATGATGAATGAATCATGTTTGTGATAATAATAATAAATGACCTTTATTGCATCATATTAATGACAAGAAAAAAAAAACAAATGTAAACAAACAAAATAAAGGAAATTTCTCCATTTATTGATCGCAAAGTTGGCGAAGTCTAGCATAATTTACTATTCAACTTAACCAACATACCCATCTTTATCCTTAGACAGTAAAAAAGACAACACAGCTATAAAATTACAAACATTTCCTCCCAGGTCTCACACAAATACTTTAATAAAGATTATTATTATACATCCATCCGGTCAGCGCCAGAACCTCAATGTCCATTATACGATAATCTTAAAAATTATCAGCAATTATAGCTGTTGAAATAATAGGAATTCCTAGACTTCCTGAAATTGTTAATATTAATATTATAATATATATATATATATATATATATATATATATATATATATATATATATATATATATATATATATATATATATATATATATATATATCTCGTAAACATCGATGTTTTATAATGTGGTATAGTAAATTTGCTTTTATATCTAATATTCACAGAATGACTGGCTGAACGAGCTACAAACATACTTTTAAGGGCTTCAGAATTATTATCAGCATTGATTTGATAACCTCATACGTGGAATTAGCTATATGCAGCTTCCATTGTGATCCATAGTAAGCTACTTAAGTCCAAAGATAAGACGACAACAAGCATTCTGCACCCGTTATATTCTTCGCCTGTCCACAGAATCGAGACACTTAGAAGCTGTACATCCTGGAAGGAAAATAAAAGAAGTGGCAAGATCGTTTGTGCCTCCAGAATCTTCCATAAGAGATAGATAAAAAAAAGGAGTGAACTATGATCATCGACTGGGACAGAAGGCAACTTTTTCAAAGGATGATGAAAATGAGTTAGCTGACCATGTTATTGGTTAATGGCTAAAAATTTTTTTGGCTTATGAATTTGCAAAGAATATTTTTTTTTTCAGCAGAGAAAGATATGGGAGGTAAATGCTGGGAGTATGCGTTCTTAAAAAGAAATCCTGGGATCTCATTGCGAGTTCTGGAGCCAACGAGCATAAATGAGCGTGAAACGTCACAGTTGCCTGTGTAATGAATGCATCAGACTGCCCATTTGTCCCACCTATGTTTATATATCCACGCCAAAGTATCAAGTCAAGTCTTAATGCTCAAAATCAGGGTGGATTAACGAAGATCTTTTTGAAAAATGGCATCGTCATTTTGCTAAACATATAAGTGCATCTACTCAAAACCCCACCTCCTAATTCTTCACAATCATGCCAGTCACTTGTCACTGAAAATTTATCAATATTGCCGCGAAAATGTGATCCACATGCTATTATTACTCTGCATACTTCCTATAGGCTGTAGTCACTGGACGTCATTTTTATTGTCGACTGAAGGCCCCTTATCACTGAGAGTGTGATTTATATATAAAAAAACAGCCACATTAAAAAATCGCTCATGATGTTTTGCCTTCAATTTTCAATAAAGCATATTTGAGAGTAGCCTCGATGGACATAGCAGTTAAAGGATTCGAAGTAACTGGGATTTATCTAATAAATCCCAACATATTCGGTGACGATGACTTTTATATCAGTTCCTATTATTGAAGAGTTAACATCTCGAAATCAAATTTCAATGAATAATGACATAGCAACCGCAGCATTTACTACCACACATATTACGAATGAAACCGGATCTATTGCTAGTTCTTCACGTAGTATTTTGCAAATCTTAAATCTAGTGCCTCAAAAAATTCAGAAAATTAAAAGACGTTCCAAGAAACAACACTCACAAATATTGACTGCCACTCCCATAAAGGCAAAGTTAGAAGAACAGGAGAAGAATAGAAGTTTAAAAGAAAATAAAGATTACAGTAATAAACAAGGAAAAGCCTTAGCAAATAGAAAAACTATCAAGAGAAGAGTGTTCATTTACAGCAGCTATGACGAAGTTCTTCTGGCACAATTATGTAATGATGACGATTATGACATGGACACAGACAAAGAAAATGAAAATACTGATGCTGTTAATGACCTTTGCACTATATGTGGAGAATTCGGCCGGGACAAGGAAGTATGGTTTCGTAGTTGTTCCAGCTGGATCCACAAGAAAGCGGTAAAGTGGTAAAGACACTGCTGAAAATTCCATTTGCGACTACTGTTAAAATGAATAATAATAATAATAATATTTTTATTCCGAGATAAATGTTGATTGAGTGGTACATCGGCTAATATCTACAATGGCCCGCTTTCCAAGATATATTTTTACTTCCTACATTATCACATAGGTGCTGTAAGAATTAAAGATTGCATTAGAAGTTGGTTGCCAGGTAAACTCTCTTATTAATAATCAAGTTTGAGTCACTCTATCTCGTACCAGTAGAATATAATAGCCACAATCCCTTAAGGGCACGGTATTATACAACCCTCCCCTACAGTTACGAACCTGCACAAACAACCTCGATGACGTGATTTGTATCCGAAGAAGGTCATGTTCTCCATGTGGGGAAATAATAAAGTTGTTATCTATCAGCGCCAGACTAAACGATTGATTCAACCGTATACTGAACGTTTTACCTCATTCTACATATGGGCTGTGGCAGAGAAATGGGCAATTTTCCATATCCATAAATGGTTAGTATCCATAAATGGTCTTTCCCGTTCGGGCATATTATAAAAATAATGCTTGTTTTGTGACAACGGTTATTTCATCGCGTCGTTTCGGTCGTTACCGAGCAGTTTCGTTAAACATTTTAGATAGGAATTTGCAACGTAAAAGGTGTGGCGATTAAAAATTCTTAATTTTTTCTTACAAAAGCATGTTTAATTTGGGAGAATGGTAAAAAATGATTTGTTCAAAAATGCTATCTGGCAATTTGTGAATGCCCTCCCGGAAAAACCGTTCATCTTTTGAAGTAGTCCAATCATCAAGCCATTTTTCGACATCTCCGTAATTGTTGAAGTGTTTCATGGAAAGTGCGTGAGACATCGATTAAAACAAGTGGTAGTCGGAAGGGGCCAAGCCTGGTGAGTTCGACGGCTCAAAATTTCCCAGCCAAGGGCGGAAATGGTGACTCTCACCGCTTTCGCTGTGTGTGATTTTTTCCGTATCTTGCAGCCCATGCTGGTCGCTTTTCGATCAATGCATAGTTCAAATTGATCAACTGTCGATGGTAGCGAACGGTATTAACTGTTTCACATGGTCTCAGAAGCTCATGGTACAGGACACCCTTCTGATCCCGCCAAATGTATAGCATTGTCTTGTTTTCAAAGAAGATTCGGTCTTCCGGCCCATGTTGATGGCCATCAGGGTCAACCCATGATTTTCTGCGTTTTGGGTTCTCGAAAGATATCTATTTTTCGCATCCAGTCACGATGCGATGCTAAAAAATCTTTCTTTCATGCCGAGAAAGCAAAACTTCGCACACCGTGTTTCGCGCTTCCATCTGTCTGTTACCCAGCTGATGTGGTCCCATTTCCTGCCTTCTAGATCTTTCCCACGGCATGCACATGATCACAAATGGTTCCACGACTAACATTTAACCTCTCCACCATTTGTTGTTGAGTTTGCATATCGTCTTCTTCCAAAAATGCTTGCAATTCGGCATCTTCAATTTTTTTAGGTTGACTTGGGCGTGTCTCCACTCTACACGTATTATGTAATGTGCAGTTGAGATTTGCGGAGTGTTTATGAAGAGATAAAGGTGACCTTTCCGACGTTATCTTCATAGAATATATTGTTTTTAGTTCTTCTGTAACATACTATGTTTCTTTTTTTTTTTTTAATAAAGTATTTCAATTAGTTACTGAGTTTTTAAAATCGCTCGTTTCTCTGTCGCACCCTGTATTTTGTATAACAAATAAATTATATTTCATTGCACCCTAAAAATCCAATGAATATATTTGCCAACGTATTAAAAATAAAGAGAAATATATAAAATAATTTGGCTCGTGTTTTAAAACGTACATGTTAATAGGATTTAAATAAAAGCATTCGGAATGTTTATTGGATTATTTAAAGCCAGGATAAATTCTATAATGTTTTTTATAGAGCACATACACGATATGTCTAATGGAAAAGGTGACTGGTTAAATCTTCTCGAAATCAAAAGCGCAAAGTTTGAATGAATATGCTCATTATGTAATGGAATTCTTAATATTTCACCCCCAGAAATTTCAAAGCACTAGCATTTCTTGGTTAGTCGTATTAACTTAAAACGTGACTGCCTTTTGAGCGTTGGTCCAAAAAATAATATATCTGTTTTATGTTGTAACAAAAAGTTACGATTACGAAAATAGGACAATAGTCCTATTTATATATTTCAAACAAGTTTATAGTAAAGTAAAAAGAAAAGATCTTAAAAATTCTATGGCAATCTGGAAGTGAGCAGTAAATTAATAAAAATGATATAAATCTTACAGGAAACGAAAAGTAGAGTTGAAATAAGTAATAGAACTTTTAAAAAATTTGGAATTAGAGAGGAAATTGGAAAAGGAAATCCAGTGACGTCGATCTTATTTAATACGATCTTGAAAAAGTTACAAGGGATGTAAATATTAATAGAATTGGTCTTGTTTATTACAAGGGACAAAAGCCTGACTTTCTTAAACAGATGACCTTGTTATTATAGCAAGAAGTAAACTAAGAAGCGTCACGAATAAATTTGAGAAAGGTACATGGAAGGAAGGGTTGTACATTAATCAATATGAAACGAAATACAAACATACACCGTATGTCGGAATAATAACTTTTAAATTTAAAGAAAACTACTACCACTATCTATTGAAACAGTATATAATCTGAAAGCTGTATATCTTTTCTATAAAACGAGACCACCATTATTAGAATCGATCAACGGATTGCTAAGTTATAACGCTTAAAGTGAGAGTACCTTGTCACCTTTCGTTAGAGAACAAAAATACGAATGAACACAGACCTAATATGAAATTTTGTTTCAAGCTCGGTAAAACTGTTACAGAAACATTTGAATTCATGACAAAAGTTTATGATATACATGTGTATTTATCCTATTCACGTACTTATCCTATACAGAATATATTCGAGTGGTATAAGCGATTCCAGGACGGCTGTGATGTTTTGAACGACGACCCACAGCCATGCCGGCCAAAAAACAAAAATCGCGATATGTTGCTGGAAAATGTGCGTGAAGTGATCGCCGACGATGTGAATTCGACTGTGAGATGGATAGCAGAGGCATCAAATACGCCCAAAGACGCCATTCACAAAATTTCGACAAGGGATCTAAACAAACGGAAAGTGTGTATTCGATTTATTCCTAACGCCTTAAATGCGGACCAAGAAATTGCTCGCGTTGAACATTGCAAGGACCTTATTAAAATAGCCAGACTAAACTGCACATTCCTGGAATCGTTTGTAACTGGTGATGAGACTTGGTGCTTCAAGTATGATCTTCAAACAAAGCGCCAAAGTGTACGTTGAGAGCCTTGGGCTCCGAAATCGAAACAATTGCGTTTCCAGAAGTCACGAGATAAAATGATTTGTTTTTACGACTTTAAAGGTATTATACTTCGGGAATTCATTCCACAGGGTCAAAATGTCACTGGTGAAAATTATCTGGGTCTTATAGAGAATTTGTGAAAGAGAATCGTTCGAGTGAGCACCGAATATCGAGCGCCGGGAAGTTGTTCGGCGATGATCTCGCAGGATCATTGCTGTTTATGAATTTTTGGCGAAAAAAACAAGTCTGTGTGCTTCAGCATCCTCCGTATTCGCCTGATTTATCCCCTTGTGACTATTTCCTTTTTCCGAAACTCAAACTGGCCATGAAAGGAACGTTTTATGACAGTGTTACGCAAGTCCAAAAGCCGTGACGCTAGTCATTGGGACGATTCCGAAAAACGACGGCTGAACGTGTATTGATGCGGAAGGGACACATTTTGAATAAAAGGAAATAATTTGGGCAAAATAACTAATTGTACTTTTTAATGTTCTGTTATTTTTCCGACATGCTGTGTATTGATAACAAATTTAAAATTGGAAATCCTCTGAAAGCAATAATGACAGAGAGTATAGAGTATGAGTTTGATGAAGTGAATAGTTTCAAATATCTGAGAGTTGTAATTACAAGGGAACCATATGCAAATATTAAAACACTAGCCAGAACGAGATGAAATGGATGTGTAGGGAGTATTTAACAAGAACTGTACAAGACAACAGGTTCGGCGGATGTTAGAAAACTCAAAGATGGTAATAGAACAAGAACTGTTAATAACAATGCTGTGGAGGAAAATGATTAAAGAATCCATGGCTCGCAAAGCTAATATACATTCTTTATAAAAAGCACCTGGAATTGTTAAATAAAACACAAAAAAAAATGTACATCAAAATTTATTTTGTCGCCTTCAAAGTAGACCCTATCGAATGCAATACAACTATGCCACCGCTTGACCCAATCCTGCATACATTGCTTATGAGCTAATTGAGGTTTCGCCTTCAGCGTTTTCTTTTACGGCCTCAAAAGACCTTCCTCGAAGTGGGAATTTTAGTTTTGGGAGCAGGAAAAAGTCACACGGGGCCATATCAGGCGAAGACAGTACTTGGTCGATAACGTTCGTTGAGTTTTTGGCCAAAAACTCTTGCAACGATGGCTTTGTACGATGGTGCATTATCGAGGTGCAAGATCCATGAATTGTCGTTCCACAAATAGTATTCCTTATTCATATTTTGTCCCTCTGGAAGAAATTTGGAGTGAACTACACCACGGTAATCAACGAAAACTGTCAGCATGACTTTGATTTTCAAGTGACTTTGTGACGGTTTTTCGAGTTTCGGCTCGGCGTCAAGGCGCCATTTCGAAGACTGTTGGCTTATTTGCATATCGTACTCCCATGCATTTGCATATCGTACACCCATGTCTCGTCGCTCCCTACGATGCGTTTCATGAAGGTGGGATCCGAAGAAGCTCGGAAAATCATGTTTTCAGCGGCCTGCTTTCTTTCGCGGCGACGCGTTTTATGCCCAAAATATCATACATAATGTTTTTTTTGTTTGCCACACAAAACTTAAGGCAAACTCTTTGCTCAATATTTTTATTCATTGTTAAATCGCAATATACACCTTGACGCTGACTACCAAACGCGTTTAAATTGGATATTGTAACTAGGCACAGTGCACACAAGAAAATTAAAGAATATTACTTATTACTATTTTACGCGCATATATATATATATATATATATATATATATATATATATATATATATATATATATATATATATATATATATATATATACAGGGTATCCCAATAGTGTGATATCGATTGATAGTATAAGAGTTGTACAACTAAATAAGCTGCATAATTTAAAATTAATTTTATTTATACGGGCTGTCTCACAGAACCGTGGCAGGGTATAGTTTTGTTTTATCTTATTGAACATTTGAACATCCTATATGTTCATCCATTTTTGCATTCGGCTGTTGATACTAAGCATATTTCGTGAAACATGCCCTATGCCTAAACTTAAAGGTTTTACCGACATCCGCTATTTTGTAAAAAAATATCGGAATTCCAGACTCTATTTTGCAGGGTCATATATTATTTATTTTTGTATGTAGGATTATCATTTTTAGGAGGCAAATTAGTGAAACTATGACTTAACTTTTAATGCAAACAAAATTTGTCTACGTTATACAGGGTGTCCAGGATAACTGAGATAAATTAAAAAAAATGAAAACATCATATCTCAGTTTTTTAAATGGAATGTCTAATAGTTTTTAGTTTTACAATATTCCTAAAACAAAACACTTTTATTCTTCTTAAACATATCCTACACCTATATGTCATATTCACGGAGATTTTTACATTTTTGTTTTTAATATTTCTTTTTTAATAGAATTCATTCCTTAAACGTTTTAGTAATAACGTCATAAAATTCAATTCAAATGGCAAATATTGTTCTAGTATAGCTTTTAAACAGTTTTTATATAATACAGAAAAAAAGAGTGTACTTCTTTCTTAATTAAATAGGAAAAATATTTGTATGATCTATTATTTTGATTATAGAAAAGAAATATGAATATCCAATTACAACTTAAAAGCAGATGGTCTAGACGCCCTAGACAATCATAGCGTAGAAACAAATGAACCAAATGGTCAATTATTTGTAATTAAAAATCCGTATATTTCATGGGCAGACAGACAACAAGGTAGGTCAAATCAAAACAAAATCCAAAGCGAACAGAATACTAGGAAATATAAATTTCATCCCTATCATATACAATTGGTGGCATTTTGTAACTGGGCAATAGCAAAAAATAAAGAACTTTTTCAAATATATTTTATTCACGAATGAGAGACCATTTTCCACAAAAATGGGTACATCAACAGACATAGCTTCCACTATTACAGTAGTGAGCTTGAAGAATTGCCTGTAGCGAGACGTATGTGATTACAGCTAGACAGCGCTTCTCCACATTTTAGCAGGCAGGTGAGACAATATTTGGACACGATTGATGAAAATAAATGGATTGGTAGGGGAGGTGCCACCCACCACAATAGAGGACATGCAAATTAGAATAAGAAATGTGTTTATGAATATTAATGAGGCAATGCTCATTACAGTCAATAGTTCTTTTTGAACATAGGCTTAGAGTTTGTATTGCACAAAATGGTAGACATACTGAACATTTAATAAATGATTGTAGTGACTTCTTCTTTATAAATATTCGTACTTAAACTGTCTTACTAAAAACTAAATATTTATGACGTTTTGTTTACTATAACAATAACTTTTGTTATTCGATAATAATTGCTTTCCAATCAAATATTATAACATGTGATGGCCTAAATTCTTAATATATCATGACTTATCATGAATTTATTCATTAGTTTAATAACAACATAAAGCCCTAAGCTGAATTCCGTTAAAAACGAGATATTAAAAACAAAAATGTCAAAATCCCGGAAATTATGGCAGATAGGACATGTTTTGACAAGAATAGAAGTATATTGTTTTAGAAATATTGTAAACTGAAAAAATATTAGACATTCAGTTGAGATATGATTGAAGAAAATTGAGATATGATAATTTCAATTTGTTTAATTTTTCTCAATTATCCTAGACACCCTGTATAATGTAAATAAATTTTGTTTGCATGAAAAATTAAATCATATTTTTACTAATATCCCTACCAAAAATGATAATCCTACATCAAACAATAAATGATATATGACACTGCAAAATAGAGTCTGCAACTCCGATATTTTTGTTACTAAACGGCGGATATCGGTAAAACCATTGGGTTTATGTCTAGGACATGTTTCACGAAATAGGTTTAGAATCAATAGCAGAATGTAAAAATGGATAAAAATATAGGGTATTCGATAAGAAAAAACAAAACTATACCACGCCACGGTTTTGTGAAACACCCTTTGTAAATAAAAATAAATTTTAAATTATGCAGCCTACTTAGTTGTACAAAACGTTTTCTCTATTTGTAGCCATTATCAAGATATCAACCGATATCGCACTATTAAGTCACCGTATATATATATATATATATATATATATATATATATATATATATATATATATATATATATATATATATATATATATATATATATATATAATAATAATTTTTTTAACTTTAAAGTTTCTGTGGCACTTTTACCCAACTTAATCTTGTTTTTAAATCGATTTGCAAAAGTTGATACACAGCTTATGTAATTACAATTGAAATACATCTTGAAATTATTGATGAGGTAAGCTTAAATGCGTCACTATATAAAGCATGCATCCATTTAAAGATACCGTTGCTAGTTACATGACGATTCCACCAGATACTTTTTCCTTTGAACAGACCGTATACTATTCGTTGTTTACTTCTTAGCGAAAAAATTGCCTAATTAAAAATTGCGTAATTAGGTTGGCCACTAAAAATAATAAAGATAAACAAATACAAAAAATAAGAAACTGTAAACAGTTTCAAGAAAATTTTATGCCAAGGTCCATATTAAGTATAGTAAAATACACTGAACGTTTAGACTAGAAAAAATTAATTTGAAAATTTTTCGAATTAAACTTTTATTTATTTGTTATTCTTAGTGGACAATAAAAAATATTGCAATATCTAAAGCTAGGTCCACATCAATACAAATTTGCGCTGTACGCGCTGTATGTGTTGTACGTGGTGTGCCTTTGCGGCACACCACCCACATTGCACACATTGCGGCACACCACGCACACAGCACATTGCCTGTGCGACAATGTGATATGCTCTGACACACAGGTCGCCGCACAGCACGCACACGAACCATCAGATAATTCAAACAAATTGTTCCAGTAAATTCAACACACACGCAAAATTTTATTGGTGTGGACCAAACTTAAAACGTCACGAATTTGTTGTTTTACAATAACACTGCTATCGTGGACCCAAATCGAAGAATTTTCAACAACGACGTAAATATTTATTAACAAATTATTAGTGGCTACTTATCAGGACAAAAGTAAACCACACTGTTTCTTGACATTTTATCGTTGTTGTTTATTTCGCAAATTAAACAACAAGAACATACACTTATACACAGAGATTTACCACTAGACATCATCTGTGATTTATTGTGATTTACTACTAGTGATTATACTAGTGATTAGACTAGTGAGATACTACTAGTGATTTACTCACTAGACATTCCTCTAAAAAAACATGAATAATTTTACTTGTCATGAATCAGCTGATGTGCATTTGTGTTTGTGCCAAACTGAGGGAAATGGTGAAGAGGCAAGACGTCTTTATTTACAAAAATATCTCAATAAACGTCAACAGGATGAACGGACATTTTACCGAGTAGACCGGAGTTCTATCAAAAGAAGGATCAGAATAATAATGCTGGACCACCGCGAGGAGTTACTGTTAACAGGGAGGAACCAATTTTAATTTTAGGGGAAAATAATCCCAGAATAAGTTCCAGACTATTAAGGGCAAAACTATTTTACGAATATTACACCAACAGCAGATATGCTCATATCCTATTCAACCTTTGCAGGCACGACATGAAGGAGACCCTATTATAAGCTTTACATGGATTTTTCAACAGACAATCTTCAACATGGCAATCAACAGACGAAACTATTTTTACCAACAATGGAATTTTTAATATGCACAATAAGCATTTTTTTCAGAAGAACGTTCACATTCTTTTTTTGAAAATGCACCATCGACATCGTTTTTCAATAAATGCGTGAGCCCGTGTTGTGGACAATTATTTATTGGTACTCCTTTAGATATTACCCAATAGAACATCGTTTTTCAACCTGGGGGTCGCGTTCAGGAATATTGGGGGTTGCAATATGTTCAAAAAATAAAACCCGTATACGAAACATCCTTCAGTTAAAGTATTTTTAATTTAAAAAGAAGTGTTTTTTTTTAATAATAATTTTATGCAACGATTGATTTTTTTTTTACTTAAAAGTTTTTTTTATACGTGGATAATCATTGTAAACACACATAAACAAATTATTTTCCAGTGATTGTAGACGATTTCTATATTTAGTTTTTAAAGGCACCATAGACGAGAAGCTTTTTTCGCAGTAGTAAGTAGTAGCGAAGGGGATCAATGTTTTCAAAGCTTCCGTTTTCACATCGTCGTGCAAGCCAAAACTTATCTAAACATTGGGTTAAAAATTCTAGTTGTAGGTTTTTGACGGCCGATATTTCAATAAGTTGGTTGTGAATCTCAATAGATAATTCAGCACCTGCAACAACATTTGCTTCAAACGCATTGAGAATCCATCTTTTCGACAAATCATCGTTGCTATCTGGAAAATAAGTAACTGAATTTTCAATTCACATAAATGCGTCTTGATACCCTCCAACACGCGGTCAATAACAGAATTTTCTAAATCCATATTTTTGGATTCCAAAATTGCGTTTTTCAAGGCGTATAATCCAAATAACAACCTTTTTGATGGAGACAATAACTTTGCCATTAATATTAATAATTTTAAAAACATTAATGTATTCTCGTATAACTAACTCGTATTCAAGTCATTCAAATGTGAATGTGTCAAATAGATCACTCAAGTAAGCCGAGAGTAATAAAGTTTTTCCATCTTGTAAAAACTCTGAAAATGAGTTATTTTTATCTGTAAAAAAAGATTTACAATTCATCTCGCAATTCCAAAAGCCTTGTTAGAACTTTTCCTCGCGACAACCACCTGCCTTCAGTTTGGAAAAGCAGTCGTATTTAGCACCCATTTCTTCACACAATGTGGAACGCAATGTAGTCTGCAATAGTCTTCAATGTAAAATTATCAATTTTTACGGCTTCTAACAGAACATTTTGTACATTATCTGGCATCTTGTTTGTAGCAAGCGTATTTCTGTGCAGAAAGCAGTGCGTCCATTCCACGTATGGCATAAAGTTTTTTAATTTTACTATTACACCACTGTTTTCCCCGTTATTGCTTTCGCGCCATCAATACATACCGCAATGTATTTATTAAAGTCCAAATTTTCGTTTTGTGCTGCACCAATAAAAGCTTTACATAGTCCTACGCGAGTTGTACGAGCAGGGATTGATTTGCAAAGTAGCATATTTTCTTTGGACATTCGTATCGGACAAAACACAAACATTGTTCGATACGTCTGTTGTCTCAACCAACTGAATAGCAAAAAAATCACTTAATTTTGCTTTTCAATTATTTCAGATCATTGGCCATTTCATTAATACGTCTCGATGTTGTGTCATTTGAAAGTGGTATCATTACATTGACCATATCAATAGCAGCGGGTAAAATGAGCTTTTCCGCAATCATGTGGGGGTTTAGCCTCCCTTAATCTACTCTATAATCTACTACTATAGTCTTAATGCTACTAAATAGGATGCTTGCGATGCTTGGAGTGCTGCTGTCTCATTACGTTTCTAATGGTTTGTTTTGTAAAGACGGGGGTTTTGTTTCTCGATGCCGGACTAATTTTGAAGGCTTCCTGCAAGGACAAATCGCCGTATTAATCGGCCGATGTAAAACTTTTATAAACATCAAGTGTAGTGAGGGGGTGATTGACTAATTGATTATGATGATGATGCTCCTAATGATGCAGATGTAGGTCAAGTCGCTTTGAGGCTTTAATTTTTTTTTCTAAATTTTTAGTAGGAGGCAGGGGTTTCGAGATAATTACAATTTTCGATAAATCTGCAGTTCACTAGCAAAACATTAATGCATAAATTCATTAGTAGACTTCCGATATTACATATGACAAATCGTGTCAAAAATGATATGTAAGTAATTTTTTAAAGTTCCTGTACCAAATTCATGTTAAAAACATGAATAATTTTACTTTTCATAAATCAACTAATATGCATTTGTGTTTGTGCCAAACTGAGGGAAATAGTGAAGAAGCAAAATGTCCTTATTTACAAAAATATCTCAATAAACGTCATTAGAATGAAACAGGAGTAAACCGGAGTTATTAAGGATCAGAATAATAATGCTGGACGACCGCGAGGAGTTACTGTTAACTGGGAGGAACACATTTTAACTTTAGGGAAAAATAATCCCAGAATAAGTTCCAGACGATTAAGTGCAATATATTTTACGAAGATTACATCAATAGCAGATACGATCATATCATATTCAATCCTTGCAGGCACGATATAAAGGAGACCATATTATAAGATTCACATGGTTTTTTCAAAAAAGGCGCTGAAAATAATTTTCCGTTGAATACAGTGTTATCAACAGACGAAACTATATTTTCCAACAACGGCATTTTTATTGTGCACAATCAGCATGGTTTTTCAGAAGAACATCCACATTCTTTTTTACAAATGCACCATCAACATCGAATTTCAATAAATGCGTGAGCCCGTGTTGTGGACAATTATTTATTGGGATTTCTAAAATTATCCAATGGAGTAAATGCCCAAACATACCAAGACTTTCTTGAAGAATACTTACCACAACTTTTTGAAAATGTGGCATTAAATATTATATTACAAATGTGGTATCCACAGGATGGTCACCTATCTCATAATGTTAAGTTAATAAGACAATGTTTAAATGGTATATTTCAGAATCGATGGATAAGAAATCGCAGTCTTATTCACTGGTCTATCGGGTCCTCAAACAGACTTTTCTATATGAGTATATGCAAAAAATAGTTGAGGCATTTGATACAATAAGAAATAGGTTACTAATATTTCAAAAAATAAGATGGAATTGAAGTACGGCAGCAGTTTGTCTACAATCGCCTGGTTGCAGTTTTATACTATTAATGTCATTTTGGTGTTTTAAAAGCTTTTAGTGCTACTAAAATAATGCAAAAATGTAGTAATCGTCCTTTAGATAGTTTTTTAATTGTTGTTGATTTAAATAAATACATAGATAAATATTTTCTCTTAAATGTCGTTCTTCTTCTTCTGACTATTTTGCGTTATTTATTTGATTTATGATTGTTCATCTGGAAAACCGTGAAAGTGCTGTGAACAGGAACTTTAAAAAATGTTATTGATATGGCTTGTCATATTCACTATCCAAAAACATACTAATGAATTTGTTGTTTTCTTTTTATTTATAAAAATAGTAACTTTGAATTTCGAAGGGCCATGCCTCTGTAATTGGACTGTACTGATCAAAAGTTAATTATGAAAATTGTCATCACTTTTAATACTTATTACCAGAGACGGGACTTTAAAATATAAGTGAATAAATTGTTTCATGCAATGACGTGCCCCATTACTTCAATTTATAAAGATATCTATATCGCCAAAATGTTTATAAATTCATTTCAATTATTTTTTGTGACTACATTGGACTATTTCGATTTTTATGTTGCATGATAAAAAATAACAGTTCGAAGTAAACAGAACGATAAAGCTAAAGTTAATATTAATTTATTTTTCACCCACACACTGTTGAGTATTGATTGTGTCAATTTCGGGAAAGTCCCTGTAACAAATCCTTTTCGCTGGAATTTTATATTTTGGGAAGATAAAATAGCCATAAGGTCTCGTTTCTGGCATTTATGGCGCAATATGGTCGAGTTTAAACCCCTAGAAGTAATTTTGATAATATTTAAAAGGTTAAAATCAATACGTCATACACAGAAAGGGCAGGCTTTCGGATGAATTAAAATGGCATCCATTTATCACTAATAAAATTTGTAAAAATTGATCAATACGAGATCTCTATAAACTCAGTTATCTCACGCACTTTCAATTGTTTGTCCTTTAGAACAATAACCACTTTATTAATAAATTCTGACGCTGATGAATTTTTTGTACGTCAACTGCGCGTTTCATCTTCGATGCTTGTACGAACACATTTAAATTCCGCAACACAATTTGTTACTGTTGCATAAGCTTTGACGATGTCGATATGAATTTCCTGATCGGCCATCCTTTTCTAAAATAAATACTGGATGACAGCGTATTTTATAATTTGTCCATAAAAAAATAGAAAACACGTTAACTTTGAATAGGTGTTAAAATTTTTATATGTCCATCCATCCATCATCAGTCTATTGAAGTCCATTGCTGGACGTAGGCGTCCCTTAAGAGATTCCACTGTGTTCGGTCATGCGCCGCCTTGCATCCAGTTTGTTTTGATGCGTTTAGGTCATTAGTCCATCTGGTAGGGGGACGTCCTCAGTTTCTGAAGGTTTCCGATCTTGCTCTCCATTCGTGGATTCGTTTTGTCTACCTGTCATCAACCGTTCTCGCAACATGACACGTCCAGTTCTACTTCAACATCGCTATTCCTTCCACAGCCTCAATCACTTTCATACGTTTGAGTATTTCTGTATTCGGTATTCGATCCCTGAGAGAAACCCCTAGCATTGTCCGTTCCATTTGTGTTCCCATTGTATCACCCGTATCTTTCTTATTGTTGTTTTATCATTGTTGAGGTCGATGCACCATATGTGAGAACCGGAAGGATACACTGGTTGAAAATGTTTCTCCTCAAACAAATCGGCAACTCTGAATTTAATATAATCTCAGATATCCAAAAACAGCCCAGGCAAGTCCGATTCTTCTGGAGATTTCAGGAGTCTGATTGTTGCTGCTGATGTAGTTTCCTCTACTCTGATGTTATCGATATAGACGCCACCGCCAAGTACCAGGTTTGTCATAATTTGGGTTCTTGCCAAGTTGATTTTGAGTCTCACTTCCTTGGAGACTTCGCTGAGATCTTTTAACATCACAATATCATCATCCAGACGGTGAATCTCAAGCGGTTGAAGTTTCACCATTAATGTTCCCTACTAAGCGATCCTATCATATGTGTTTTCACATGTATTGAAGTAAAATATTGAAAAGTTTTATTCAAATGGTGTCGGCTTGGCGAACACCTCTTCTTATATCAAATTTCATAAAATTCAAAGTTTTCATAAAAGTGTTTAATGAGTACAGTGTAGCGGTAGTCAATTCTGCAATCGGAAAAGTTGTTAACATCGTTTACTGATCAACTGTGTCGAACACTTTCTCGTAATCTATAAAGATAAGCACTAGAGGTTTATTATACTTCATCGACTTTCCTATGAGGCTTTTCAATACTTGAAAGTGGTCATTAGCGCCATAGCTTGTCCTGAAGCTAGCTTCTTCTCGTGGCTGGTATAAGTCTAGCTTATTGCATAGTTGATTTGTGATGATTCTGATAAATAACTTGTATATGTGTGATAGGAGATTAGACTGATAGGTCTTTAGTTTTCGATATTCGTTATCTCCTCTCTTATATAGTAATATTATCACTACATCGTTCCATTGTGTTGGTGTTGTTCCCTTTGAAATACATTCATTAAATATAATTCTCAATACTTGTAATAGTTTGTTTCCTCCCATTTTGGTAGCTTCTCTGACTATTCCATCATCTCCGGGAGATTTGTTGTTCTTCATCTCGGAGAGTGCTCGTTTTACTTCGCTCAGTGTAATATTCGGGATGTCCTCTGATAATTGATTTAAAAATCTGGTAATTTGGTTATCTAAGATTCCTTCTGTTTGTCGTTGATATAGCTCGGAATAAAATATTTCTATCATTTTTAGAATTTCTTCTCTGTTAGTTTTGACATTACCCTCTTTGTCTACCAGCTTATAAATGTTTTTCTGGACTTGAAAAATTTTAGCCTGATAACTTTTAGGCTCTTATTCTTCTCTATAATATTATTTACGTTCTCGGAGTTACATTTTCTTATATCCCTTCTACAGCTTTCAAAATTTCTTTATTTAACTATCGTACTCGTGGGTAGTTTATTCCATATTTCTTTTTTAAATCGTTTCTGTCCTTCATACGCTCTTTGGTGTTTTGGCTTAATTTTTTGTCTTTCTTCTTGCTGGTGCAGCAGATTTCTTCAGCCTCTTTGATAATATTTGTTATACATGCATTCAATTCTTCGATGCTTAAACTTTCATTTTCCGAGTGTCTTATCCCTTTCAAGTTCTCTTCTATTTTATTTTGGTAAATCTCAACGTTTTCAGGTGATACTCACTTTCTGTACTTGGTTTGACTATGACTATGAGTTTCGTTCTTTATTTCTTTTTTATTTATGTTTAGGGCTAGGTTAGCTCTCATGATTCGGTGATCGCTGCCAGTTGTAAATGTATTATGTTAAGTACCGAGACGTCATGGACTATTTATTTCATATTTGTGATCATAAAGTCACAATTTTGTGTTTTTTTGTTAAAGAAAGAATTTATCGCGAAAAGATTATGTTTTCAAGTTCTCTCATTTGTCTCTCCATAACCATAATAACCGAGTGAACTTTCCGCGTGATTTTGCTTCTTCCCGATCTTTGCATTAAAATCGCCCATCATAAGAGTGTAATGGTTTGAGCTCTCTTGCAAAGCTGTATCAAGGTCGTCGTAGAGGCCTCCTTATCCTATTCGTCGGACTCTGATATTGGGGCGTGAGCCTGGATAATGTTTAAACTGTATCTTGTGTTTAGTCCAAATATTAAGTAGATGAGTCTTGGGCTGATGGTCTTAATCTCTTTTATATTTCCAAGGTGCTTGGGATGATAAAACCTACACCGCCCTCAAATTTATTATTATTTGTAGTGGAATAGGTTCCCAGAATGAAGAGCAATTTGGTCTTCTCTTCTCGTGTTAACCTCGCTGAATCTTATGACGTCCCATTTTATTTTTCTCAGTTCTTCCTCCAGTTCCGTCATTCTCTCATCCGATAACAAAGTTCTAGCATTGTAAGAATAGCACTCAACACACACAGTAGTCGTGTTGATTAATGTTTTGGTTTAGCAAGCAAATTTCTGCTCCCCCCGCAGATTCCGTGGGGCAGCCCTTCTTAGAGGCGTGAGATTTACCCACCTGTAAGAAGTTTTTTAGCCATAGTCTTCCTCCCTGGCCAGACTGGTTGGAAGATGGTAGGGATATGGGTAGGATAAAATATGGTGTATATGTGGGATTTGTGGAGTTGGGACATGTTTCCACCCTGGGTTTAGGAAATGGGAGAGACATGGCTGGCGTGGGCAGGGTTGCGTCCCTGAGCAGACCAGCCATCTATCGGATTCATAGAAGGATGCCTACCGCCTACCATTCATTATCTATGTGTCAAACCAAAAACATTGATTCAGTTTCATTTAGATATTGTTGTTGCAAGTATTATGAAATACACATATCCGAAGTAAATTGATGTTTCAATATTTCGAACTTTATATTATTGATTGTGAACAATACTTTCAGTTATGCGCCGTGAAATGAAACGGCTGTTTTGTTATCGTTATCGGAATATTGCCACGAAGTACAGCCTATATTTTGCGACTTAATTGTGTATAAAACTAAACTAAGAACTCTAAAACTAATTTTTGAACCCTTAGGTATTAAATTAAAAAAAATAGTTTTCCATTTACACCAGATCGCATTAAACTCACTCGACACGCATTTTGCTAACGAAAGTTAGCATAATCGGGAGATGATTAAAACTCTAGTTCTAATAGTAGTCAGTTCAATGCAATTTGGTGTGATTGGAAAACTCTTTACATGTTTCATCAAAGTAAAATATAATCTTTAGTAAACTAAAGATGATCTTTAGTTTTATTCATAACTAAAATTAATAATTTTTGTTTTAAAAATTTAAAATTCGGAAGAAAGTGACCTGTTACCAGGATCTTCTTCAGAATAATATCACCCAAGTACTGAACTAGGTGGCCAAACTGAAGCTAAACAAGCTTTAATTGCTCACTACCTCTGATCGTTGTACTGTTGCAGAGGGAGTTTATTCTGACTATATAAATATAGTTATAAAACAATTTATCGTTTATACAAAATATGTGTATCTGAGGCTTTTTTTTTAATTTGCATATATTGCATTTAAAATTAGTCTAACATTATTATAGAAAATCCCCAAAAACAACAGCAATAATATTTTCATGATATTGCTGGCTACTTATGAAATTAAAAACAACGCACATTGACACTTACGCTCCTTTCACACACCGATAATTTATTCTTGTGTACCGTGGCATGCTTTCACACACAAAACGATTATTTGCCGTTCTTTGAGCTCAGTATCTATTTCGACGTCGTTCGCAGCATGATGAATCAGACAAAAATTATTGCACTATGGTTAATTCATCGTCGTAGGAAAAGGCGGAAACGTAATAGACTTCTTTAGGTGCATCCGATCAATCAAATGAGAGAGGAAGTTGGTATATTTTACACGCTTTTGGAAGAACTAGGGGATGATGGACTTATTTTTTTTTAAATATGCCAGTAGCGTTCTTCAGCGTCAAAATACAAAACTGAGAAAATGCACTCAGTCTGTAGAAATGTTAGCAGTGCCGTTGGTGTATGTTAACAAAAATAATACACTTGCTTATGTATGTATATATATATATATATATATATATATATATATATATATATATATATATATATATATATATATATCAATTTATTTCTTATATTGTACACCAATTAACTTTATGCATGCAAATTTACAAAATTGTTATTATTGAATGCGAACAAAACAATAATTACGAAGTAAATTCCATAATGTCGACTGCTGAAGATTCTGTTGAAAACTGAGTCGAAGTGTTTCTGGCAAACCCCTCTTGGGATATGATGACATAAACAAATGGACTGCGCTGACGATTGTGGAGAAGGCTGACATGAAACCATCATCTTTTCTTCGTTTATGTCTACTCTTTGCTGCCTGCGTCTATCAGGTTTGTGGTATTTTCTGGCTCTGGATAGTGCTTCTTTTGTTTTTAGTTAATTGTATCTGTAGTGGTTGAACCGGTAGCTCCCTCCGTCTAGTAATCCGTATATTCAACATTCTCCTCACCTATATCATCATTAAAACTGTCAACTCTTACTCTATCTTCATACAATTTCTTTAATGGTTTTCCATGACGTTCTTACCTGAATTATTTAATTAATTAATTAAGTCAAAAACCCTGTAAGATAATTTTCTCATTTTTCATTCCTTATATATGTAACTAAGTGCTGTAATTAACATTTAATTAAATGATACAATCACGACAATATTTTTTTTTACGTACATACACTGCACTTATACAATTGGAATTTCTACTGTAAGTAAGATAGTTCAAAATGTATGCACAGCAATCTGGACCGTCAGGTCATTGGACCGCGTACGTACACCCACAAATGAGCTATAGTAATCTATCGTTTCCGAATTTGAAGCAAAAGCAAATTTCCCCTATTGCATAGGAGCATTAGACGGCAAACGTATATGTCTTACTTGTCCATCTTCTAGTGGATCAATGTGTTTTAACTATAAACATTATTACTCTGTGGTTCTAATGGCGGTGGCAGACGGTATGGTAAAGATTTTGACGCTTCTATATTCAAAAAATCTAATCTATGGCAATCAATAGAAAGCAACGCACAACTACCAAAAGACAAGTGTCCATCAGGAACGCAAATTCCTAAAGTTCCATATTTCTTAATGGGAGATGAAGCATTTGGATTACATAAATATTTGTTACAACCTTTCGGAGAAAAATATTTAGCAGCGGAAAAAATAATATTGTGTAGAGCGCATCAGTACATCGAATGCGCTTTTGGCGTCCTCGGTAATAAATGGCGAGTGTTGCATCGATCTATAAATGTATATCCAAATTTTGCTTTCGATGTTGTTAAAGCTGCAGATATTGCTCAAAGCAATACTTATTTTGTATCAAGTGTTGGAAGTGTACCGCGGTAAACGTTAAATATGTAAATATATAAATAATTTATTACTACGGCCGTCTTTTTATCGGCCGTCCAAAATCGTTGTTTGTGAAAGCATCGTTATTCTATTTTTGAAGTGAAAACTTCTTTAGCCGCGTTGAGCGATTTTCGGTAGGGGCAAAACTTATGGGTTCGCGTCACCGACATGCTAGTGATGTATCGCGCCAGACTGACGACGCCAATTGTGTTTTAAACGTGTTTTAAATGTACTTTAATGTGTTTAATAAAGTTAGATAAACATTATTTTAATTGTATAATTGTAGAATCAGTGTGCAGTACAAGAGTAAGTACTTAATATGCTAATATTTGTATGTAGAAAAATGAATAACAAAAACAAAGCAATTATTTTCGAATATTTCCAATATTGGTATCAAAATTGGTATTGCAATGAATATTTCATAGTGGCTTAGGAGTTATCTTACAAGCGTAGTAAAACAGATTTCTATTTGTTCGATAGTATTTTTGTCGCGGATTTTAAAATTAAAAATTCTATAAAATTTTATAATAAATTTAATTTCTCAAAAATATTTTTTATTGATTTAAATTGTCAGAAATAAAATACGTTTTGTTATTTTTTGCGAAATGATTATTTATTAACTTATATATTTCAAAAACACAGATATTCCAAAGTTTCAAGTTTTCACATCTGTCGGCAGGCTTTTTTTTTGCTTGTTGTTTCTTGCGAACACTAGACGCCAATGTATTTAAGCCTACGAACTTCTTTGTTACCTAGTACCTTATTTCATCTCGTTCAGCAATATTAAAAATATTTTTAGTGTCATATCACAAACACATATTTGTACGTCTTTAGGTATGTTGTACTACGGTTTTAAACAAGTCAATGTTAAGGATCATACCGCAGTAGAGATTTTATTCGAAATCCATGATCCAAAGCAATGATTCGTATCTCAAGGCAGTGTAGTAGAGTGCAACTATTTAATGCATGGGCAAAGAATAATTCTCGTACACATTCAGTTTGACATCTAATACTATTACGGTCCTGTCATATGTAGGGTAAAGTTTTTCACAATTTCTCGTTCGTGATTAAACAAAAAAAATTATCTACTTGTGAGATAAAATCTGAAAATTTGAGAACTGATTATGAAGTTGAAGTAGAATTGGGTAGTAGTAGAAGTATCAATATAAGAGAAAGAAAGAAAAAAATTATGAGTTTTCTCTTCACATTAAATCGCATTAAAATTTCCTTGCGCGCGCTTTGCTACCTAAATTAGTATTAGCAGAAGAGAGAAGAGAAGTTGTAAGCATTTCTTGATGATAATAATAATAATGTTTTATTAGCCCAACATGACATTTCAATTACTAATGTAATCCATTACAAAATATAATAATAACTACACTGATATCTACAATATTAAACAAAATAACATGTTATAATAAAAATAAAACAAAATTCAAAGAGAAAAGGAAGTAAACCAATAAATAAATTACGTTGAAAGTAATTGTCTATACTTAATATAAAGTTACCCAATAAACGGTATTACCTTTATAGAAATAATAAAAATAAACTCAATCACTAACTCATGAAGTAATCGCGCACACACGTCAATATGTGATACAATGAACTATTATTCATATCAGAATCTGCTGAAATACTATTAAAAATAGAGCACATAGAGTATAATGGTGATTTAATGGAAACACTGTTCAAAGCCAGACTCAAATCTAGACTCCACCCTCACTATCCGAAAGTTCAGCTGACCGAACAAGCATGAACTATTAATTTTGTTATGCAACAATTTATATAAAAACTTCACAAAATAATAACATCTTCTGAACTCCAATGATCCAAAATTATTCATAATCAGCAACTGATGATGATCAAAGCCTTTTCCCGGGTAAACGCCAAAAGATTTAACGTAACAAAACTTTAAAAATCGTCGTTGTACATCCTCCAAATGTTTCTTATGGTTTTTGTAATATGAGCTCCATACCACAGAACCATACTCCATTTTAGATCTAACATAAGCTTAACACAAACTCATCTGCTAGGATTTAAAACATCCTGCATATAAATCGGTGATTAACATTAGTAAACAACGATCCTGAGTTACAGGATTACTGAACATTAAATAACAACAATCCTAGCATTATTATTGGATTTTTTGGCGGATGAAATTTGAGTCTATCACTTTGTTCCAGAATCAAAAGTACAATATATGGCATGTCAGTATAAGAATAGTAAAAAACCTCCACTAAAATTTCAGTAGTTGAGTAATTGGTAGGACTTGGAATGAGAACTTGGTAGGAAAAAAAAAGAAGGAATAGAAGAAAAAAAAGTATCGAGCCTTTAATTGTCACATCAAATACATTAACGTTTTTAAGAGATTATATTGAAACCGATAATTGCTTCAAATTACCTTGATCATTTCTTCTATGTTAGGAACAAATAAATTTGTTACATTGCCTACATTCTGATTAATTAATGTATAACACAGGCAAAATTAACCATAAGCAATAAAACGCTTGAATCTATATATCTAGAACTACCGTTACATAAAAATATTTACAGGTATGTTTTTCAACTTAACATTTTAATGATTGTTACTCACCCACGAAGACTTTTCTCGAAAATCGTTCACCTCCCTCTGAGCCTTGAGAATGTGGAGATGATCTCGATGGTGAACTTAACGGTTGGGTTCCCAAACTTCCATCCACCAAATGGGTTGGTTCTTCTAGAAGAACTGGACCAGCCTGATCATCTAATCCCGAAAAATATGGAGATTTTCCTGAAAAATAAAGAAACATTTTTGAATTATTATTTTTGAAACACTTCAATTATTTTTTTCAATAATATTCCAATTACTCGAATGTCTAGATCGTAAATTTGGTATAGGCGAGTAGTAAATAAAATTTTATACACATAACTTCATTATTTTCGGTCTAAAAATATTTTATGCGTTTCCAACAGCCTTAAAATTAGTGTATTTGGCTACTAACCAAGATAAAAGAATAATTTTTATTTATAATCTCGTTTTAGTGTAAAATCCTGAGAATTAAGAAATTAATTAATTTATTATATATATATATATATATATATATATATATATATATATATATATATATATATATATATATATATATATATATATATATATATATATATATATATATATTATAAAAATATAAATAAAGAGAATTCGCCCGTGCTCCATGTGGGTACCATCGTGTTATCTTCGTGGACGTTTATAATCAAGCGGTATCCACTCCAGGATTAGTTTGTTCCACCTCTCATCACATCGCCTCGCTTATGGCCTGTCTGCCACCTCCGTTTCAATTCAGTTACTCTTACAATGATGGCACATATTTTCCTTTGTTATGTCCCATGTACAGGTCTTTTGTTCCGCCTTGTAATGTCAAACATACACCTTTTCATTCTCCATTCCCTTCTGTACTTCCCGAATTTTTTGAACTGATTGTGATGCGAGTATCCAGGTTTTGCTTTCATATATCATAACAGGGAGGACGTAGTGATCAAAGGCTTATTATTTTCAAGCAAAATGGTTTCTCAACTCTTTGCAGCTCTTGTATATGTTTTTGTAGTTTATCTGGGTCTTGTAAAAGGAGAACAATATCCTCTAGGAATCTAAGATGGTTTAAGTTTGCACCATTGATCTTTACACCATCGTGTTCTAAATTCAGATTATAGAATACCTCTACCAACTCCATTCTATATTGATTCTATTTGATTTTAAGTTGAAGACCGTCAATGTGAACTGTCGTAGCGTCGTTATACATGGATCCCAGTAGGTATTCAACACCTTGGTTAAGCAATACATTTATTAACGTTTACTTTGAGATTGAGTCAAATGTCTTTTCATAGTCAATAAATGCAAAGCACAATTGTATGGTGTATTCATTGTGCATTTATCTAGCTTGTTGGACAACTTAGATGTGATCCATTGTACTGAATCCACTTGTGAATCTAGCTTATTCTCTTTAATGTTATGCGTCATTCGGTGTTCTTAATATCCTGGTAGCTATTACCTTGGTGAAAACTTTGTACATTACGAATAGGAGGCTTATTGGGCGGTAGTTCTTTAAATCTTCCTGTACTCCTTTTCTATGGGGAAGAATCACTTCAGCATTTTTTGATAAGATACTTTTGTTTCTTGAGGCATATTTTTTTTTTGCTAGTATTTTATATCAAGTATAACCACCAGCTTTTCGCGTTTCAACAAGTATAATGTCTGATAGTTGGTGCATAAGCTTGGACGAGTTAAAGTTTAGCTTTTTATTCAGCTAAATGACGCATTGTTCTTCAGCTTTCGGTTGACAAGAAATCCAATTCGACAACATCGTTCATTGTGTCTATCCCCGTACGTGACTAATTGTGTCCATTCTGATTAAATATTTACTCTTTCTATATATTTCACATACTCCTATGATATCCCAATGTAGGTTGTACAATTCGATTAATAATTCTTGTAGTCATAATCCCATAGCACCAGTAGTCGATTTGTGTTTACATTATAAAGCTATTCGGGATTAAAAATGTTAGTTTATGAGCCAAATTCTTGTCATTTGCGGGATATGTTAATTTATTTCTTTAATAAGAAGAAATCTGCAGCTGATGCTCACTGAATGCTCTCAGACATTTATGGAGAGGCCGATATGCGTGAAAGAACGTGTCGTGAGTATTTGCTACGCTTCAAGAGCAGTGATTTTCACGTCGAAGGCCGGCATAGCGATGGAAGAGCAAACGTTTTTGAAGATGAAAAATTAGAGGCATTGCTTAATGAAGACTCGTATCAAAGTCAAGAAGAGTTGGCAAGATCATTGGGAGTCAAGCAATTTCAAAACGTCGCAAAGACCTGGGAATGATCCAGAAGCAAGGATATTGCGTATCATACGAGTTGAAACCAAGAGATGTTGAACGCCGTTTGTTTGCTTATGAATAGTTTCTTGAAAGGCAAAAACGAAAGGGATATCTGCATCGCAGTGTGACTGAGGACGAAAAAGGAGTTTAGTACGATAACGGCAAGCGTCGCCACGCTTCCACGCCGACGGCCAAATCGAATACTCACGGCTCCAAGGTCATGATCTGTATTTGGTGGGACCAGCTCGGTGTAGTGTATTATAAGCTATTAAAACCGTCTAAAATAATCACAGGGGATCATTATCGAACGCAATTAATGCGTTTGAGCCGAGCATTAAAAGACAAACGGCCGCAATACAGCGAAAGATACGATAAAGTGATTTTGCAGCATGACAATGCTCGGTCCCATGTTGGTCAAAACATACTTGGAACCGTTAAAATCGGAAGTCCTACCCCACCCGCCGTATTCTCTAGACGTTGCTCACTCTGACTATCACCTGTTTCGATCGATGGCATACGGCCTGACTGACCAGCACTTCCGGTCCTATGAAGAAGTCAAAAATTGTTAAAGAAGTCAAAAAAGCCTTAAATTTTGAAAAAAACTTCTCCGATACGTTTTCTTATAGTTTTGTACAGCTAAGCGTACTCGACCTAAGGGACCCCCTGCATTTTTCATTGTCTGTCGTTTTTTCATTAAATTAATGGTCTCACTGGAGATTTTTGTCTATTTGAGACATTTTTCTTCTGGTGGTATTGAAGCAGCCCTTTAAAGAACATTGTTGGTGATTTCTTCATATTGAACTGATATTTCCATCTCCTCCAATCTTGTAACACGACAAAGCGGTTCGTCAAAGCAATCCCAAAATCGCTGCCTCTCTCCAACAATTTCCCCGAATCCACTTTGCCCTTCTTTGACCTTGCCATTATTTTGCGCTCTCTTCCAATAGTTAATCCTAACTTTTGCTCGTACCGTTCGGTGGTCACTTCCAACATTAAAATTGTTATAATACACAGTACACAGGACAGTACATTTGCAAAATATTTCTTTATCGTTGGTCATGATGTAATCAGTATCACTTGCAAGTCCAGATGGACTTTTCCATGTCCATTTTCTACTGATATTTTTCTTATAGAACAAATTCATAATATAAAATTCTTGTCATTCAGCAAAATCAACTAATCTGTCACCTCTATTGTTTAGCTCACCAGTTCCATAAGGGTTAGTTGCATTTTCACCAGTTATTGTTGTTCCAATTCTGGCATTAAAATCACCCATCAGTATTGTGTACCTACATTTCTCCTTATATAAAAACTGGGCCACATCATCATAAAAATCCTTAATTTCCTCATCCCTATGGCTTATAGTTGGTGCATAAGCTTGAACGATTTGAAGCTTAAACTTTTTATTCAGCTGAATGACGCATTGTGCTAGTCGGTCCAATGTACTTTCAAATTTACTATCCTATCTACACTATCCTTCAGCTTTCGATTGATGAGAAATCCAATTCCACCACATCGTCCGTTCTCCATACCCCGAGTGTAGAGTATGTGACCGGTACTTCGCCCTTTTTGTATTAATATATTTACATGTATTTGGAATGAAAATATTTCGAAACCCACCACTCTATTGCTCCATCGTTTACAATATAATTAATTAAGGATAACCGATATTAAACCAAATAAAAGTACCTAGTTTAATACCATAAACATAACAGTATTAAGCTAAAATTTAACAAATGTATTGTGATATTTACAAAGAACGTTGGTTTTATTTTTAAAACACACTGTTTGTGAAAGAGGCCACCGGTGACATCTGTTGTAGCACTGCGTTATAGTGTTCTCCACGACATTGTTTATAATTATCATTATGGAAATATTTTGCAGTTCTGTTATTACTACAATACCTGAATGTAGTATTGTGCAATTTTATTACGATTACGAGTGAACATTATTGTGTATGGTATACAATAATATTCACTCATTTATAAATAAATCTCTACATTCTATATTCTATTCTCCGTTTTTATAAATAAATTATTGTTAGCTAATAGGACGTTATTGATGACATTGTGGTTTCTTCTAAAACATTTCTATAATTCCAGAATATAAATAAATTAAATATATGAAACATTCACATATATCATTTATATGTACAGCGTGCATTAGAGTACCTAACTGACTTCCCTGCGAAACTCTCTCTTGACTGTCAGTCCTCGATCAAATAAATATAACCTAAATCAATCCAGTAAAACTTCGCCAATACCAAAACAAAACAATCTTTCAGATGCCTTTGAAAGCACGCACATTTTACAAATAATGTCGATGATTTTCGTATTATTCATCTTTCTGAGAGTGGAAAATAGACACAATTTAGGTATGTTTACAAACAGCGAAAAAGATGGCTAGTAAAGCAATTGGTTATAATGTCGACAGCAGAAGGCGTAGTCCCACGGCACACTTCCTAATGAAAATCGAAGAAATGCCGTCGCTTCGCTTAGCGTTGAATTTACGAAATACAAACAAAATATCAGATTCATCCAGTTCAAGCTAGCTTTAATCCATATCGTCAGATAACTACTGAAATATTGGGAATATTGAATTAAAATACAGTCCTTGTTTAATAATTTGTAAAACGGTCACAGGTACTATGATTATCTTTTGCACTAAAATTTTCATGTGCCTTTTTTGAAAAATTATTATTGCGGAACGCAATCTCTTCTTTAATATAACTTATATAATTTTGATATTCTTGTTGTATGAGTTTTTTAAAGCAATTCAAAAGGTTAAAATCGCTTATATTGCATTACACTGGGATTTGTTATAAAATGCCTTTTCTTTACGTATAGAAAATATCTGATCTCCGATTTCTCTGAAATTCCGAAACTAGGAAACATCAGGTTGATTGCTGAGATATAAATGCATGTTCATTATTATCCTATTTTAGCAACCCGGAAGTTTCACGGCATCTGCGAAATATATTTTACTGTAATATCTCCTTGCCGAGAACTGAAATCTGACAATATTCTAAAAAATAATATCGAAACTCTTTACTTAAAGATAATGGGAAAATGGGATCTTAAGTATGACTTACACCGTCTCTGTGGCTAAATTCCATAGAACACTTATATTTCGGATGTACTTTCCGGAGAAAATCGATGAATGAATGAATGAGATCTAAAGAAAACCTAGAATGGGTCATTTGACAAGAATGAAATAACACAAAAAATGATTCCTCCAAATCAATAATTGTCTGCCAAAAAGAATTGGAGTTTTGAACATTTTTTTTTTTGTCATAAATGGAAACATATCTAAATTTTATAACAAAACTATTTTTATTTTAATTTTTTCCTTATGAAAAATATGAGAGTTTAATTTTTTCAAACATCACGCAGTTATTAATTATAATATGTTGCCTTATACAGACTATATTGTTATCATTGCTGTAGCATCAGTGATTTTACGTCACCTATAATATCAACATAAATTTATTAACATTCATTAAAAAAATTAATAACCAATTAAGTTTAAAAAAACAAATTTACTTAATGTTCTTTTTATAAGTTAACATCAAGTTTATAAAAACTTAATTTATATTATAAATCTGTGACCATAAAAATATCCACAGCAGGTATATTAACAGAATTAGCCTTTATAAACCCTTTGTCACGCATTACTGAACTAAATTAATAACAAAGTAGAAGCCGTTGATAGTACATGAAAACAGTTTACCATAATGACGTCACAAACATAACGTCTAATCGCGGCGCGTTCCTAGACACGTAAGTTTTTCAAAAATTGTATACGTTTTAATTCACTTATAATTAATTCTAAAAAAATTAAAGTTTTTCGCACTGATTAATTGATTTATAATAATGTTTTGAAATAAAGTAAAAAATCGATATTTATTTTTTATCCAAAAACCAAATTGCTGTTTGAGAAAAATCAGCCAAATACTGACAGTTTTATTTATAATATATTTATATATGTATAAACAAATTTGTTTTTTCATCAGACTCAAAATTACAACAGAACAGATATAATGTTGTGGATATATATCCCATAATGTATATGCCTATCATTTTTAAATACACCCACACATCCTCTAAAACGAGAAAAGATCCAACATTGACTAATATAACAATAAATACATTCCTACCATCCAACTTCAGCAATCGAATAAGTTTCAAGGTTGTGAAATATATTTTAGCTAACATCTAAAATTTCCTCCAAACCGAAACGCTGGCTACGTTATAAAAAATAATATTGAAACTGTTTACTTGAAAATATTGTTAAAAAAACGTGATTTTATTCCTCGTTGTTTTGTTAAAATGTAGTCAATATTGGCATACTATCTGGTGGTGATGGTGAGGTGATGAATGAGTTTATATAACATTTAATATGCGTACACCTGTAACAAGGACAATTCTGAAACTGTTATCCTAAATAATTATTATTTATTGTTATTGTCTGGCGATATCACGAACTTTCTCAGAATTTATTTTTTTGTATGAATAAAATGTTTATTTATATAAATGTGTTGAAATGTCGTTCAACATGAGACCATTCTTTAAGAATATTAGAACTTTTGTTTTCCTAACTGCAATAATATTGTCGTCATAACGTCTAAAGTTAAGTTTTAGGATGTATTGGGTTATTGTTTGAATTCTATATTGGAACGCGAGTGACCTAATCAATATATTTTATAATAAAGGGTCTACCAATAAGAATGATGAAATTTCAAAATTAAATAAAACACATTTTTTGCTCAAAATCGGTTCCGATTGCTTTATTTGAGAGATTGAGACATGCAGATTTTGCAGACAAAGATCCGATCGCGCCAATTTTGGATGACCCTGGTGCACATTTCGGGCTGTATGGCGACTATCGCTTGACGAATATTTTCCCAGTCGCCAATAGTTGCGGATTTATTGCTATAAACCTGTGTTTTCACATGTCCCAGAGAAAATAATCTAAAGGAGCTAAATCACATGATCTCGGCGGCCAAACGATGGGGTCATTTCGTAAAATTAACGAGTTGCCTAACTTGTGCGCAATAAGCCCATGTTTACTTGGAAAATATGCGCTGGTGCGCCATTCTGTTGAAAATAAAGGTCATCCGCATCGATTTCACCAGATTCCCGAAAAAAATCTTCCGGCATTGCCTTGTAGTACTCGGTATTGCTGGTAACGGTGGCTCTTTTTTCATTTTTAAAGAAATAAGGACCGATAACTCATCCATGCCAAAATCCACATCAAATTGTGATCTTGCGGATGCAAAGGACTCTCATGTATCACGTGTGGATTAGATTCGCACCAATACTGACAATTTTGTTTATTGACAAAGCCATTGAGACAGAAATGAGCCCCATTGAAGAAGATATTTTTGCGATGAAATTTGTTGTCGCCTCGCAGCATTTCGAGGGCCCAATCGGCAAATTCGCGACGAATACGGTGGTTGGTTGCTTCAATTCCTGTACCAGTACCGTCTTATATGAATGCAAGACATGGTCATTTTCAGCTACACTTGCTTGAATGGCAGCAATATTCTTAACCAACAGGCGCCACACTATCGTGGAGAGTTAATTCACTTTCAAATTTTCTAATAACATGATCAATAGCCTGTTCAGAAGGACTACCACGACAAATACTACGATGGGCGTGAATTGCTCGTTAAGTAGCACAAGGAGTTCATGAATTTGCGTAATAAAACTGGACAATTCGAAAACGTTCTAACGTGAAATGAACCAACGAATTCAACTGACAAGACATGTCCAAAATCGGTAAACAAATATGGCCGCCGTGAGTTGTGAAAGTTCCATCATCCCTAATGATAGACCCTTTATATGCAATAATTTGTACACCACACATTTCCTATATTACAATGTTATTAATTCTCCGTGAATACTCATTCAATTTTCTACTTAAACTTATTTGGGAGTTTAATATAACTTAAAGCTTATTAATTATGGCTGCAAAATCAAAGGACTTATGGCTGCAAAATCAGAGGACTTATAGCCACAAAAAGTTATTGATTCGCGAAGGCTTGACTTCCTTTTGAATGCAGTTCAAGGTACAGCAAAAGAATAAGGAATAAAACACTGGCACTTTTCAGAAGGATTAAAAACGAACAATGGAACAATGGCGTTTCTCATAAATACTAATACTAATACTAGATATATATATATATATATATATATATATATATATATATATATATATATATATATATATATATATATCCTACTAAAGGAAATGTGGCGTTTCATAAGAGAATAGAGAACACAAAATTAAAGAATAAATAGACATGAAACCCAGAAATAAATACCTACCAACACTAATAAATACTACCAACCAACAGCAATGACAGAACCATTAACACAAATTATTAACATTTTAAAATACGATAAAGTGCACGAGGAATAAAACACAAGTACACTAATCTTACTGTTCAAAAAAGGTGATAAGACAGAACCAGAAAACTACAAAAAAACGAATGAATTAATAAACCAGAAACTATCCTTAACAGATGAACAACATGGCTTTCGTAGTGGAAAAACATGCACGGTCAACATGCACGGCTTGTTTGTCGGGAAGAACAAGCCGGCTTGTTACGGAGGAATACGGCGGCTATTGCCTGTTTGGTTAATCTACAAAAAGCATTCGACAGAGTAAGACTTAATTATGTGATTCATCATTTATCCCCCTCAGGCTATCAGGCCCCTCAGGTTATCAACCCTTGATTATGTGCTTACCCATAAGTCTATCAGGAAGCCGACCGACTGGCGAGTGACCAACATAGAACATTTTTTAGAAGGCATCCGGCCTTACCCAGCCTTTAACTAGCGTGACTGAAGGGTAATTCGTTGTCGGATTTTACACTCTGGCCTATAAACAATCACAAACATTTAGGAAGTAAACAGACAGAAGAAATAAAGAAAAACAACCATCCGAGCGCTGAAATCGAACCAACTACCGCGCCAATGCGGTTTCGGCATAGCAGCGGCAGGCCGCCGCTCTACCGTCCACGCCAACGTGACCGGCAATAATGAATTAAATTATATAGAATGTTAATGAAGAAAAAGGATACAGAATTGGGAATAAATAAATCAAAATATTCTCCTACGCAAACGAGCTATAATTCAAAATGAAGACCATTTGCAGACTAGCTCACAGATTTAACACAACAACAAAAAAGTTTAATGTGATCAGTGCAGTTTAAAAGACTAAAATATTAGTCATTAATGGAAAAGTTATTAGAGATAAGATATAAATTGAAGGCACAGGTACAGAACAAATTATGAAAGCCATATACTTAGGCGTCATGTTAGCCAGTTACGGAGATGTGGAAAAATAAGTCAAAGATCAAATATTGAATGCTAATAAAGGGGCAAAATATCTAAATAATACAATCTGGAGAGATCCTACTCAGGAAGAAAATATTGCTCAAAGTAGGCAGAAACGTTCTCTTAGGACATCAAGTCCTTCAAAAGTAGTCCGTGATCCACCAAAGAGCTCCACTCGAAATCCAAATCCAGGTTATTCGAATAAGTTAAAACTTAAGTGGAATCACAATAATTTGAAACTTAATAAGTCTGAAACAGAATTCAAGGGAAACTCCTTGCTTACTTCTGCGATCACCGACCTCGACAGTCCATACCAATTTTTCAAATATTTTTTTGACGACTACCTAGTAAGTAAAATTGCTTCAGAAAGTAGTAATTACTCATCTCAGAAGGACCCTTCTAAGTCCAGAATAGTGACAAGTAAAGAAATAGACAGGTTTATAGGCATCTTGCTGTTTCCTCGGTCTCAAGAGCTACCAATGTAAGGAACATGTGGGACGCAGTGCTTGGCATTGCAATAGTAAAAGAAACTATTACTGTAAATAATTTTGAAAGTTTTCGTTATATAATTCATTTTAACGATAATTTAGAAATAAAGTCGAGAGACGACCCGGAACACGGCAGGCTGTTCAAATTGCGTCCAATTATAGACAGCTTGAATGCTAAATTTTTATCAGTACAATCGAATGAAACCTTATCGGTAGACGAAGAGATATGCGCTACGAAGACTCATCACTTTATGAGACAATACAACCCGAGGAAGCGTCATAAGTGGGGTTTTAAACAATTTGTTTAATGTAACGATAAAGGATCCTCACACAAATTCTAAATCTATTCAGGCCAAGAGCAAATTATGTATACCGAGGAGCCCAACCTAGGAATGTATGCCAATGTGGTAATTACACTTGTAAGAGAAATACCAAGCAATTTAAACTATAAAATATATTTTGATAACTGGTATTCAACTGTTCCATTATTTAGTTACCTAAAATCATAAGGAATTTTTGCCATTGGCACATTCAGGAAAGATAGAATCAACAATTTGCCATTCAATACTAAGGATAAAAAAGATAAGGGATCAGTTTATGAGTATACCACTTCAGTTGAGGGGCATACAATATCATTAGTTCAATGGGTAGACAATAACTCCGTATACCTCGGCTCAACTTTGTGCGGAGTTTACCCAAAAGAAAATTTAAAGAGGTTGAAAAAGAAAAATAAACGATACCAACTGGTCAACTGCCCACAAGTAGTAAAAATGTACAACCGACACATGGGCGGAGTTGATATGATGGACTCCCAAATGCTACATCAGATTATTTTATCATATGATAGATTTGGTTGTTGTGAATGCTTGGCCTCCTTCATTCTGTCAATTAAAAGAAGCCAATAACCCAAAAAAATCCGGATTGAACTTGCACAATCTTTGTGTATGATAGGTGCTATGGAGACAGCTAAGAGAGGAACTAATTTCATCTGTAGCTGTAAAACTATTATTTTTTTAGATTGTTTTTAACCATTTTATTAATAATAATATTTTTATAATTATAATTAATAACGATTATTGTTAAAATTATTATTCATAAAAAAATACAGTGTGATATCTAGGTGAGAACTTTTCTGTCATCACTTTATTCCCGCCATTGCATAATATAACTCAAGGGTTACGCGACGGTTTCTTCAAATTTGACGTGAAAATTTGATAGAATATGTTTTTAAGCATTTTTCCTGCTAATCTGATTGCCTATTGGTATTAAAAAAATTCAGGTAAAAAGAAAAAATCATGCACTAAAGGGTTAAAGTGTCAGTGTGTTTATACCATCGGTCAAAAACTTAACATTCCACAAAGAGCGAATATTAAATTTAGGTTTAAACTTGGTAAAAAACTCACCGAAACGTTTCAATTAATAAAACAATTGTATGGTGAGGATTGTTTATCCCATGACAGAGTCCACGAGTGGTTTAAACGATTCAAAAAGTGGTTACTGAAATTAACATTGAAATCGTGCGTGAACTTCACGCACGTGAAAAAATCAGCCAAAATCTTCGTTGCGGTACGTGGAAATGGTATTGAATATGTCCAAAGATTTAATTCGTCGCATTCTGACTGATCATTGGGACCTTCGGATAGCTTGTGCGCGCTTTGTTCCACAAAGGACCAAAAAAATGCTCCGAATCCAACATTGGAAGGACTTGATTAAAGAGTCGCAAAACGACGAAAACTTAAAGTACAGCATTGTTACTGGTAATGAGACGTGGTGTTTTCAATATGATCCAGAAACCAAGCGTCAAAGTGCCGAATGGTAGCACCCGAGCAAGCCAAATCCGAAGAAAAATCGTCTCGAGAAGTCAAAAATCAAAACAATGTTGATTTGTTTCTACCATTTCGAGAGAATTGTCCATAAGGAGTTCTTGTCATCTGGTCAAACAATGAATAGTGTGTTTTATCTTGATGTTATGAAGCGTCTGCTGTCGCTTAGTGGTTATGTGCAGCCACAATACCGTCAACAAGACAGCATATGCTGTTTGCACAACAATGCGCCGTCCCATCGCTTGACGCTCCTTACTGATTTTTTGGCAAAAATTGCATTTTAACCATCAATCATTCACCATATTCCCCTGACTTGGCTTCCTGCGGTTTCTACCTCTTCGAAAAAGTTCATTGGCCCATGAAAGGACTGCGTTATGCCGACATTGAAGGCATTCAAAATCCTGACACATCCTTTGCTGAGCTCAAAAAATCATTCGTCAACCTAATTGCAAAACGTTGTATTGACGCGCAAGAAGACTATTTTGAATATAAATAATGATTTTTGCCGAAAACATAAATATTTGTGTTTTTTTTTCGAAAAAATCCTGTTTTCCGTGAGAAGCACATAGTATAACTTTATATGTTCATTCGTAATGTCATAAAATGTGATAATACCTTTTGAATCTTAAGATTTGCTTTAAATTGTGTAAACGGATCACATAAACTTTTGATTAATGATAAAAACTGTTTGTGGTAGAAATGTAATAAGCCATAAGATTTAGTGATAGCAGATAGAGCCTTGAATAGAATCTACCGTCAGGTCTATCAATTACAGATCGAATTGAAAGAAAATCTTCAAAAACTGAGTGAAATTCTTGGAAATGATCATGTGTTGTTGCCAAGCTCATAGAGAAACTAACTATCATTACTAAATCCACTATGCATTTTATGTTGCTTAAAAAAGGTATCATGGTACTCGACCATCATCTATATTCCCTTGATTGCGCACCGTGTGATGTCAGGTTATTCCTTGAACTGAAGATAGCGTTAAAAGGAAATAATTTCTACATGATTTAGGATATCTAGTAACAGGCTTCGATCGCAACTTTAAAGACGATTCCCAGGATTGCTTTAAGAAATTGACTCACAATTTGATTCTATTTTGAATGAAAAATAATAATAACTATAAATAAATTATATATATGTGATTGATCGATTCGTCCATTACTTTGTGGCCGTACATTTTAATTATGTGCAAGAAAGCACCCCAACTCTTTTCACTTCACATCACTTTATTTAATATGTATTTAACGTGGTGGCCATTTCGTAGTAAAACTACATCATCAGAAGCTTGAAAAAAAATGCTTTCTTTCACATAATTACAAATGTATTTAATTTCCCATAAGACTTTTCCTTCGAACAGAGTTCTCCACTTCCAAACTTCTACTTCACAGGATGCAGTAGAGCCTTTGAAGTGGTTATTACTGGATCACTTGGTGATAATCAGCAATCATAGATTCGTGTAATATTGTAGAATTTGTGGTATTTTGTTCCTTTTAACTTAATATTTATTATGTAGTGGAATTCGGTTTTCTTTCATTATTTTGTAAATTATTTGATTATTAATATCTTAAAATGTAGATCTTATTTTATGTTTCGACCTGTTTATGTCCCAAAAAGAAATAAATGAAAAAGCAAAAATATAGTAGATCTTAATAATATTTGCTTGGACTGGTAGTGCTCATAGTACAAGGTGCGGCTATTAGATAACGAGACTGACGCTACCCCATACGAAGTACGCATGTGCCAAACCCTGCTCTTTTTAATGCAGTGCCTCTTGCTTCTGTAACCAAACCCGTATAACCATAACCTTCGTTCGCCGGAAAAATGTTAACTGTAAGAATAGAGCAACGAATTGTTGTGAAATTTCACTTGAAACTTGTAAAAACCGCTACTGAAACTTATAATGTAATGAAAGAAGTGTGTGACAATGAATGTTTATTGCATGCACGTGTTTTTGAGTGGTTTAAGCGTGTTCAAGATGGCCGAGAAGAAGTTGAAGATGATCCTCGCTCGGGTCGCCCTTCCACGTCAAAAACGGATGACAAGATCGAAAAAATCGGTAATCTGTTTCGATCTGACCGTCGGTTAAGCATTCGTGCGATTGCTGAAAGTGTAAGAATTGATAAAGAATGTGTATGGCAAATTTTACATAATAATTTTAACATGTAAAAAGTGAGTGCGAAAATGGTGCCTAAACAACAAGAAGCTCGCAAAAATGTTTATACTGACACTTTGAATGCCACTGAAAACGACCCAAACTTATTGAAAAATATAACATGTGACGAATCGTCGTTTTTTACTTATGTTCCTAAAACGAAGCGCCAATCCATGCACTGAATGAGCCCAAATTCACTGAGATCCAAAAAAGCTCGAACGGACTAATCAAAATTCAAAGCAATGATGATTGTTTTTTTCGATATTCATGGGATTGTGTACCTTCACTGGGTCCCTGAAGATCAAACTATTAATCAATATTACTACCTACACGTTTTTGCTGAACTCCGTGAAAGAATAAAGAAAAAACCACCCGAATTGTGGAAGTCATGGGTTCTCCGCCAAGACAATGCGCCGGCTCATTCGGCATTGTCTCTTAAGAGGTTTCTAACACGATACAGCATCTCAGTGTTAGACCATCCGCGTTATGCGCCGAATCTTGCGCAGAGCATCTTCTATCTGTTTCCTGAGGTGAAATCTGCCATAAAAGGAACAAGATTTCAGTACGTTGAAGCTGTGAAAGAGAAAGCGGCACGCGTTCTGAAGGAGCTGACAGAAGAAGACTTCCAGCACTGTTTCGAACAATGGAAGATTCGCATGGAGCGTTGTAGGGATAGAGGAGGGGTGTATATTGAAGGTGATAAAAAGTAAATATGTATGAAATCAAAATAAAATGTTTTACAGCGTCAGTCTAGTTATTAAATAGTCACACCTCGTACGTGACAAATTGGAGTAATATTATTTCCAAAAACTATTTAATTAAAACTATTTAATTTTGAAATTAAAAAAGGTAAACGGCTTAATTAAAAAAAATCCTTATTGAAAGTTCCGGTACATTTTGATAACTACGCAAATAATTGTCAACATTGAATCAATAGAATGAATGTATTACTTACAATACAAAATAAAACACGAAAAAAATTCCATCTATAAAGTTTTTGCAAAATAACTTTATAGAAGAAAAGAAGTATTTGTTGCATGTATCGAATTTTGTTCGTTGCAGCTCTACGTAACATAAGAGTCACAAGAGCGAAGCCACTACTTGAGCGGCATGCAAACGAAGGGCACAGGAAAATCCTTTTCACAGATGAAAAGATTTTCACCGTTGAACAGAAATTCAACCGGCAAAATGACAGAGTTTAAGTTCAGAGCTCTCAGGAAGCTGCTGAAAAAAAATTGGGAAAGTTGAAAGATGTCATCAGCACTGAGAGGATAGTTTGATGGAGAGTGTGGAACAACGGCATCACTCACCTGTATTTTTTCGAGCACGGGATCAAAACGAGTGCAACGATCTAAAGCGATGTTTTGGAGAAGGTACTACAGCCACTTATATAGCCTTATTTGAGTCAAACATTACATTTTCCAATAAATGGAAATTAGAAGAGACCAAGTCTAGTGAACACAGTGGATGTGCCAGCAAATCGTAGAACAATATATTCAACTTGACTATCGTCAAGACAGCTTTTTAAAGGGGTGCATTATACTATTAAAAATCATACTTTGGTTATATTTCCATCTTTCTTAAGAATTCCATCAACTATTTTTTTGATTGCAGTTTGCAAATAATCCAAAAAAGATCAACCAAAAATTCGAGTTAAAATGCTAATAAATTTATCACACACAAATTTTGCACACACTTGCACCCATCTTATTTGTATATCTTTTTTATACCATAATTAAATAAAATGAATTATTCTTTAGTTGAGTTTCTTTCCGATGGTTAAATTTTCAAAAAAGGATCCATATGAGGTGTCAACATATTCAGCTATTGCCTGCATTTTCATTCATCTGTCCTCTGTAAATCTACACTCAATTTATAATTTATGGTTTTGTTGCACGTTTTGGACGTCCATTGCGAAGTTTATCTTGAATACTTGTATAATCACAGTTAAATTCAGCAACTCAATATTTTATGATTGCACAAGAAGCAGCCTCTCTTAACACAATTATCATATATGTATGAATTTATTGACTGAATAAACATACATTTTTCAAATAGTTTTTAAGTACTTTTTAAGAGTTACATTTTTAAAATATTCCATTAAAAAACAAACAATGCGTTACTGATGTTCAATCTGTTACAAAACACAATTAGACTTCACACATGTTTGTAAAAAAAAATAATATTCTAGTCCATCGTTCTCTTCATAATAGTAGCGCGCTATTCAATGTTAAAATCAACATTTTGATCAGCTTACGTATATTACTTTGTAAAAATCAACTTATTAACTTATTGCCAACCCCATACTTACGATCCTTTTTCACTATATAATGTAACATGGCGGTTTCGTAATCACAAAAAGCTTTTAGTTTTAAATCAAATTATTTGTCAATTTTGTGTTATATTTACATATTTGTTAGCTTTAAAATTTACATTAGGTCGCCAATATTTTTAATTTCACAACTACCATGATAAATAACGCAGGTCAACAATTTAAAGCTTTTTTTGAGGCAACATTGATCAAAATAGGTGTATATTGAAGTATTTTGTAGTTCTATATCCGAAAATGATAAACTAATTACTGTCACACGTACAGTTTTTTTGTTACAGGGGGTCGGTCTTGGGGAGACTCCAAGGAAACCCTGGAAAAACCTGCAGACCCCTGGATAAAAAGAAGAGGACATATTTTTACAATATAATATTTATTTAATATAAACATGTAAAACGTGTTAAATTTATGCAAGAACATTGCTGAGGATTATGTGAATAAAAAAATATATTAGATGAGATGTCATCAAAACCAGCAGTAGACGCCCAGCTTCCCTGGTATCCTGCTTCCATCGTTCTAATGTCCTGGTAAAACCTCTTTCCCCGTCGCTTACTGTACCCACATTTTCCGGAAGAAATCCAAATGGGGGTGTAAAAAATGCATTTTCAAGGACATGCGACACCTTAGTATTTCATAGGCTTTCAAGCTCTCAAAACTTATCCGCCGGATTTTTGCAAAATCGACAACTAGAACTTGCCTTTTTATATAAAATCGACTTAAACACTTGACTGTACTGTAAACGAGACAGAATCAAACTAAACTATAGGAAACAATAAAACTGTCCTTAAAGGTTCGTAGAATACTGTGGAAATACCCCCTCTATGGTCTTGTGATAATTCCTATATTGTCCAGTCCAAAGTCAGGTACAAATCATTTCAACGATCCCATAATATAACGGGGTAGTAGTTACTTGAAAATGTGAGGTGCTAGGCCATTTCTGTGAAAAGTTGTTTTAATAACTACCTAAATGGAACGCAAAAATAGCATTCTCATCAATGTTACAAAAATCATGTCGACCTGTGTAATCATTAGTCCGCTTAGTATCTGTATACTCAGTTTCAATACATTTCGATATTCTTATAACACAACAGAATATAGCTCCTCAGCCTCCATAAAGCATTATTGGGCCCACAGGTTTTTTTATGTTAATTTTTAAATCTTTTTTTTTGAAAAATTCTAATTCTAGATTAAAATCTAAAATTCTAAAGTCAACATTAAAACTAAAATTAAAAAAAGTTATTGGTATATCCTCATGGTATGTCCATGACCATGGTATATCCGCCTCATGCAAGCGACATCTAGTTTTTTTTATGGACTCGCAAAGTCCATACAAATAAATTTAAAGCTCAACTTTAAATTGCATATAAAAAAAACTAAAAGGTATCATGTTCTTCGAATTCTTTAAAAAAATCTCTGGTTTATCCTCTTTCTAACAGTATGCATTCATGCCATAAAAACGTTTTACTAACTTCACTAATTTGCTAACTTTATATCCATTTATCCTAATGGATATATTATCCATTACGCTATATATCCATTTCAATTACTTTACTCTTCCAATGATGTCACACATTTTCGTTTGTTCCCTGATCCATGTGCGGGGCTTTCTGTCTCGCCTTGTAATACCAAGAATATATTTTTCCATTCCTCTCTGTACTACCCGAAGTTTTTGAATTGACTGTGATGTAAGTGCCCAGGTTTCGCGTGTCATAACGGCCAGAACGCATTGATCGAAGACTTTTCTTTTGAGGCAAAGTGGGAGTTTGCTCTTATAAACACTATGTTAAGCCTGCCAAATGCCTGCCAGCCACATTTAACACTCCACTGAAATCCTCTGCCCAAGATATATAAAGTGGTCCACAATCTCCAACTCATTCTAAAACTTCATCAAAATACGAAAAGATATCGGAAAGTTCAAAACCAATGTCCGTTATATTTTATATTTCATCTCCTTATCTCTACCTAAAAATTTTAAATGGCAACCCCTATCTTGTAACATATCATTTTAAAGGTCTGCAAAATCCTAATTAATCAGAAGTGCCGATTTTCAACTGTTTATCAAATAGTGTCAGTTGCAGTAACAGTGGCAGAATTTGTATGGAAAAAACGATGTATTTTTTCCAACAGAAAATTGAAATTATTTTTATTAATGGTGCTGAAGATGGGTATGCAAAAATATAGGACATCCATACGTAATCAAATTTGTTCAAAAATTTTAAGAGACTGGGTCCGTATGTAGCAAAGTGAATAAGCAGCCGAGAGTTCTTAATTAACCCACACAGATTGAAATTTTATGGCATTTCGCTGTTGATCTAATAACCACTTCAAATCCAAAAGTCAGTAAGTTAACAAATATTTCCATTGGTTCCATACACAAAATTTTAAAACAAAACAAATTATTTCCTTACAAATTTTGTATCCTTCAGCAGCGCAGCGAAAATGATTATGACAGAAGGGTTCAGTTTTGTGAAATAATGATTGGGAGAATCCAAAATGATCCGAATTTAATAAAGAATATTTGTTTCGGTAATGAAGCAACATTATTCCTTAATGGCTTTGTAAATAAACATAACTGGAGATACTGGGCTAATAACAATTCACACGTGTTTCGAGAGGGTTATACGCAGTTTCCCCAAAAGGTTAAAATTTGGACTGGAATGCTGGGGAATGAAATGATAGGTCCGATTTTTATTGAAAGAAATTTAACCGGTGAATTGTACTTAAACTTATTTGAAAACGAAATCAATCCATTCATAACACAGTCCTTAGAAAACCAAATCGATGAAAAAGAAAACCCACTGTTAGATGAACAAAATTTATACTTTCAACATGACGGCACATCACCACACTTCGTATTACATGTTCAACAATGGCTGGATCAAAGATTTCCTGACAAATGGATAGGCAGAGGAGACGCTGTAGAATGGCCCGAGAGATCTCCTGATATAACGCTACTGAATTTTTGGTTGAGCTATTTTTTGAGTCATTTGCAAACTTCAGTCAAAAAATAGTTGATGGAATTCTTAAGAAAGATCGAAAGATAACCAGAGTATACTATCCAAACCTTTTGAACAAGTTGGATGAAAAAATGTATGAAAAAAAACCAGCTTTGCCGAAGTAAAAGATAATTTTTCATCAATATAATGTACCCCTTTAAAGGTGCCTAGACGATAGTCAAGTTGAATATACTGATGTTACGAATTGCTGGCGCATCTACTGTATTTACCAGACTTGTTCTCTTCTAATATCCATTTATTTCCAAGTCTTGAAAAGATTGTCTGTAGTATGCGTTTTAAGTCGAACGAAGAGGCTATAGCAACCGTAGAGAGGTAATTTGCAGACTTACTAGAAACCCACTCCTGGGAAGGGATATAATAATCAGAAAAGTAAAGGGTCTACCATTAGGGATGATGGAACTTTGGACAGCTCATGGTGGCTATATTTGTTTACCGATTTTTAACATGTCTTGTCAGTTGTTTTCTGAAAGGTTTGTAATTAAATCATGGTTCGTTTTACGTCAGAAGAACCTTTGGAAATTGTCCAGTTTTATTACGCAAATTCGCAGTCCCCTCGTGCTACTCAACGAACAATTCAGACTCATCGTGGTGGTTCTTCTGAACAGGCTATTAATAGTGTTATAAGAAAATTTGAAAGTGAGTTTATTCTCCACAATAGTGTGGTGCCTGTACGACAAAAAAAAAGCCAGACGTGTTAAGAATATTGCCGCCGTTCAAGCAAGTGTAGCCGAAAATGACAATGTCTCGGTTGCGCCGCTTGTAAGAGTTAGACCTCTCGCCAATGACAACATGGCGAATTTTGAAGTTGGACTTAGGCTTGCATCCGTATAAGATGGTCCTGGCAGGTCCTCGAAATGATGGAAGCAGACAACGAATTTCTTCGCAAAATCATTGTCGGTATTGGTGCGAATCCACACATGATACACGAGAGTCCTTTGCTTCCGCAAAATATCACAGTTTGGTGTGGATTTTGGCCTGGTGGAGTCATCGGTTCTTATTTCTTTAAAAATGGGTAAAGAGCCACCGTTACCATCAATACCGAGCACTACAAAGCAATGGAAGATTTTCTTTTTCTGGGAGTTTGATGGAAACTTTGTGAATGACCTTTATTTTCAACAGGATGACGCACAAATGCATATTTCCCGAGTAAAAATGGATTTATTGCGAGCCAAGGGCGGCAACTCGTTAATTTCACGAAATGGCCCCATCGCTTGGGGGACCGCCGAGATCATGCGATTTAACTCTTTTAGAATATTTTCTCTGAGGACATGTGAAAACACAGGTTTATAGAGACTATAAATCTGCGACTATTGGCGACTTCGAAATGAACTTCCGTCAAGCCACAGTCGCCATACAGCAAAAAATGTGCGCCAGGGTCATCGAAAATAGGCGCGACCGGATCCGTGTCTCCAAAAAGAGCCATGGTAGCCATTTGGCTGAAATGTTGTTCAAATCATAAATTGCATGTCTGAATCTCTTAAATAAAGCAATCAGAACCGATTTTGAGCAAAAAATGTGTGTTTTATTTAATTTTGAAGTTCCGTCAATCTTATTGGTAGACCCTTTATTCGAAAAAGCGTAAGAATCAACCCTCGTAGATGATTTAATTAATGACTAAGTAAATTCTAATCGATTATTCATTTACCATTATTCTTCCACCACGTTTTTCGTTACTCCATTAAGTTGCATTTGTAAAACATCTAGAATTTATACACGAATAATGGATCCTGGTGTCTTCTAATACTCTACTCAACAGAGAAGCTTTACCCATTGAGAAAATCTCTCAATTCCCTTCCGATTTGTTAATTCTGAATGTTTTGTAACATTTCGTACTGGATAACAACTTTATAATCCCACCACTCCGAGAGCACGATCTTCTTAGGATTAAATCCCACCTTCGAGATGATGTGAGGCAGCTCGTTGTTTTACCTCAATAATCTTTTATATAATACGTTATCGACATATCTGTTTACGAGGATTTGACGATCTTTAACCTTTTTTAAAATAATACAGCAAAATATACCGATAATGCACGTTTTTTTTAAAGATTTTTACAGTTGCGAAAAATAAACAACATTAATTAGCCAATGTGTACTTACAGCAAACTCATGTGCAACATAGCCTTTCAAATGTATAATACAATCGGGGCGTGCAATAGCTCTGACAATATTAGGAAAGAAAATATTATATTATCATTAAAATAAGAAATTGAAGCTGCAGCGAAAAATAAACTAGACAACCTTCTTTGATAGTAATAAAATACTGTTAATTAAAATATATTTAAATATTGTATTGTTTCCTTTGCTGAGCCAACTATAGAGAATGAAAGATAATCAAAATTATTTGCAGCTTAGGTCGCAGGGGTTGCTTGTACGCTCTTTAGAGCTTTCTTCCTTTCCCACAGCTCTTTCATTCTTTGGTTTTGTAGACGTTTAACCTCTTCTGAGTTCTTTTGTCTTGGCACTCTCTTAAACTGGATTTATGCATCTTCCTGAGTATAACTTTTCCTATTTCGTATTTTCTATATCCGGAAAACGTTTTTGTCATGTATTTGTATTCCTGGATGTTTAAGTTTGAAAAATCTTGCTTGATCTATTTATACCAAAATGATGTTTTTCTAATATGAGTTGATGATACTTGGTTAGTCTTAATTCTTCCATCCTTTATAGTTGTCTATATAAACTGAAGTATTTTTCTATAATAGTGTACATTAAAAGTTCTTATTCAAGGTACACTGGGTCTATGGTATCTTGACCCCTTCCAAGAATCGTATTTGAACCTGGTATATTTCTCAGGATGATTCCTTTCTTAACCTTTAGCTTCTGTGACAAGTTTGCTTCTTTAATGGTATGGTTAAAAACCGCCGCGTAAAAAACTTCGGGTTTAATTATCATGTTATAGTGTCTGAATTTTACATCGACTGATATGGATTTCTTTTGTTAAACCTCTTTGCATAGATTGTTAGTCGTGTCAATTTTCCAACTCATCCACTCCTCTAGGTATTTCTTCAACTTTTTGGATTTTCTTGTTGGATAAAAGTTATTCTGGTGTTGATCTAGCACTGGTCATGAGACTGTTTTGTTATAAGATAACTAAATGTCGGTTCTGGTGGTTATGGTTTGGAGTATTGAGATTTGGATTATGGCTATTTCTATGAAGTCTATGAGCTATATCATCCGCGAAGGATAATTATATGCGCGGAAAAATTGATGAGGTTAACCTAACCTTTTCTAAACTGAAAACGGTTACAATTCAATATTTGTAAGGCCATCGAAGTAAAACAGCCTACCAGATCTGTAAATATGAAACCGTAATTTGCCCATAGATGGCCATAGCTGTCAATGTAGCTAGCGTCAAACCGTATCATTGGCGCCGCTTTCCTTGTTGATATCTGACAAAGATTTTCAACTTACAACAATGCAAGTTTCAACAGCATAGTTGTAATATCATTGAACATGTCCAATTTTGTGCCTGGAAACTACGATTTGAGGATAGTATTGATTTTCTGTTACCATTTGAAGAAAACTGCTGCAGAATCGCATCCAATACTTGTCCAAGCTTACGGTGTGCATGCTCTTGGTAAATCACAGTGAACTGAATGAAAGACATCAGGAAAACCGAAAAACCGCTTAAGAAATGCTGCTCGCCAGGTACAAAAAAGTCATTACTCCATCGAATTGTGACTAGCGATGAAAAGTGGATATATTTAGAGAATCGTAAGCGTAAAAGATCATGGGTAACTCCAGGTGAATTGTCATCGACTGCAAGGCCCAATCGCTATGGACGGAAGACAATGGTCAGTGTGTTTGGTGGGATCAGGATGGTATGATCTATTATGAGCTCCTAAAACCTGAAGAAACCGTTAATACTGAACGCAACCGACAACAAATGTTCGATTTGGATCAATTTTTGCGTGAAAAAACAACCAGAATATCAAAAAAAAGGCAACACAAATTGATTTTGCTTCATAATAATGTACCATCATACACAGCAAAACTGGTCAAGGAAACGATTGAGGCGTTTAGTTGGGAAATATTTTCGCTTGCGGCTTACTCACCAGACTTGGTGATTACAACTTATTTGCATCGATGGGACACGCACTTGCAGAGCAGCGCGCTTCATTTCTTACGAAAACATACGAAAATGGCTCGACGACAGGTTTGCCTCAAAAGAGCAACAGTTTTTTTTTTGGCGTGGCATCCAAAAATTGTCAGACAGGTAGAAAAAATGTATTGCTGCCGATGGGGAATACTTCGAATATAATATTTTTTATTATTTTCATACAATAAACGTGTATTTTATATACAAAAATTCCGGTTTCATATTTACATACCTAATACAAAAATACCGAAAGTCTATCAATGCCATTAATGTCAAATAGCAAATGTTGATTTGAATCAAACAAAAGTTAAATGCTTACTGTATTATAAGGTGTTAATGTATACAAGAAACATTATAGAAACACATTACAATAGCCCGTACAAAATAAAAGCAGTTGCACGTCATTAAACACGTTATCAACATTTTGACTGCCCTGTGGCCAGATTGTGATTAAACATCATAACCTTACTTTAGCGAATCATTTTTACAATTTAAACTATAATAACAATTAAAAAAATCAACTCTAAATTAAATGCAAATTATTAAGTAACTAATAAAATTATAATAAATGTGGAAAGTCTTGCAAGTGTCGTCGATTTAGTACCTCTGGATAGAGTCAGCACATTTCAAAATGCTTCGTTCAAAACCATGGACATTTTTGAATATTTCAATGATTATTAAAATAAAAAGATTATATTATTACCAATGACATTTATTGATATATAATAAGTACAACAGAAAACAACCATGACATATCTGCTTGCACTTATATATTTTTTCATAGCGTCAAACATGTCGAATTTCGTACCAAAAAAGAGTATTTGCAGCGAATTTTACAGCATTACTTTTTTCAAAAAAAAAATGCAGATAAAGCACATGAAGTTCTTGTGGAGACTTACGGCAACCATGCTCTGTCGGAAACAACATACAGAGAAATGTTTAGACGTTTTAAAAATAATGATTTTGATGTTGAAGATAAAGAACGCTCTGCATCGTATCGTGATTGATGATGAAAAGTGGATACACTACGATAACCCGAAACGTAGAGAATCGAGGGGTAAGCCCGGCCATGCAACAACATCGACGGCAAAGCCTAATATCCACCCGCCATATTCACCGGACATTGCTCCTTCCGATTAGTGCTTCTTTCGATCGATGACTCATGGCCTGGCTGAGCAGCACTTCCATTCTCATGAAAATTGCCAAAAAATGGGTCGATTCATGGATAACCTCAAAAGATGAGCCGTTCTTTCGACATGGTGTTCGTATGCTGCCAGAAAAATGGGAGAAACTAGTGGCTAGCGATGGAGAATACCTTCAATGACAAGTTCTTTACTACTTTTTTTTAAATAAAGCGTTCATTTTCACGAAAAAACAGCGAGAACTTATTCAAGACCCTTATATTATAGTCATTTGATCATACTTGCGCTATAGCTGTATCATTGCCTGGAAAATTAGGTATATTTAAACTGATTTCGTCACTGAATATGTTCGGGTTGATTTCCCATTGACATATGAGAAATGGTCTATCCACAGAGCGGGAATGAGCAGCACGACACTTACGTCGACGTCTCCTTACTAACAGGGGATGTGGATGTGGTACCAGGTGTACCAATGCCGTCAACTACTGACGGAAGCCTACTGCTTTCTTTACATTCATCAATTTTCCTCAATAACATACTACTAGTATTTTTTTACAATAAATTCTCTCTAATTTACCGTTAAAAGAACATCTCCCACGGACGGACTAGTCCCATTGGCGTCCTTCCAAGAGACATTTTGTTGTGTATTTTTAAAACAAATTTTGTAAATATGTCTCCGCTGTTGTGAATAAGAAATCAGAAAGTTTTTATAGTAAAATGCACCCCCGTTTAAAATATATTATGGGCTGCCTATCCACGTGTTTTTTAAGATATATTCCCTAGGAATTTATAGATCATCTCATTAAAAGCATGTCCAAACGAATGACCACATTTAATATAACATGCCCATACGGAATGTAGTTAATTACATGGAGAGAAATGGAATCCACAGATAAAAATACCGAATTTTGATAAATATTTTCCTAATAAATAAAAGCTTTTTATAACCACATATTTTATTCCTTCGTGAAAGATTTATTTTATTTTCAGGAAAATTATACAAAACTAAAAACATCCGAATCATTTAAAAATACACGTGACTGTTCTAAAAATGTCCTTTTGCTTGATTGAGTTGCCCTAAAATAGCTAATGCTATTTATGTCAGGATGAGACCAACACGATATCGAACTTCTACAAAATGCCACTCGGCGTTGGTGCGTAATGCGCATGTTCATAAATATGTCGTATCATCATCAAATATTAATATTTCTGTAAACGAAGCTCTTTATATACAGTGTTTGTACAGGATATTTTTAGAACTGATGATAAACCACTAAATTGTATTGGGCAATTTGTTAAGACCGAATTTTGAGTTAAAATAAAATATATTTAACGTTATGCAAATAAAATAAGGTAGCTTATTCATCGAAGGGAATTCTAAGTGTTTCAGGCAGAAAATAAATAATATTTTATATTCTGACAGACGTTTACTCCTAAAGTATTATTAATTATTATTGATAGGAACTATAAATATGCTGTTTCAAATAGTTAACCTTATATCCTGAATATTTTGATACGGAGAAGAGAGATAACTCTGCTTTTTTTTAAATATAGGGAAATTATTGGCTTGCCCGACAAATATTACCAGATGTTACATTTTTATTGGTATCAGTACATCTAGTATACATATTTAAATAAAAATGAAAATATACCACACAACTATAGAGTATATTTTGAAGAAAACCTTACACTACTTTACCTTTATGTTTCCGTATCCGAATGTGCGAAAGGAAATAGTATTAAAATAATTCGTTTTTATGCTGCGAGGTATTTATACATGCTAAGAAGTATTCTTGTGGTTCTTTTAATATTGCTAAAATATCACGAATTCGTGCAGTACTATGTTTCAGGTAGTTTCGAATTTGAATATGGACGAGATGTTAGTAGGAAAGAAAGACATTTTCATGAAATAGCAAGACGATTGGATATTACTGCTTCTATCCTTGGATAATATGGCATGGATAAGATGGCATCTTAGACTCCTTAGTGTATGAAATCTACATACAAATATCCGGTAAGGGCGTGATAGATTTATTACAGCTACAGGGAGGACTGTTTCGAGGATGACTGTTAAGCGATTTATCGTCCTTATTGGGTGCTTCTGCTTATAAAGTACCAGAAGAGGTACTGCTTAGAATGTGTCAGTCAAACTAGGATTGAACAAACCCTAAATGTACGAGGGTCGTTCAATAAGTCCTTAGAAAATCCAAGAGATGGCGCTCGTAGCATCGGAAATGGTTTGTTTTCAGTAAGCATCATTATTCACCAGATAGTTGTCAAAGTCTCAGTTATATTCATCACATGGTTTCATTTTTATTGTCGATTGAAGCAAGAAACTTTTGTTTATTTAGAAAAATGGAAAAAAGTAAGTTTCGAGTGGTGATTAAACATTTATATTTAAAAGACTTAACACCGAAAGAGATCAAAGCTGAGTTGGATGAAGTTCATGGCACGTCTGCTCCTGTGTTTGCAAACTGTTTATAATTGGGGAAATGAATTTAAACGTGGCGGTACATTGACAAAAGATAAACATCGTTCGGGACGGCCAGTGGAAGTGACTACTCCCGAAATGATTGACAAAATCTACGACATGGCTTTAAGTGATCGACAAATCATAATGCGCGAAATAGTTGAGGCCACAGGCTTATCGCAAGGTATAGTGTTTTCAATTTTGCACGAAAAAAATTCAATTTTGCACGAAAACAAACGCAATCGTGTGGTCGACTCTGAGGCTGTTTTGGCGCGCTTTTTAATCGGTTGTGGATTATTTGTATAAAGCTCTTCTTTAATATATCTTCAACAAATGTAGCCCAAATCCCATACACTTCAATTTCGACAATGAATGTCAATTTTTTATTAATTTACGATATAACGGTTTTTAACTATAACAGTGGTGCCAACCTCTTGTCGAAAGTGAATTATTAAGAACTATAATTAATGAAATTGAATTATAGTCACTATAATTAATAATAAGAATCATTAATGGCCATATGAAAAATGTTAATTGCTGAAAAGCTCACTGTCCTAGGTACCACATCAGCTTAACGATATTTATTTATCACAACGCACCAGCATGTGTAATTTGTTAAACAAAATTATCGTATATTGGTGTGTAAATGACCCATTTTCAAAACTCACCACGACATATACATTAACAGTTAAATCCAATTTAAATAAACCCAAGAGAGATTTTCAACTAAACACCAACTAAGTTTATTAACTTCTCGTCGCGAGTTTCGCTAACCATGTTAGCATCATCAGGAGAAGATTCCATTAAATTGAATTGAATTTAATTCAATCAAATTATCTCCTGATGATGCTAACATGATTAGCGAAGCGCGAGTTATAATTAAATTCAATTCAATCGAATTGAATCCTCTCCTGATGTCGCGAACACGGTCAGCGAAACGCGTGCCCTGATTCCAATAGAAGAATTGAATAAAAGTCAACATAAAAAATCATTAAGGAGTGATGAGTCAGGTAAAATATCATCGAAAGCTGATATTTAGCAAAAAAAAGTTATCAAAAATCTAGCGAGTTTATAACAGAATTGTACTGTATTGTTCTGGAGTGTTTTTTAGCTGAAAACCTATCAAAACTATATGCTTCCTAAAGAAGGAATTAGTAAGTTAGATAAAACAGCTAGTTGTTAATGCGGGGACAATAAGATTTGATGGCTGAGAAAACTTATACATTTTTGGGTATTTAACAACACGCAGTACAAGATGCCGCTAGTTAAAAATATGCTCTGCAGTCGATGTAATGCAAAATTAGGAAATATTTGACGTTCTCGGATATGGAATAATTGTGACCACCAACATACTGACTATCTCACCCCTACAACACTCATGTGGACATGTGACATGCTCAAGTGGGCCATTGGTTAATTAGAGAGGACTGTCGAGTCTGTAGCTAATGTATGCAAGAGTAATCTTGGACATACCAAGAAGAGACTGAAGAGCCAACGTCGCTTATTAAAACCCACGTTAGTTAAAACCTACGAAAAAGAAAATTAGGGAGCATTTTTGTTTCAGCTAGCAGCGACAGCAGTGAAAAATGAAAATACGCGTTTATTGTATGAAAATAATAAAAAATATTTTATTCGAAGTATTGTCCATCGCTAGCTACACATTTTTCCCACCTATCTGAAAATTTGTGGATGCCACGTCAAAAAAATGTTGCTCTTTTGAGGCAAACCAGTGATCGAGCCATTTTCGTAAGACGTGAAACGATTCCCAGGAAGTGGGTATCCCATCGATGCAAATAAGTAATAATCGGACGGAGCCAAGTCTGGTGAGTAAGCCGCATCCGAAAGTATTTCCCAACTAAATGCCTCAATCATTTCCTTGACCAGTTTTGCTGTGTGTGATGATGCATTATCATGAGCAAAATAACTTTGTGTTGCCTATTTTGATATTCCGGTCATTTTTCGCTCAAAGCTTGATTTAAATCGAGTATTTGTTGTCGGTAGCGTTCAGTATTAACGGTTTCGCCAGCTCTTTTTTACAGCTCATAATAGATCACACCCTTCTGATCCCACCCAACACAGAGCATTGTCTTCCGTCCATAGCGATTTGGATTTGCAGTCGATGTTGATGGTTCGCCTGGAGTTACCCATGATCTTTTATCGTTAGGATTCTTAAAATATATTCACTTTTTATCGCCAGCCACAATTCGATGGAGAAATAACTTTCTTTTGTACCTGGCGAAACGCATTTCGCAAGAGGTTTTTTGGTTTTCTTGCTGTCTTTAATTCAGTTCATGTGGAACCCATTTTTGCATCTTCGGGATCTTTCCCATGGCTTTCAGATAGATAGAGATGGCTTTTTGTGTCACATTTAATTGATCCTAGAGTTGTTGTTGCGTTTGAGCGTCATCCTCACCCAACAACGCCTGCAATTCGCTGTCTTCAAACTTTTTCGGTGGTCTTCCACGTTCTTCGTTTCTCACGTCAAAATCGCCACTTTTGAATTTGTTTAACCACTCAAAGCACTGTAATGTACCAAGAGCATGCTCACCGTAAGCTTCGATAAGAATTCGATGCGATTCTGCAGCAGTTTTCTTCAAATGGTACCAGAAAATCAAGGCTGACCACAAATCGTAGTTTCTACTACGATTTTTGTCTAAACTATGCTGTTGTATGAAACTTGTATTGTTGTGAGTTGAAAATCTTTGTCAGATATCAACAAGGAAATGGCGCCAATGATGCCGCTTGACGGTAACTACATTGACATCTATGGCAATCTATGGGCAAATGCCGGTTTCATATTCTTTCATACTCTTGCCATTGCCTACTTCTTTGACACGGCGATACTTCCTTCAAAGTCAATCGGTGAGAAATTTAGAATTACGGACAACTATCATAACCTCATTCAAAAAGCCCGCGAAAACCTCGTCCGTTAATATGGGGTTAGCTTCTGATTTTGGCTCCTGTCATTACGTCATCCTATCTATTTGTCATCTGGCAACCTGCCTACCTGTCATCTGTGAAGGCCTCTGGTCATTGACCACTTCTTCGGCACCGCGATACTTCTTCTAAGGCCAAGGAGTGTGAAACTTAGAATTACAAACGACTGTCATGACGCGCGAAAACCCCGTCCATTGTTATGGGTTATATGTTATGAGATGGGCGTACTGCTTTGAATATAAAACTAACAGGAAAGAACCTTGCCTATCTTTATGTACATATAAATGGAAACGGAAACGACCATATTGAAACACCACAGATGACTCATTGTTTTAGAATTTTGTTAGTTGGGTCAACCACTTAGAAGTTTAATAGTAGATTTGTGTAATTTTAGTGTGTTTAAACAAAAATAAGTGCCGAATAAGGGTACTAGAATACTCTTTTTGTGTGTTCTAGTGTAAATACATATTAATATTTATTATATTTCCAATACAAAAAACAATATTATCGGAGGTAAGGTAAACACACAAAATATAGTTAGTTGTGCCTCTTGTGGTTGTTCCCTGGCACGAAAAATCAAAATTCAGGAGAAACATTACATTGGTAAGTGCTTTTAATTTTAAATTTGTCAATTATTTATAAATAAAAACGTATTTTGTTTGAATGAAATTTGAAAGTTATGAAGGCAACATATCGCCTGGTATGCATAGGCGTAGTCAAATTGATTTAGGGAAAATAATATAAATATAATGTTATTCAAGAAAATGATTCTCTTTTTTTTTAGAACTTAATTTTTTAACGAATGTTCTAAAATGTTTAACTTTCTGAGATATTGGGCCTTAAAAATTCACATTATTTTTTAGTTTTCGTTTGATGCATATAAAATATGTTACTTTACTCATATAATCTAAAAACTAAATATAACTAATAATACAGAGTGTTACCTTTTTTTATGACCATTTTCAGAAATTATTGTACTAATAAATGTAAATGTTACTTCCATTTTTATTTGGATTTCATGTTAATAAACCAGTTATTTTTTTCCAAGATTTCCCAACGATTCCAAATAGAAGAACATGGTTGATTAATTTTATTAAAAAGCCAGACTTTATTCCAAACCGCAGTAGTTTTTTATGTTCCCATCATTTTGCTGAGGATTGTTTTGATCGAACTTCTAAAGTAAAATTGAAACTACTACCAAATGCTGTTCCAACAATTGAAGTAGACTATTTAAAATATATAATTTTCTTGTTTTATCATTTTGATAAATATTTTTTTTCATAGCATTTTCTCTTGAAAGTTAGCTTCTTTTGATTGTTGTGAAAAATGAGTTAATTCTCGAGTTTATACCTAACACTTTCGTTTATTTATTGACTATTTACACTACAAGAATTCATTAATTTGCAAAAACGCTGTAGTAGATGAAAAAATTCGTAGTACATATACAAAGTTAATTTTGTTTACAGGATATTAAACACTGAACAACTAAATACAGAAAGGATATATGTATTTTAATAATAAATAATATAGTGAATATTACGGCGTTTTATTTCATTTACAAATATATATATATATATATATATATATATATATATATATATATATATATATATATATATATATATATATATATATATATATATATATATATATATATATATATCCAGTATACCTCGCCTAAGGTACTGGACGGGTCACGGGTGGTGGATAGTGAAAGTTCCATTAGATATTAATGGACAGCTGCGAATATCTCAAAATAAGCAGCCCCGAACCAAGGCAAAAAAAAAACAAAATCCACTTAGCGTCTGACTTGTATCAAGCGGTTGGGTGGTCAGCGTCTGTTCACCAGTGGTGCGGCTGATATTTAAATTCTGAAACTAACCCCTCCAGTCTTAACCTCTGAACCGTCATGGTTCAAACCTTTAATTCAAAGTACAAGATGAAGCGTTCTAGTAATTACAAAATTACCCAAGGAGGTAGACAATCCTCCACCAGCTTTGCTGGTACAACCGGACTTTCGGATTCTGGGGCGTCCGGGCTTAAACGCAAAATCTTTCAGAGGGAGTCGGAGACCTCTGGCCAACGTCTGAAACCAAAAACAAAAACTTTCTTTGGAACGGTAAATATCAATTATCTCCTCCGTTCAGGAAAACTACACGAATTGGGGCGAACATTAAATCAGCAAAAAATCCAAATTTTAGCTTTGCAAGAAACCAGACTGACAGATGATAACACCTTGGAATTCGGCAACTACAGACTTTTTAAAAGTAAAACGGACAAAAGAATACTCAAAAATACACCACATCTCGGTGTTGCTTTCGCTGTCTCAAGAAACATTCTTGGTTCTATAACAAAAGTCCAGCCAGTAAATAATCGACTTATGACACTATCCCTCAAGTGTGCTAACAAAAACTATACATTAATCAATGCACACCTCCCAGTTAATGAAGAAAATAAATCTAATCCTGAAAAAGTAAATAAGTCCTGGGAAATTCTAGAAAAGACTATCTCTAAAATTCCCTCTAACCATGTAAAAATCCTATTGGGTGATTTCAACGCCCAGCTAGGGAAAGAAAAAAAGTACCGGAAAACGGTCGGCAGTTTTCCCGCTCATAAATGGACTAACCATAATGGTAGAAGATTGGTTGAACTATGTTCGCAGTTTAATCTAAAAATAATGTCAACCCATTTTAAGAAGAAAATATCAAAACAAAAGACCTGGAGGTGCCCAAACAGGTACATGGGTGAATTTCAAATTGACCATGTTGCCATTTCGTACCCCAATTATAAAGAGATTTTGAATGTTCAAGGCAGGAAAGGAGCTAATATAGACACGGATCACTACTTGACTAGAATCAAATTTAGCTTAAAACCTCGAAAACTTATTCAAAAGAGGCTGCTAATACCAAAGTTTGACCCAACGAAAATAAAACCAGCCCTAACAGAAGAGCTTGATAAACAACCAGCAAAGAACTGGCAAGAATTGAAACAAAAAATTATTAAAACGGCCTTAAAGTTGGTCCCTTTACAAAAACGTAGAAAATATCCGTGGTGGGATGAAGTTTGCGAGCATGCAGTATTAAGCCGAAGTAAAGCATTCAAAGATTGGAACAGTCAAAAAACAGCAATAAACTATAACATCTTTTTGGAAGTAAGAAAAGAAACATCGAAGCTAATTAGACAAACTAAAAGAAAATATGAAAACAATCAACTTAATGAAATAGAAAAAGATTTCCAAAAAAATAACACCCGAAACTTTTACAAAACATTTAAAACTAAATTAACAGGCTATCAACCGCAAAGTCTTTGCTTCCAAAAGGAAAACGGACAATTAGCTCTAAATAATCAAGACAATTGCAAAGAACTTGCGAAATATTTTGAACAAATACTAAACTATTCTGAGCCCTTAAACAAATTAACAACACTAAAACCTAAACAAACAAACCCAGATTCATTACCACCGAATGAAGATGAAATAATTAGGCAAATCAAGCGGCTTAAAAATGACAAGGCTTCTGGTGAAGATGGAATCACTGCAGAAGTTTTGAAATCCGCTGGTCCAGGTACAATCAAGGAAATAACCAAAATTCTACAAGAAGTTTGGCGAACCGAACGGATTCCGGAAGATTGGAAAGATGCTCTAATCCATCCACTACATAAGAAAGGAGATAGAACGAATGTAAAGAACTATAGAGGGATATCTCTTCTCCCAGTTTGTTACAAGATTCTATCTCAATGTCTACTAGACAGAGCACAGGGACAGTTAGAACCTAACATTGGTGAATATCAAGCAGGTTTTCGACCGGGCAGATCCTGCCCTGAACAGATCCTGAATCTAAAGTTGATCCTAAGGCATTAAAAACTGTACAATAAAAATCTAGTGTGTACATTTGTGGATTTCAAAAAAGCATATGATTCTATTGACCGCGAATCTTTATTCCGAATCTTGAAAGAACAAGGACTAGATCTGAAAACGCTGGCAATTATTAAAGCAACGTTAACTAACACAAGGTCAAAAGTTAAATTCATGGGTGAGATCTCAGAGCCCTTCGAAATTAAAACTGGAGTGAGACAAGGGGATGGACTCTCGCCACTCTTATTTAACTGTGTTCTAGAAAAAGTAATACAGGAGTGGCGTGAAAAAAAGTCGGCCCTGAATATTGACCAGCCCATTAAACTGGGGAGAACCAACATCAAAATTGATTGTCTGGCATTTGCTGATGATCTAGCAATTTTAGCTCAAGATGTATTAACGGCACAGAAACAGATTGAAATCCTAAAAGAAACAGCAGAAAATATAGGACTCCAAATTTCCTTTGAAAAGACACAATACATGACCTGCAACAGACTAAGAACGCCATTTCTAAAAACAAAATATGGTAACATCAGACGAGTCTCTCAATTCAAATATTTGGGTGAAATAATCATGGAATATGGGTTGGAAAAAGCGGGCAATAAGGGTAGATGTCAAAAAATGGAAACGGCATTGAGACTTACACAAAATATTTACAACAAAAAATGTCTATCTAAAAACACAAAACTGAGACATTACAACACAGTTATTAAGCCAGAATGTCTATATGCTGCAGAAAAGCTCATTTTGAATAGAAAGAGGGACATCGAGGACATTGAAAAGAAGGAAAGAAAAATCGTAAGAAAAATCCTAGGCCCCAAACAAATTAATAGCACAACATACCGACTTCGAGAAAACCAAGAAATCAAACAATACACAGATATACATAGCGATATGAGAAAAAGAAGACTTAAGTTTTACGGACACATAAAACGGATGAATCCGAGTAGGTTAACTAGACAAATAGTCGAATTTTATGAAAATAGGAGTAAAGCTAAAGTAGAAATAATTAAATGGATTGCTGCAATTAAAGAGGACCTAAGATCAGCAAATATTTCACAAAGTGAAATTCAGGATAGAGGCTGTTTCAGACACAAGGTGAACGTTTGGAAGGTTGGCCAGAGAGAAAAATGTAGGAAGACTGGAACAACTTGGTCTGACGAAAGGAAAAAAGCTCATAGCGAAAGAATGAAATTAGTATGGGCACAAAGGAAGGCTAACAACAACAAACGCCTCTAATTGTACTTCGCGTGGTCCACTAGGGCCCATACGTGAATAATAATATATATATATATATATATATATATATATATATATATATATATATATATATATATATATATATATATATATCCCCTTTGTGGATCAGCCCTTGACGTGGTAAAGGGGTTTGAGCAGGGCAATGAAGCTTTGAGCTATGCCGTCTGGAGTCTATGCTCCTGGGAGGGTCACCCCTGGCGGACAGGTCAAAGCGGAGGCCTCAGACTAACATGATCCAAAATCTGCCAACCCGCATTGGACCAGCGTGGCAGATTACGGTCCATACCTTCAACATGGTATTTCAGTATGTTGAAATATGACAGTACAACCTCAAACACGGCCCTCATTCCCCGGAGGCCAAGGGGCAACTACCTACGGCAGCGGGAAGACCTGCCCCAAGGCAGAGGGTGCTAAGAATCACCGGGTTAGATCAGGCTGAGATTGGACTTTTGACATTGCAACGTTAAATATACGGACTATGAAAACAGAGGCCCGATTGCAAGAACTGTTAATCGAACTTGACAACATACATTGGGATATTATTGGGCTCTGTGAAACACGAAGGAAGGGTGAAGAGTTAATCAAACTAGAACCAACTGGACACGTACTCTACACTCGAGGTACGGAAAATGGCCGATGTGGCGGAATAGGATTCCTCATCAATCGAAAGCTGAAGGACAGTGTGGTAAAATTTGAAAGTGCATTCGACCGATTAGCCCAATGCGTCATTCAGCTGAATAAAAAGTTTAGGCTTCAAATCGTCCAAGCTTATGCACCAACTATAAGCCATAAAGATGAGGAAATTGAGGAATTTTATGATGATGTGGCCCAGCTTTTATACAAGGAGAAATGTAGGTACAAAATCCTGATGGGTGATTTTAATGCCAGAATTGGAACAACAAGAACAGACGAAAATGCAACTGGCCCATATGGAACTGGTGAGCGAGACAATAGAGGTGACAGATTAGTTGATTTTGCTGAAGGACAAGAACTATATATTATGAATTCATTCTATAAGAAAAATATCAGAAGAAAATGGACATGGAAAAGTCCATCTGGGCTCACAAGCGAAATTGACTACATCATGACCAACGATAAAACAATATTTACCAATTGTACTGTCCTTAACAATTTTAATGTTGGAAGTGATCACCGAATTGTACGAGCAAGGGTTCGGATTGACTGTCGAAAAGAGCGCGAAAAAATGGTAAGATCAAAGAAGGGCAAGATCAAAGAAGGGCAGAGGAGGTGGAAATATCAGTTCAATATGAAGAAATCGCCAACAATGTACTTCAAACGGCTGTTTCAATAGCACCAGAGGAAAAATGTCTCAAACAAACAAAAATCTCCAGTGAGACCATTGATTTAATGAAGAAACGGCGAGCAATGAGAAATGCAGGTAGTCCTTTTGGCAGGGTCGAGTACACTGAGCTCTGCAAAACTATAAGAAAACGTACCAGAGAGGACACGCGCCGATTCAATATGCAGCTAGTGCAAAAAACCCTGGAAGAAAACAAAGGAATTAACAAAGCTAAACAGAAGCTGAGAAACAAAAGAACGCAAATATATGCTTTAAAGCGTGAGGATGGCACAGTGTGCAGGACGCGTACCCAAATGTTAGAGATTGTCAGAAGGTTTTATTCCCAGTTATATGAAGATCAGAGCCAGTCAGGGACAGCAATACCCACGGAAGAACAATATATAATACCAGATATCCTAGTGGAGGAAGTAACAAATGCTATAGAATTGATGAAGAACGGCAAGGCTCCAGGAAAGGATAGTGTAACTGCCGAAATGCTAAAAGCTGGTGGTCGGACGTTACATAAAACACTGGCAAAATTATACTCAAAATGCCTCAAAGAACAAAAAGTACCTGACTTATGGAAAAATGCAGAAGTGATCCTTTTACATAAAAAAGGAGCACAGGAAGATTTAAAGAACTACCGTCCAATAAGCCTCCTATCAGTGATGTACAAAGTTTTCACTAAGATAATTTCTAAAAGAATATTAAAAAAACTGAATGATGCACAACCAAGAGAACAAGCAGGATTCAGAAGTGGATTCAGTACAATGGATCACATCCAGGTTGTACAGCAGGTCATAGAAAGGCACAACGAATACACCATGCCACTGTGCTTGGCTTTTATCGACTACGAAAAAGCATTTGATTCCATCTCAAAGCATGCGATAATGGATGCACTGATTAGCCAAGGTGTAGAGAGAGCCTATGTAAACCTATTAGGATCGATATATGATGGAGCTACAGCCACAATTCACCTTGATGATCTTGAAGTGGGAATTAATATAGAACGAGGTGTACGGCAGGGTGACGCAATATCGCCTATTATTTTCTCGGCTGGCCTTAAAGAGGTATTCCGTAGACTGGATTGGCAGCAGGATGGGGTAAAGATCAATGGTGCAAACTTAAACCATCTTAGATTTGCAGATGATATTATTCTCACTTCACAAGACCCAGAGGAGCTGCAAAGACGCATACAAGAACTGCAAAGGGCTGGCGAACCATTTGGCTTGAAAATAAATCTGAAAAAGAGTCAGGTTATGTTCAATAACTTCGCTCAGGACAGAAGAATTTCAGTTTTAGGAAGGGATTTAGAGATTGTGGACAGCTTTGTATATCTTGGGCAGAGGATTTCCATGGAGGGGAATACCGCCCGGGAGGTGGAACGGCGTGTTAAGTGTGGCTGGCAGGCATTTGGTAGGCTCAACATAGTGTTTAAGAGCAGACTCCCACTTTGCCTGAAAAGAAAAGTATTCGATCAGTGCGTTCTACCCGTTATGACATACGGAAGTGAAACCTGGACACTCACATCGCAATCAATTCAAAAACTTCGGGTGGCACAGAGGGGAATGGAAAGATGTATGCTTGGCATTACAAGACGAGACAGAGAAGAAGGTCTGACAAGAAGTCCTGCGCATGGATCAGGGAACAAACAAAAGTCTGTGACATCATTGGAAGAGTAAAACAGTTGAAATGGAGATGGGCAGGCCATATAGCGAGGCGATGGGACGACAGATGGACCAAGGCAATCCTGGAGTGGATACCGCTTGATCGCAAACGTCCGCGAAGAAGACCGAAAGCACGATGGACTGATGACATCGTTAAGTATATTGGACCCGAGTGGCAGAGGAAAGCCCAGGACCGTGAAGGTTGGAAGCATGCTGAAGAGGCCTTCATCCTGCAGTGGATCGATACGGGCTGATGATGATGATGATATATATATATATATATATATATATATATATATATATATATATATATACCTAATTTTAGTGAACATTAACTCGCTACAAGATGAAACTGATTACCTAACCAATTTTTGGAAATAATATGGTTTTATGACAGGAGATTCCAATTTTCGAATTAACTTTTATCGTATTGGCCATAAAAAAGACACTTTACTTATAATTATACAATAATTTATTGTTTTAAACAACTGTAAACCTTGATCAGTTTCTTGTTTTTATTCATACTGCCCTACACCACTGCCAAACCGGAAACATTAGACGGCCATATGCAGCTACCATTCTGGTCCCACTTACAGAATCATATGCTACTTCCTGCAGTTTTAGATTCAAAGGTTGTTATAGACCACATTTGAGGTAGGTCCTGAATTGTGATTCCTCTCCACCAGAAAACCAAGCCTTAGGGCTCCAGGCTTACAATCCTTCTGGGGGGCGAAGCCCTAGAGTCCCCTGCTATCTATCAACAGAAAACCTGCGACCCAAATACCGATCTGTCATCTGTCAAAGCCTCTGGTAATTGTCCACTTCTTCGGTACCGCAATACTTCTTCCAAGGTCCATCGGTGTGATACTTAGAATTACAGATGACTCATGACGTCGTTCGAAAATCCCGCGAAAACCCCGTCCATTGTTATGGGCTATAGGTTAGGTTATCGACAGAAAACCTGCAACATAAAATACAAGATTCCATGTGTCGCCATCTAGCGGTGGGAAACCAAACCACTAATTACGACTAACTTCATATGTTGCCATTTCTCGGCGGGAAACGTGACAACAAAAAGATCATCCTTAAGTGTGGACCGAGATTGAGGTTGGGTCGTAATTTTTTTTTTCTAGAATCCCCTAATACCTCTATTGGCATGGAGTCTTGGTAATCGAAATTTGCTCTGGCAATGTATTTTTAACCACTGTATTAAGTTCTACAAATTTATTAAATGGTTTTTCATGATTTCATATTCAGCGATTCGTTAAATTGAATAATTGAAGCATAGTGTATGACATTTAAACACGAAAGAAAATATCTGCCAAATGACCACCTCTTGCAGCTCCAAAGACATCCACTCTTCTGTCCAAATTTTGGCTTAACCGTGGCTCTATCTCACCAATGACTCGAATATTTTCATACTTTAATTCAGAAATTAATTGTGGATTGTTCTTAGAGACCTGGCTTTTCACGTAACTTCAAAGAAAATAGTCCAACGCTGTCAAATCACATGATCTTGTGGCCAATTAACATCACCGTTTCTTGCCATAAATCGCCTAGGAAATTTTTCTCTCAATAAATAAATTGTTTCATTAGCAGAGCAGAGAGTCAATATTATTCAATTAAGCCAACAAAAATCCAATTATGATCTATCACATTATCATCACAGTTATAGCTTCACCAGCAGCATTCTGAAAGAAATATGGCCCAATTACACCTCCTAACCATAATGCACACGAAACAGTGACTCGTTTAGGATGTAAAGATTTCTAATGAACCAATCATGGATTTTCCTAACTACAAATGCGACAATTTTGTTTATTAACATAACCACCAATTTCAAAATGTGCTTTATCTGAAAAGATAATTTTTTGAGAAAAATCTGCTTGTTCTTTGATCCAATTGAGAAATGCACGACGTTTTGAATGATCCAGTGGCTTTAGTTCCTGTGTTATTTGAAGCTTATATGCCTTCAGAACTAAATCCTTTCGTAAAATACGCCATGTTGTGGAATCACTGAGTCCAAATTCTTGTGAACGTCGATTAATGGAAATTTCTGGGTCTTCAGCAACACTTTCACGTATCAAATCAATATGCTCTTATGAACGACCACTACAACTATCTATTGCTCTTCTTTTATCTTCCACCGAATCAGTTTCTTCAAAATTTTGCACAATGCGATTGATAGTAAATATCACGTAATTTTCTAAAAATATTTTTCACTGAGCGTCCATTTTCATAAAATAATTCGACAATTTTAACGCGTTGTTGTATTGTGTACGACTTCATTTTTATAAATATCATATATTACCCTTCTAAAATGATACTAGACCTAGGCAAATTCCCAACGCCATCTGTGTTTTATTTAAGACTTAAAAAACCGCTCAATTTGAAAGACCTGTTATATATGGCCTCTGCTGGATGTAATCATCTGTCCCTTTTCTTCCTTGAGACATATAGTCCCTTAATATCCGAGCGGATATATATATATATATATATATATATATATATATATATATATATATATATATATATATATATATATATATATATATATATATATATATATATATATATATATATATATATATATATATATATATATATATATATATATATATATATATATATATATATATATAATATTAATAGACTTCTGGTCGTTCCCTCAATGGATCTATTTTCCTCACACAAATCAGTTTTTTGAACGTCTCGACGCACGTTTCGCTAACCATGTTAGCACCATCAGGAAATGGTTTAATCTAATTCTAAAACTAAACTATGTTCTATTTATATAAAAATCCCACCTAATGAAGCGTATAAAAATCATGAACCGTGAAGTTTACTAAGCCTTACATTGAGAAACGTTCAGAATGTCTAAAAAAATTAAATCATTTTGTGTATTTTGCTTAAAGAAAAAAAATTAATGTGTATGAATTTCACAGGATGCGATTTTAATCCGGCATTCTACAGACGAGGCAAGAAAGTCCCTATAAAATATTAAAAAATTCAAAATACTACATAAAAGCCTTTAGAGAAATATCAAACATCAAACATCAATTTTTTAGTAAACACAATTTGAAATATACTTACTTTTTCAATTACTCATCATTATTTTTTATACATGCATGTATTTAATTCAAAATGTTATTTATATTGAGATAATATGTAATAGGAGAAAGAGAAAAATAAAATATTACCATCATTAAATTAATAGTGAATTGAACGATTCAATTAAGTACAACGATAAAGTCGCATAATAATATAAAAAGAGGACTAAAATCATAGTAATTATTTTAAATAAATTTCAAGCTGCTTGAAATTACTATTTCAATTTACTATATACGTTTACTATTGATACTTTAGATAATATATTAAATAAAAAAAATGTCAGCTATAAATATAATGGTGGAAGGACAGTCAGATAAATGATTAATTAAAAATAGAAATTATTCGTAACAAAAAGAGGACTAAAACCATAATAATTATTTTAAATTAATTTCAAACTGTTTGACATTTTTACAATTGATGCTTTAGATAATGTATTAAATAAAAAAAATGTCAGTTATAAATATAATGGTGGAAAGACAGTCAGTTAATTGATTGATTGAATTATAACAAAACTCATATTAAACGAACGCTCACCACTTATAATCCCCCACCTGACGATCTTACCCCCATCATGTAAATAGCTGACGGTTGTTTTTATGCATTTAAATATATAATTAATCGATGTGCATAGTATCACTGAATTTGAAATTACTTTGCATCATTTATTTTCAGACAACTTTATATAACTGACTGACATATAATCCACAATTATCAACACAACCGACTGTTATTTTTAATATTATTATTATTTAAACATTTCTTTTGTAAATTTTGGAATAAATTGAAATGATTTTTGAATTTTTTTTTCAACATAATGCCTTTTTGTCTGACAATCAGCTCCACCGCGGTCGTGAGAGCTGACGCTTATTTTCATTATTAGTGATACTCAAACTATTAATTACAATTAAAATTAAGCAATCTGAAATGACCATGAAAAATCGTACTCTACCTCCCGGACTATTCAGTCAACTTTTTCAATTATTAATGTAAGGCTTAGTACACTTCATGGTTCATGAATTTTTCACGCTTCATTAGATGGAATTTTTATAAAAATAGAACATAGTGTAATTTTAGAATTAGATTAAATCATCTCTTGATGATGCTAACATGGTTAGCGGAACGTGCGTCGGAAAGTTCAAAAAAGTGATTTGGTGTTTAGTGACAAATCTCTTCGAATTTTGTGTTTCACACCAAAGGTTCCAATAGAAGAATTAATATAGCTTGAAGTTTAATTTTACTGTTTAAATATGTTTTATGTATTACTCCAACTGTTCTCCTATATTCTATTAACAAATTCTCTTTTATCTTGGGGTGATTAACACAATCATGTTTCATTCATTTGATAAAATTCCAGTGTCATTCAGTTAATAGTATGAGCTAAGTTTTGCCGTTTGGATTCCTCCAAGTTTAAATATTGCTTAAATAATTGATTAATTTTAGTTTAAATATTCTCAAGTCCAAACTGTGTATGGATACGATCACTAAATTTCTTAACCATAGTTATTTGGTTTTCTAAATCTCTCATTTTTACCTATCAGTTCCAGATCATCCACATACATTAAATGATTTAGGTTTATTTTATTTATACGGTACCCTGAGTTTATTTAATTTAGTTCGGCCGACATTAGCATGAGTGACATGCAGGACAGGAGCACTGCACAAAGAGTTAGCCAGAAAAATTCACGTTCGAATTCTAATATCCGATACTGATATCTCTGTTGATTGGGCATGGAGTTGAAGTATCGTGTTCTATTTAAGCATCACCTTTTGACACACGTTCACAATCATGTCATAACTCCGATCCATCTCACTGTTTTAATTATCGAAAAATAAGGCACGCTATTAAAAGCCCTTTTTATAGTCAATCCTGGCTAAATCTAGATTAAGTTCTATTACAGCTTTCCATAATATATTTGATTAAAAGCAATTGAACTTTGGAGCCTGTATAGTAACCTTTCGGCTTTAGTAACATTATATTATTTTCTTTGGTGTGCTCTTCAATTCGCGGAACTAAAATTGTTTTTTTATTCATTTTTCATTCATTTTTGATTTCTTCTATACAGTGGTGGTCAGAGAAATTGTTTGATATTGACATTGTTTGATAAATAAAGTTACAATAGTATACGTCAGTAGTACAATAACTGTATAATATAAATATATAACAAAAAAAGTAAAACAATATCAAACTTAATTAAAAAAAAATACTGTAAATATAAGATTTAACAAAAATTTTGAAAAAAGAACATGAAAATGTGGTTATAAAAATAGAGCTATAACAGTTATAAAGCAGTAAATATTGTTTCTTCGCGTTTGGCTGTTAATTTATCGACACGTTTTGTTTATTTCAAGCATTCAAATTATAAAATAAATAAAAACAACATTGGCCAAATAATAATTATGTTAGAAATTGGTCGTAGTCATTGTACAGCTGCTAAAAGAGCGCAGATTTTAACATTGCGGATAAAAGCATTGCGGAAGAAAAACGACGTCTCATACTGACATGGAGATTGTCCAAATTTGATTGTCCAAGTATGAAGGCGGTAATAGAAAACTGTGGACAGCTTTTTCATTGTATGATGTAGAACCAATGTACTGGATTAAAAAAAACATGGACCAAAGTGAGTACATCTACTTTTTACATGAAGTCATGTTGCCTTATATAGAAGAAAATATGTCGCTGATATGAAATTATCAATAGTATAATGATCCGAAACATATTGCTAGGAAAACGAAAGAATTTCTTAGTGACAATAAAGTGCAGTTTTTCCGGTGGCCTTTAATTCCATTGTAAACTTGTGGACTTACCTCAAGAATGGCGTGGGTAAACATAAAACCAGAAACAAGCTTGAACTGTGGGAGCTGATAAAAAAAAATGGGAAGCTATACCATTAGAAGTATGTCAAAGAGTTGTAAACTCTGTGCACAAAAGATGCATGGAAATAATAAAACACAAATGTCATAAAACTAAGTATTAAATGTTCAAGAAATGTTTATGTGTTATATAGTACTTTTGTTAACTGTTAAATAGTATGTATTGCGCTTGCGTTTCTTGGTTGGTTCTATTTTTATGACCACATTTCCATGTTCTTTTTTCTAAATTTTTGTTAAATATTATGTTTATAGTATTATTTTAAAACTAAATTTGATTATGTTTTCCCTTTTTTGTTTGTATATGTTTATATAACAGAGTTATTGTACTAATTATGTATGCTATTACAACTTTATTTGTCAAACAGTGCCTTTTATCGTAACGGCTGTACTTCTCTGGCCACCACTGTGTTATTCATCCTCAGTAAAAATGTAAGTTATTCTAGATCGTGGGCTATTTTGAAGACTGTTTGCCTTTTGTGCACATTTTATACAAATCATAAATCTGCTCATTACCAAAATTTTTGCCATCATTTCCACATTTCGAGCACATGAATATTTGAATATTATACATTTAAACATTTTCGAAAATCGTCAGACGAATTTTTTTTTCTCGTCCTTAGTCAACTTCACTAACAAGCGTATATTTAGGAAGTGTTCAACTCATATGAATTATTGGGTGCGTCTAGACCCATTTGGACCATTTTCGAGTGTTCCTTCTGATCCTCCACACCTCTCTCATTCTTTCTCCGTGGATTCTCTTTCTCTCCTCCGTCCACTTTGTTCCCGATCCCCTCGAAACTTCACTCTCTGATACAATGTTCCACATATGTACTTTGTTTCTGTACGTTCTTGTATCCTCAATCTCTGTCGGACCCATTTGTGCCTTTTCCAGATCAGCTCTGACTTGTGTAATCCATGGTACTGTTGACTTGAGTCCTTGTATGTATGTAAGAATTCTGTTGCTTAGTCTTGTCGGTGGGAGTCTACTGATATGTCCATAGAATTTCAACCTTCTTTTTCTTATGTCCGCCGCTACGGTGGACATTCTCTCTATGGTCTTTCGAGAATGTAGTCTGTATCCTTCCTCTGTCAGTTTTGGGCCGAGAATTTTCCTCATTATTTTGCATTCTTCTTTTAGTATATTTTCTATGCCGCTTTTTGTATGAAGTGTAAGTGTCTCGCTTGCGTATAGTAGCTCTGGTTTGATTACTGTGTTGTAGTGTCTTATTTTTGCGTGTGTGGATAGGCATATCTTATTGTAAATATCATGTGTCTTGCAGTATGCCCTCTTCATCTTCTGTAATCGAGTTTTCTGTGCTAGCTTCTCTCCTCCTGTGGGTTCGAAAATCTCGCCTAGGTATTTGAAGTGAGTGACCCTATTTATTTTGCCGTATTTGGTGTTCAAATTTTGGACATCTAATTTTGAGCAGAAGAATTCGGTTTTTGAAAGGAGATTTGTAGGCAGACTTTCTCTGCACATTCCTTGAGGACTGCAATCTGTTTGGTTGCCCATTTTTCATTGTCTGCGAGTACGGCTAGGTCGTCTGCGAAGGCCAGACATGATATTTCTATGTTGTTTTTGGATCGTCCGAGTCGTATTGGTTTCCAGTGTCCTTGATTTTTCAGTTCTTTTTCCCATTCCCTTATGACTTTGTCCAGGACCAGGTTGAAGATGAGTGGGGATAACCCATCTCTTGGCGTACTCCAGTTTTAATCAGGAAAGGTTCGGAAATTTCTCTCATAAATTTCACTTTAGAAGTTGTGCCAATCAGTGTCTGCTTGATCAATCGTAGTGTTTTGGGGTCGAGTCCTTGTTCTTCTAGGATGTTGAACAGAGATTTTCGGTCGATGCAGTCGTAGGCTTTCTTGAAGTCCCGGAACGTGCAGATGATTGGGACGTTCCTGATAACTTTGTATTTCAGTATTGTTTTTAAGTTAAATATTTGTTCAGTGCATGAGCGACCAGGGCAAAAGCCTGCCTGGTACTCGCCAATTTTGTGTTCTAATTGTTCTTGTGTTCTCTGGAGAAGGCATGCGGAAAGGATTTTGTATGTGACTTGTAGTAAGGAGATTCCTATGTAGTTGTTCATATCTGTTTTGTCTCCCTTCTTGTGAAGCGGGTGGATAAGAGCATATTTCCATTCATCTGGTAATTTTTCTCTTTGCCAAATGTGATAATTTGCGTTAGTTCCGGCAGTGAATTTGGTCCGAGGGTTTTCAATAGTTCCGCGGTGATACCATCTTCACCGGATGACCTGTTATCCTTTAGTTTGCGCTTGTGCCTGTGGATTTCTTCCTGTGTTGGTGAGTATGATTCTGAGTGGGTATGGATACAATTTTCCTTGGGAAAAGGAGCAAATGTAAGGAAGCAGAGTCCCCATAATAATAATAATATAAATAATTATTTATTTATGCAACAGCGAGTACTTATAATATATATATATATATATATATATATATATATATATATATATATATATATATATATATATATATATATATATATATATATATATAAATATATATATTAAAACGGGAGTGAGGCCACTCTGAGGTAACTGTGTTCTTGAAAAAATAATACAGGAGTGGCGTGTAAAAACAGACTAAGAACACCATTTCTAAAAATAAAATATGGTAACATCAGACAAGTCTCTCAATTTAAATATTTGGGTGAAATAATCATGGAAAACGAGTTGGAAAAAGCGGCCAATAGGGGTAGATGTCAAAAAATGGAAACTGCATTGAGACTTGCACAAAATATTGACAACAAAAATATCTATCTATCTATCTAAAAACATAAAACTGAGACATTACAACACAGTTATTAAGCCAGAATATCTATATGGCGCAGAAACGCTCATTTTGAATAGAAAGAAGAACATCGAGAAGATTGAAAAGAAGGAAAGAAAAATCCTAAGAAAAATGTTAGGCCCCAAACAAATAAATAGCACAACATACCGACTTCGAGAATCATGAAATCATGAAATCAAACAATAAACTTCACCATGAAATCAAACAATACACAGATATACATAGCGATATGAAACAAAGACTTAAGTTTTTCTGATACATAAAATGGATGAATCCGAGTAGGCTAACTAGACAAATAGTTGAATTTTATGAAAATAGGAGTAGAGCTAAAATAAAAACAATAAATGGAAGTGAAATTCAGCTTTCATGCTTTTCAATGCCTTTGATCGTTGAAGTCTTGTTGCCTTTTGTGCCTGTGTTAAATCTTGCAGTTTTTGTATCTTGTAAGGTTTCAACTTAAGTTCATAAATATATACACCCCATACTGAAATCAGTATGGGGTGTAACGTATCACGCTTGAGTCGGATACGTTCAGCTGTTTAGCCAATTTTACGAGACGTGAATTTCTTTCAATTCGTGGTTCTACCTTTTGCGAGAACCATTTCTGGTGATGTTCCGGATTTTTTATGACCATCTACATGGCGTTTTGCAATGCTACTAGTATCATTGTAACGTTTAACGGTTCGATACACAAACATTTTATTAACACGTAAATGCTGTAGCTGACGAATGATAGCAGGTTGCGATTTTACTGCCGAATACAAAGCAATCACACTATTATGTTTGAATTCCATTACGAATATTTCCTTTCAATTACGACGTACAACGATATGTTTATACTTTTGTGCACTCGTAACAATATTATACACTTATAACAATTAATCGTACACTTGCAAACAATATTATAAACTACAGTCTGTAAAATTTTGAGAGCGTTGTGATCAGCTGTCTGGCAGCTACAGCCAGCAGCGTGAAGTTGGTTATATGTCGAGTGACGGATCCTGTATGTATTTTCTAGGTCAATCGTCGGTCCATATATATGCCGAGATATTTGACATCTTCTGCTTGTAGGAGTTGGCAGTTGTTGATGCTTACAGGAGGTCATGTTTTCCTGCACAGCGTAAATGTTACGTGGGTGGATTTAGTTTCATTTGCCTTGATACCATATTTTGTCAAAAGATTGAGATGTCAAGAAAGACTGCAGAGCAATATCTTTTACCTTATTAATTTGGTTCACTCGTATGTGTACTTGCTTGCTCTAGTGTTCCGTGATTGTTGGAAAACCCAAAACTGATAATTCTGGAATTATATTCTTTTCGTCTATTAGTATTTTAAGCCTCTTGGCGTATAGCTTTTCAAAAATGTTGGAAAGTATTGGGAGTCTTTTTTAATTTATAGGCCTGCAGGAGAAAACACCGTTTGGTTTTTTACAGGATTTAAGGATCATAATAATTTGAGCAACCTTCCAAGTGCTGGGAAAATAGTTTAATCGCAGTATTGCATTGAAGATGAATGTTATGTAGAATTTATCGAAGAGCTGTTTTCTTCTTCCTTTTGCCCGAGATGAGATCTTTTGTCCAGATGAGATCAATCCTGCAACATTTATGTTGATTTCCATCATTGTGACTTTGTTTACTTCTTTCGTGGTAAATTTGTGATGGGGCAGTTCCATGAAATGGTAGATCCAGGATATCAGTTATCTCGTTTACCTCTTCATTGGATAACTCTGAGGAGAAGGGTTTGAATACATTTTTTAAAAGTATCGAGAAAGCTTCAGCTTTTTTTTTATCGCTTCTGACCAAAACATTATTGATAGTTTTAATTGGTGGATTATGTAGTTGGGGCCTTTTAAACCTTCTTGTTGGGAATAATCTGCGACTTCTCTTGGTGTGAGAGTGTCTAGATAGTTTTTGATGCTCTGATTTTGTTGTTCAGAAGCAGCTCTTTCAGTTCTTTGGGTGCCTTATTTAGTTTCTTCTTGTTTTCTTCTATCCTAGCTTGCTCCCATTGTTTCTGCAGTTGTCTTTTTTTCCAATTTTATCTTTGTTTGGACGATCAGTCTTCCTTTGAGTGTTTCATAAGTACGGATGGCAAACCACGCAGTTTCTTGTTTTTTTTTGTTGAGTTTTCAATCTACGCCTAGGTCTTCTTCTAGGTCCACATCTATTAATGGTATATCTAGCGAAATTGGATTACACAGATCATGATTTTTGTAACATTGATCAGAATGTTCTTTTTGCGTTTTTGATTTAGGTAGTTTTTCACAGAAATGGCCAAGCACGTCCCATTTTCAAGTACTCGTTTTTCCTTTCTATCATGGGATTATTGAAATTATTTGTATCTAACTTTGGACTGGATAGTGTAGGAATTACCACAAGTTTGTAGAAGGGGTATTTCCACACTATTGTAGGAATCTTTAAGGGCGGTTTTATTGTTTTCTATAGTTTAGTTTGTTCCTGTCTCGTTTACATTAGTCAAGTGTTTAAGTCGATTTTATATAAAATGGCACGTTCTAGTCGTCGATTTTTCAAAAATCGGGCGAATAAGTTTTGTTATATATAACATTATATATATATATATATATATATATATATATATATATATATATATATATATATATATATATATATATATATATATATATATATATATATATATTTTAACCATGCAAGTGATTGTGATTTCAAAAAAGTCAAGTGATTCAGTATACAAATGTGCCCTCTGCACTTCCAGGCCAGTTCCTCATAGCCAGGGACTACCGATACCGATTGCGCATTTAAACCTGGACAACATGTTTCCCAGTGATTCTAATTCTTCATCAGGGGCTGATCCACAACTTCCTGAGAACACCAGTTAGAACCCAACATTTTTAACAACTACCAGTGAACCTCACTTAATAACTCAGAATGAATTAAATGATTTAGTTCGTGACCTGAGATTGTCAAAACAAAAATCGGAACTTCTTGGTTCCAGACTATAATGCAAATTTAAATCCAGATCAAAATGCACATCTTTCACTTTACCGAAAACGGAATGTACCTAACATTTTCAAGTTTTTTTAAAATGGAAGGATCGCTATGTGTCTGTTGTGATATTGATGGTTTAATGAATGAGCTTAATATGGAACATGTACCTTCTGAGTGGTGTATTTTCATAGTTTCGTCGAAATATACCCTAAAAGCAGTCTTGCTTCATAATGGAAACAAAAACCCATCTATTCCGTTAGCCTACTCAGTGACAATGAATGAAACCTATGACAACTTAGCAACCATACTAAATCGCGTTAAATATGAACATTATCAGTGGGATAGTTGTGGGGATTTAAAACTGATAGGTTATTGCTACTTCAAGGGGGTTTTACAAAGTATCGTTTTTTTTTGTCAATGGGCAGTAGGGCAACAAAAGAACATTACTTTAAGAAAGATTGGCCTCATAGAACTTCTTTTGAACCTGGTACTTCAAACATAAAATATGCCCCCTTGTTAACCAAAAAAAGGTGATTCTTCCGCCTCTCCATATTAAGTTTGGAGTAATGAAAAACTTTGTCGAAGATATGGACAAAGAAGATAATGGTTTCAAATACCTTAAAGAAATATTTGCTCAATTAAGTGATGCAAATTTTAAAGAAGAAGCTTCTAGGTGATTTCTGTTTTAAAGACAAATTAAGTAAAAAAGGAATTGGCAGCTTGGAAGTGTTTTATAAGTGTAGTGAAAGGATTTCTGTTCAACAAGAAATATGAAAACTATAAAACCTCAATAGATGAACTATTGAAAGTCTTTGAAATACTAAGGTGTCGCATGTCCTGAAAAATGCATGTTACACTCCCATTTAGATTTTTTCCGGAAAATATGGGTGCAATAAGCGACGAACAATGAGGCAGGTTTTACCAGGACATCAGGACGATGAAGGCAAGATACCAGGGACGCTGGAACCCATCTATGTTAGGCGACTATTGCTCGTTTTTAAAAAGAGATGATGCAACAAAACACAAGAGGAAAAAGTGAAAGTTTTTGTTGCTGTATGACATCTGATGTAATATATTTTTTATTGACATAATCCTCAGTACTGTCTTTGCATAGATTTAACACATGTTTACATTAAATAAATATAAGATTGTGAAAATATATCGTCTCCTTTTTTCCCATCACCGACCCCCTGTAACAAAAAAAACTGTACATGTTACAGTAATTAGCTTATCATTTTAGGATTTAGGACTATAAAATACTTCATATACACCTATTTTCATCAATGTTACCTTAAAAAGATTAAATTTGTTGACCTGTGTTATCTAATTTTTCGCTGAATGCATCTTAATCAGGTTTAATGTTATGCGATGGGAGTTGTTTTTCCTTATTTACGATCTGTGTATGAACTGTTATTATTACTAAGAAATGGTCTGATGATAAGTCAAAGCATGATTATGTCTTACATTTCTTTATATCAAAGCCTTTTGCCATGCAAAAATCTATAGCATATGGAATTTTATTTCTGTCAGACGGTCAATATGTAGGTTATCCAGTAGATACTGTTGATTAACCCTCTTCCTTTTGTGGTTATAATTCTTGAGCCCCACGCCGAATGTTTAGTATTATAATGTCCTCCTACGAAGAACTTATTCCCTAGTGTGATAAAAATCCGTCAAAGTGTTCCTTTTTGTTGTTGTGGACAATAGATGGCAGACATAGTTATCGAACCATGTTCGTTTTCAAAAATGACGTTAGTGGCTGGTAAATACTTATTTATCAAATTTTTCGTTTTCATAATATTTAATGCTCTCTCCTATAATTATGGCAGTTTCTCCGTGTGCTTTGTCATCTGGATGATTCGTGTAATATAGTTTGTAGTTTGAGATCCGCAGATCAATTTTATCTGTAAAGTGTGCTTCTGAGATCATCATCATGTTGATGTGTAACTACCTAAATCATTATTTGTAAGCGTCAAGCAAACGACAACATATGAAATAAGGCTTGTAGAAAATTGACTAGTGCATGAAATTAACTGATATCGTAAAAGAGTATTATTCCGAAAAACGAACATTCTTATCATCCACTTTCATGCGTTTATTGGCCAACTAAAACATAAATAATTGCCAACAAAGTGAACATCGGCAACATTGCTGCGCCAAGCCATCCCTTACCACGTGCTCAAGAAAGGTCCTTACCCTCCACTGCACGTGTCTGAAATTGGGCTATGAGCTTTTCGGGCCATACACGAGCCGAGAGCGCACGCGTCACCATCATCGACTTGCCGAACTTCATATTCATAAATTAGATTTTTACTGTGCGTTTCAGATTTATTTACGGCTCCACCCCAAAATGGGCCATTCCAATACATGTCAGAGTAAATAGGGTTAAACATATATAGGCTATATTGTTCTATATTTGGTATTGTATGTTACATGTTTCTCTTTTATTTTACTAATGGAACATATTAATAAAATAATAGTAATTTAAAATAATTTTTTTGGACATTAATATAAAGATTTGCCTGATATATTCATCAGCATTAGCTGCGCCATTCGTTCATATCTCTTGCATTGGTTTTCAGTTTTTTACATTGAGTTGTTTTAGGTTTTTGTCGACCTATTTTTTTCGTCTGATACATGGACTTCCTCTAGGTCTGTTGCTTACCGGATGTTCATGTTATATATGTTTTGTAAGCTCTGCCTTATATATTAGATGTACAAATTAATTCGCTTGTTTGTGAATAAAATTCAGGACTTATTTTAAAAAAATATATCCTATAATATTCAAAATAATATCATCCTTGTTCGGCAACTGATGGTAAATGCCTTTACGACAGAAATCTGGTAGTTTTGGCTATATAAACTCATTGATTTCCTTTTTCATATGCCGTCGGCTATTCCTTCTCAGCTCAATCCACACATCATGTTCTTTTTTCGAGATGCTATCAAGCGCTATCATGTTGGTCCCTTCCGCTACAATCCATCATTCGAATAGATGAATTGTTGTCGACAGAGCTCAACGCTAAGAAGAACATAAGGGGTTCGGCAACTCGTAATACACACAATGATGGTGGGGCATTAGTAGGCATTGTATACCTTGATGATGTTGAGCAGGCTGATTCGAATTAATCCGATCGTTATATAATATACGAGGTGTGTAAATAAAGTAATGAGACTGGTGTGATGTTCGATCTGGCAACACATTTGGCTTCCTCTTTGGAGGGGACACAGGTCATTATCTGATGCATCTTCACTACGAGTTTGACCCCTAGAGTCACTAGGTGGTTCGAAGCAGTTCTTTTTGTGATCGGGATTGTCCTAGTACATTCTGAAAATGAGTGATAACAATTTCTATTAGCCTGGGAAGGCGTCTCAACGAACAAATCAACGATTTCATATTCGTTACTAGTTAATACTCTGATTGAATGACCTGAAATTTTGATCGTTTATTATTTATTCCTGTAGATGCTTTTTTACCAAAAAAGAATATCATCTAATAGCTAATAATTTTATGTCAGCAACAATATTTCAAAAACAGATGCTACCTGTACCAGTTGTTAAAAATATTTACATAAAGTAGTTAAAAAGCTACATTAAGCAGTACTTAAGAAAATCATATGCAACATGTTTCGAGTAATCGCGGAATCTATTGTTCATGTGAAACCACCAATCAATGAAATGTGACAAACTGATATGTCAATAAAATAATACTAATAGTTCTAGGACCTATGAACAATACAAGTCTAACCTTGTATCACGACAAGGCTTCAATTTCAATAACTTCTTTCCATTTACGATTTGCGATTTCGATCGAAACTAATTTATTGAGTTGTTCAGAATATGCTTTCTATTTTTAGAAATTGCTTGGTTTAATAATCTGGTACAAAAATGCATAGTAATTGGTTGTGTTTATTTGGTATTGTTTCAATATTGGGATATTGAAATAAGTATTTTTGTAACATTTTGTTTTTTATATCTGCAGGGACACAAGACCTACCGATGTATATAAAAAATAAATACATGGTTGTGATACACTAACATAGTACATAAATCAGAATTGCTTGCTAGTCCAACAAGGCGATTGACGATGACACGGTAAAACCATTAATTGATACTGATCGTTACGTGACTGCAAGTGAATTTGCTAGGAAGCTAAATACATTGAAAACTGTTGATTAGTATTTGAAAAAGCTTAGCTACTAAGTAAATTTATTAACAATCAATAAATAGTAGTGTGTTATTTATTTTTGAAATGTAAACAAAACGATGACATGTAGATTGTTTAAGAAACATTCAATAGAAAAATTTTTGTATGATGATCAGCTCAAACGGCATCGAATACTGATATTCCTTAAGGAATGTCAATTCGGTGGAATTGTAATCAATTTTACTGTATACTATCAATAAACGACCAAATCGAATAACGCCTTGCAAGAGAAATGTCCATAATGTTCTGTCATGTACATACTCGATCACACATACTTTTAGTCACTCGCCAGAAAATATTGGAGTTCTTTTGGGATATAATACATTATACATCATATAATCGTGATATTACATTATCAGACTTTCAATTAGTTTCATTCGCTGTACGAGGGTAGTTCGAAAATTTCTCATTCTGTCACAGAGATCGCCCAAATATGACTAATTCTATGATATATCTCAAATATAATTCGTCAGATCGCGAGCTGCGAAGTTTAGTTGCTGGTTCATGGCAAAAGCAAACAAGTTTTTACATTTACTAAAAAATGGATAAAATTGGAGTTCGAGCTGTTAAAGTACTTTATTTTGATGGGTTTAACCCCAACGGACCTACAAAAAGAGTTAAATTCTACGTTAAAGGATTCTTCCCTCTCGTTTTCGATGGTAAAAAAATGGACTCCTGAATTTAAACGTGGCCAAACATCCACTGAAGATAAAGAACGACCGGGAACCCAAAAGCTGCTACGACCGATAAAATCGTCACAAAAATCCACAATGTCGTATTAAATGATCGACGACCGAAAATTAGTTGACATCTTTTACACGTTTTAGCTAAGAAAAAGTTTTCTGCTCGATGGGTACCGTGTTTGTAAGCAGTCAAAGATGCTAAACACTTTTCAAAAGATGATATCAAAATTGAAAATTGAGACAGCCGCTTATATTGCGTGGTTAAGCAATTTAATGCATTATTGCATGAATGAATGAATGAATGAATGAATGAATGAATGAATGAATGAATGAATAAATGAATGAATGAATGAATGAATGAATGAATGAATGAATGAATGAATGAATGAATGAATGAATGAATGAATGAATGAATGAATGCATGAATGAATGAATGAATGAATGAATGAATGAATGAATGAATGAATGAATGAATGAATGAATGAATGAATGAATGAATGAATGATGCTTTATTGTCTAACAGGCTGCTGCCAAATTAAACGACAATTCAAAACACAAGTAGATATAACAAAAATAATTTGAACTTAACAATGATCAAAAAATATTTATATAAAAATTAAAAATGAATTCTAAGATCATTACAAAACTTATTTCCAAAGCACAGCGAGCTCTCAACACCCTCTCAAAAGCTGATTTATACTGAGTAAGCGAGAACTGAAAAATTTTCCAATCTATCAAGGACACAGATACCCGCCAATGAAATATCTATTATGCTCTCGGCATGTACGAAAGAAAGGTACATTAGAGGCACAGTTGGTGCAAGAGGTAGGTATGGTAAAAGTATCCCAAACTCGGCCCAGTATCCCAAACTCGGACATGAAACCGAATCTCACTGAGGAGTTGACCACAATCAATTAAGCCACGGCATAGCTTCAGCAGAAAAAGCTGAGCAGCTTACACTCTACTATCCTTCAGGAACTGACATCAGAATCTCTCCAATAACAGAGTGTGGATATAACATCTGCAGGGGTAATCCAACTTAAAAGACAGATACTTTAGAAAACGCCGCTGAACCTATGTAGTATATATTGACATATTGACGATCCAACAGGAGAAGCATACATAAGAATAGATCGTACTAAGGCATTAACAGTGTTAGATAAAAGCTGATATTATCAAAAGCTTTTGTTGATCTAATTAGGAGGCTAAGCGTGCAGTTGCTGACTGTATGATTTGATCAATGTGATGGTTGAATGACAGTTTTCTGTCGATATACATTCCCAGGTCCTTTACAACTGCACAATCTTCCAAAGCGCAACCATTTAGGGAATATATATATATATATATATATATATATATATATATATATATATATATATATATATATATATATATATATATATAGTTAATTAAATTACTCTTGAGCGAAATTGATTTTTTTTTGCATTTGGTAATATTCAGTGGAAGCCTGTTACAAACACACCAATCGGCCAAAAGATGCAGGTGACTCTGTAATACAGAACAGGCATGTGACGATAGAACTGGCATAAAGAGTTTAAGGTCCTCCACAAATTAAAGAGTGTTGCACGTTAGCGTGGAAGTAATATCGTTGACGAAAACGGAAAAAAATTAAAATGACAAGGCAGCTTGCCTTGGGGTGCACAACTGGCAACTGCAATGAAGATATGAGAACTATGTCTATTAAACTCAACAGGTTATGCATGGTTTGCAAGGTAAAATTTAAAGAACGAACTTGTACTGCCATCAAAGCCTAATCTGCTCATCTTTTGGAGATAAGTCCATGGTCAAGTTGAATGCTTTCGAGAAATCATTGTATATTGTACCAACCTGACATTTTCTTTCTATTGATTTGTATATAAAATCAAGGAAGCCTGTTAAGTTGGTAATTGTGGATCTGCTTCTATAGAACCCATGTTGCTCACGTATGATCGATGTTTCTTTTTAAGATTTGATTGTAAATACAGGTTTCAAAAACTTTAGCAAAGTTGCACAGGATTGATAAGGGACGATAGTTAGTGACATGTGCTGGGTTGTGTGGAATGTGCTTGTTTTAATTGATAGATGTACAGATGAAGCAATGGCTCCGTCAAAATGATAGAGCAGTCCTTAACAAGAAAAGTTGAGATTTTTGAACAACCTTATATAACTTTCAGTTCAATAAGATCAAGAAAAGTATTCATAGATGACACTATATTGTTGAGTGAGATATTCAACATATAAATCAATGTTTTCATTTTCATCGATACACAGTGAATTGGTGGAAGTCATAATTCATTATTATAGTATATTTTCTAGTTAAGGAGCTAAGGATACCTTTTGATGTTTCAGTTGACCGCATGATTAGACGCGCATTTAAGTTCCACCGTATATTGTTAATCGTGGCTATTAACTCTCTTTTACTCCTTTTAGTCATCATTTGTGTTTCAGTCCGAGTTAGATTCACTTGCTTCAGATCTCTTTCTATTAGTCCTCTTCAAGTACCCAGTGCCTCTTCTTCTTTTCTCTGGAATGCCAATGTAAAACTTGCCTAGCTGTACATAGTTGTAGTTTTTCGCAGACTCTACCCAATTAATTTCTCTTTTCGTTTTACAATGGTTGTTTCTGTTTTCTACTATTCCGCTATTTTCCACAAAACCTGAATACGAAGGCTTTTTTGAGAACGCTAAACGAAAGGCCTTAACTATTATTGGAAATAAATCGCGGTATTGAAGATAATCGCGGTATCGCGGTATAGGCATTACATCGCGTGGTTACCCTGTTTGCTTTACCAAAAGTATATGTCATATCACTAATGATTATGGAATGTAGATTTAAACAGATAATTTATGATTGCTAGTTGCCACAGTGGCTTCAAGGGATTCGACCAAGGCTTCCAAATCCACCATTACAGATATATCCGAGCGAAACCGATCTTCGAGGTTGATCTGTTCTTCATTTCACTTTTCGAACTACTTCTATGTAGCACGATGAATGCATTTGCATGCACCAAATGCAAAACGTTCGAATTTCGGTAGTGGGGTTTTGAACAATTTTTTTTGTCATAAATGGAAAAATCACATATAAGTTTTATAACAAAACAATTTTTATTTTTATTTTTTTCCTTATATTAAGAAGTTCATATCAAATTGAAAATACATTTTTATACCTACTGCCGGTGACGCGCCGACAGTTCCCGAAAAAAACCGGAGCGATGGTAAAACGAACGCCAATATCAGGTTAGTTCGGAAGAATTCGGAAGTTACACGGAAATTTTCTTTCGCGCCCTTTCCGAAAAGACGTTCGGAAAGAATCGGAGTTCTGGGCAAATAAAACAACCTATCGATCCTAGTCATTTTCTATAAGTTTAACCTATATCTTTGACTGCATTTGTTGGTTTCCTAGCGATTTGAAAATATACTTGCTTTTAATTGTTATTTAGGTTTTCGGTGCCGTTTTCGACGTTATACTCATATCTTTACATAAAATATGGAGGCTCAATGGTAAGTTCAATATAAAATATTGATTAGGGTTCCTTTTGTTTTTTGCATTAGTTTTAATATTTTTTATTTATATTATTTAATTCATGTGTGGAATATTCCTGCGTGTCCACAAAGAATCTACATATAGCAACACAACCGAGAATAGTAACAATGAGAAAGCCCTACATGATCGGTTTTGTAGGATATGAATAATAATATTCAAGAAAGTGCGAACAGACCAGAAGAAAATTCGACTACCAACTTGAAAGGTAATAGTATATGAAAAGTATCATACTTATGAAAGATTTACAGGATAATCTAATCTGTAGATGGCCGAAAAGTAGAGAAATTTGTGTGACGATAAAAGCTTTCCACTCAAAAAAAGGGTTATGTGCCTTCTCTTATTTGGGTAATCTCTGGCTGGTCATACATTATAGATAGTTAGTAGCTGGATTTATTCATATTTGCAAATATTATTAAATTAAGAGTCTAATATGGTGGTTTGTAAAACATGTAAGGCGAAAAATCTCTTATCGTTTTAAAAATACTGAAAACCTTAATTAAAGCGATTATGTAGTATGGATGATTTTTTTTATGGTTTGTCGTGTGGTTTTAAAAGTATTGCAAACAATGAAAAGTATTGAAATCAATGAAACCAATTAAACTATTATAAAAACAAATATGTATGCAATTTTGGGTAGTGATTGCTTGTATTCTGAACTGATTCTTAATGTAGTTTACATATTATAATCTACGGTAATATATTATCTTAGTTGGGGGAGATTTTATTATGTATATTCAACAGTGTATTCAAAAACATTGTTTCGCTGTTTGAAGATAAAAATATAGAATTAATTAAACTGCCTTCGGTTAGTTCTGGCATTAAGTTATCACAATCTAAGGTTTTAAAAGGCAAACGAATTGCTACTCTACATACATATTCATATAGAATACGTCATTGGAAAAATACGATAGTTTGATTTTCTCAAACATCATGCAGTTATTAATCATAATATGGTATACAGACTATATTGTTATTATTGCTGTAGCATTAGTGATTTTACAATCACCTATAATATCAACATAAATTTATTAATATTCATTAAAAAAAATAATTAATTACGTTTGAAAAAACAAATTTATATAATAAAGTAATTAATCGATATTCATTTTTTATTCAAAACCCCAATTGTTCAATATTTTTCTTAAATAATAAAATAAAAATTTTAATGTATTATTTATCATTGATGGAACTTATGGATCATTTCCTTACGTTTCATCGTTTTTTGGTTGATCATTTCCGAATTTGATGAATAATTGTTTTTTAAATCATCATGTTTCTTTAGAATAAACTGGTCACTTATTCCTCAATTCAATTATAAACTATAAATAATAAAATTTAAGTCAAAAAATTAACGAAAAACTTACCATGAATTTGTAAAGCTTGAAAAGCATTTGTGTTGATAAACCCTGCAAGTAATAAAAATATATTAATAGAATTATGGATAATAAATTATATATTCGATCTTATACTATAATTATCATTTAATGATCTTGAAATCAAGTGGAAAAGGAATAAATTTAATACACTATATAAATAACGTGATTTTTCGCGATATACCAGGGATGGTACAGGATATACTGGGATGACGAATCACGTTTATTTTTCGATATAGAATCATTGCGACTCGCAGTTATTTTCTCGGCATCAATATGCAATTTGATGGCAAATCAAAAAGAACGGGTTTCAAATATCTTTTCTGTGGGTTTACACTTTAGCTAACATCAGTTTTGTGTATTTTACATAGCTGCGAAATTGGATCGAAATAACGTGCATTATTGTCATAGTTTACTTTATTCTGTTAACAAAGCAAACCGAGCTATAAAGGATGAAACCTTAACGCGTATGATATAGACGATTCGATAAATTCAGAGTTTTCGATGGGATATCATTGATAGAAACCATCCCAGTTATTTACACATACATATCTTCAAAAATCCATAGTATTCATGATGGCAAGAACAAATTAGTATATTTGATTATCCATTTCGTGTTTCATCTGAAGAAAAAGGCTGCTAAAGCCGCTGAAATTATTTATGCTGTGTGGAGAGGTAATATTCAAATTTTCGACAGAGATTTTAGTCTAAAAAATGAACCGCACGCTGGACATCTACAAAAAATTGAAACGGATGAACTGCAAGTATTGCTAAACAGAAAGAGTTTGCAAAATAACTTGGCGTTACACGGCAGCCCTTGCAATTGCGGAATAAACATTTTCTGCACAAAATCATTATAGGCGATGAAATATGGATCCTTTTCCAAGTCCAAGCATAAAAAAGCACTAGTTGACCCTTGTTAACTTTCGACATCTCCGCTAAGCTCTGATGAATTACGAATTATTAGGGCACAGTGAAATTTACCGTAACAGAAATTGACCTGTTTGTTTCAGCCATCATTGACCATTTATATAAACCTGAAATTTCTGAAAATATCCAGTAGGATATAGTAGAGTACTTATACCACTTCCATTACAAGCTCAGCCTTAGCATGAAGCAATTTTCCTGACAAAATATCTAATAACTTTTTGGAATCTTCATCTGCATCTCATCCGAATACCTATCGATCATCTCGATATCCGGTGGTTCGTTAAACACTAAATGCTTCAAATCCTCTCAAAACTCACTATTTTCGAACTAATACACAAGTGGCGTTATTGATAATTGCAAAAAAACTACTATCTAAAAAAAAAGAACACGTCAAAAAACTGAAACAAGTTCAAGAAACAAATAAAGAAAGTAAGATTTCGAAATCATAATTATATACAGAGTAAATGTTTAACAATTAAATAATTGTGCACCAAATGCACACAATTCTAAGCTGCATATCGGAATTTGATTTGAAACGTTAAGGACTTACATATATTATGCAACCTAAAAAACAATTAGTTGGAGTCTCGCAATGTCAACTATCTTTTTGAGAAAAATTAAACTTTTCCTACTTCTTAACAACACTTTAATTCAATGAGAATACATTTGTCTATTTTCCAACAAGATTATTTAGAATGAATTACATACATATTATACAGAATGAATAGTATGTATGTAATTCATATTATGTAGAATGAATATTGAATAAATGGCGGCAAAACTGCCTGTAGAATTATTGCCTATCCCGCACACTGTGATTGATGAATTTAAATCAGATTGTATTTCTTTTATTTTGTATTAATTTTAAATTAGATTTACATATATATATATATATATATATATATATATATATATATATATATATATATATATATATATATATATATATATATATATATATATATTCATTTTTTTTCAAAGATGCAGCTTAAATTCTTTTAAAATTCCTTGTTCTATCCGGACGGCAGATTCATATGTTCACATAAAAAAATAACTAAATACACAACTATTTAGTATACTACGAAACGATTAAAAAGCTGACGAAATCAACACTAACGTAAAAAAAAGTCTCAACACCAGTAAGGTAATTAACAAATTCATAATGGCTTTAGTTTGGCCCATGTGCTTTTTGTGATATTGAATCTGTTTTCTGCGTTGCTCAGTGGGAGAAGGGTGTCTACGCTTAGTTCCCCTCTCCCATCTTGTAAATATCGATCAACGTCACTTTTGACGACGCATGCCTACGTTTTTGGAATGTTTTTTTTTTGTTATATATACGAAAAGTAGAACAGTGGAAGATGTGGAACTATCATACACGAGTTTTATTCCGTTTTTTTTTCTTTATGAAAGTTTTTTTAAGCTTTAATGATAACAAACAATTATTCTTTAAAGTTTTATTTATTTACCTAATGAAAACAAAATAATTTGTTGGAAATAATATTTTGGCGTGTAATAGGATTTAGTGATAAAATTCACTCACAGTTTGATTTTCCATAAAACCTGCTAGACTTGAAATATAAAAAGTTTCAGATTTCTAAACAATGAAAAGTTATTAAAGAAAATTTCATTGATACGAGGGTGACCTGAAAACATTTGAACATTCTATCGTTGAGTATTTTTTTTTAAATATATCCACTCAATACCTATACATCGTCGTGGTGCATGTATTAGAAATTGTTAAGAAGAGTTATTATTAATAAAGTGTTTTCTAAATTATATGCTTTTTTGGTGAACAGCTGATTGAAAGTGTATTAAAATGTTAACTTAGACATTATGTATGAAAAAGCTGTGTGATATGTACAAGATGGTTGCCGCATTTAATTTCAATACAATTTTTTTTAGTAATATTTGGATGGTCTTAATAAGAATAAAGACGATTTTATACATCGTTTTGTGGCTATGGATGAAACCAAAACAGCAGTCATAACATTAAAAACACACAGTAATAGTGCCCCAAACTAGGCAAAAATGGTTTCATTTGCAGAAAAATTCCTGATGTATTTTTTTTTGGGGTACAAAAGAAATTTGATGCTTGATTTTCGTGAGAAAGGTTTATTGCATCATATTAATCACAAGAGAGAAAAAAATAATCAAAGTAAACAAAAAAAAAAGAGATTTCTCAATTTGTTGACCTGCAAATTGGCGAAGAACCAAACGTCAAATGCCCATCAAACGATAATCTTAAAAATTAGTAGCAATTATAGCTGTTGAAATAATAGAAATTCCCTGACTTTGTATTTGATCTTGTATATATATATATATATATATATATATATATATATATATATATATATATATATATATATATATATATATATAATCTCGTAAACATTGATGTTTTATAATGTGGTATTGCAAATTTGCCTTTATATCGGATATTCACAGTATGACTGGCTGAACGAGCTACAAACATAGTTTTAAAGGCTTCAGAATTATTGTCAGTATTGATAACCTTATACGTGAAATCAGCAATATCAAGCTGCCATCTGTGATCCATAGTAAGCCACTTACGCTGATTAATATTTTGAGAGATATGGTCCCGTTTTCGAAGTCCAAAGATAAGATAACATATCATTCTAAACCTGTTGTATTCTGCCACTATCAACAGAATAGATACGTGGAAAATAAGTAAAGTCATACTAAGTAAATTAAGAAAGTACCAACGACTCTGATAACAGCTTTCTTAAAGCTTGGTTCAAAATGTGCCTATTAGAATAAAGTAATTTAAGATGCATACATGATTTACGAATTAACTTGGATATATGATATTTAAAAAGTAACTTCGAATCTACAATAACACCTAGTTTTGCGCAGAATCTCCAAAACCAAGCTTCTCTCTGTTAACAGATATTGAAAGATTCATCTTTTAAAAAATATATATAGTACAAAATAGCATAACTTTAGATTTAGAAAATTTTAATTACAAATTATATGCTAATGAGAGTCTTTTAAGCTTGTTTAACTGATTATTAATCATATTATTGGCTTTAGACTATTCACGTGGAGCAAAACTGAAATAAAATTGTGTCATCAGCATAAGCCTGAACTTCCATATTCTGAACAGAATGCAAAATATCAGATGTATATACAATAAAGAACAATGGGTCCAACACTGATGAGGTAAAAGACCACAGAGAGAATATCCAACGTAGCGGCGGACATTAGAAAAAGAAGGCTGAAATTCTATGGACATATCAATAGACTCCCACCAACAAGACTCACCAACAGAATTCTTACATACATATAAGGAGTCAAGTCAACAGTACCATGGATCACACAAATCAGAGCTGATGTGGGAAAGGCACAAATGGGTCCGACAGAAATTGAGGATAGAAGAACGTACAGAAACAAAATACATGTGGAATGTTGCATCAGAAAGCGAAGTTTCGAGGAGATCGGGAACAAAGCGGACGGAGGAGAGAAAGAGAATCCACGGAGAAAGGATGAGAGAGGTGTGGAGGATCAGAAAAAACACTCGAAAATGAGTCAGAATGCTTTACGTGATCCAACCGGGTCTATACACACCTAATATATATATATATATATATATATATATATATATATATATATATATATATATATATATATATATATATATATATATATATATATATATAGTTTCTAAATCATTCCGGGTGTCGATCCGTTGATCCTGTGAAGAGTCACGACATTTCACCAAAATCGCATTTGGCATTTTTGAACTTATAGTTGCTTCAGCGATGTGTCGTCGACGCGTTCTTACAATAAGTATATATATATATATATATATATATATATATATATATATATATATATATATATATATATATATATATATATATATCATGGAATATATCATATAATCATGGAAAATGGGTTGGAAAAAGCGGCCAATAAGGATAGATGTCAAAACATGGAAACGGCATTGAGACTTACACAAAATATTTACAACAAAAAATGCCAATCTAGAAACACAAAACTGAGACATTACAACACAGTTATTAAGCCAGAATGTCTATATGCTGCGGAAACGCTCATTTTGAATAGAAAGAGGGACATCGAGGACATTGAAAAGAAGGAAAGAAAAATCATAAGAAAAATCCTAGGGCCCAAACAAATAAATAGCACAACATACCGACTTCGAGAAAACCAAGAAATCAAACAATACACAGATATACATAGCGATATGAGAAAAAGAAGACTTAAGTTTTACGGATACATAAAACGGATGAATCCGATGGATTGCTGCAATTAAAGAGGACCTAAGATCAGCAAATATTACACAAAGTGAAATTCAGGATAGAGGCTGTTTCAGACACAAGGTTAAGGTTTGGAAGGTTGGCCAGAGAGAAAAATGTAGGAAGACTGGAACAACTTGGTCTGACGAAAGGAAAAAAGCTCATAGCGAAAGAATGAAATTAGTATGGGCACAAAGGAAGGCTAACAACAACAAACGCCTCTAATTGTACTTCGCGTGGTCCACCAGGGCCCATACATAGTAAAAAAAATCAGTCCTTAATCTATGAACAAAAACCATCACTCGTATACTCCCCGGTTGAATACTATATGCCGATGTGTATATAAGAATACTCATGTGCCATTAATACAGAGGCAATTAGCAATAGTCTTGGTGAAATTACAACGGTTACAAATTATAATCTATATAAATAAAGATTAAAAGCTGTTCGTTGGTAAGCGCATCATTTGAGATCGGCTGGATCGATTTGGCTAATTTTTTTTAAATATTCGTAATAGGCCGAATAAGGTTTTTAGAGAAAGAAAAATTGGAAAAGATGCCCAGAAAATTGGAAAATTCTGGAAAAACTGAAAGTGCTTTTTTCTATGGGATTTTTGTATGAACTCAAGACCATAACTCACGATTCGAACGATGGATATGCAATAATTTTTTTGTTTTGTTCGTGATAGTCTTGGAAAATTTTTCAGAAGAAAAAAAATCTGAGACAATTACAAAGGAAAGTCGGAACATTCGGACAAACTGCAAAAATCATAATTTTTTTATACACTCATGATTATAACTGATAATAGGATGATAATATTAATAATGACAACAATAACTATGATAATATTAACTATGATAATGGAAATAACTAATAACAAAAAAAAATGTGGAAGATCTGCGCAAAGTCGTTTGTCAAATTGTGAATCAAGCCAGCCAATCGGTTACATATCGTTGAATCGTAATATCGGCAATCGTTGAATTGAATTAAGTTTCATCCTTTTTTTTCTCTAACAAATTTACAGATTTACCTTTCGAAATATGGTGAGTTTTGAAGTGACAAACGGTTATGGAGTAACATTGTGTCGCAATAGAAACAAATGAATTGAATTGACATAATTTAATCGCGTTAAATACCACAGAACTTGCAATGCTACAAACCAAACGAATTTTCGATCTAATCGAATTGCAGAGCAACGCGAAGAGCGAAATGAAATTGAACGGAATCGATTATTAAACTCAAAGAGATTTACCACTAAACACCAAATCACTTTTTTAAAGCTCTCGACGCCCGTTTCGCTAACCATGTTAGTATTATCAAGAAATGATTTAATCTAATTCTAAAACTAAACTATGTTCTATTTATATGATAACCCTAACCAACCTACTACGTAGGATGCAAACTACCTGCTTAATGAAGCGTGTAAAAAAAAGGATAAAAGAACAAAAGAAAAAAGAAAAAAGGAAAGAAAAAATGAACCGTGAAGTTTACTAAGCCTTACATTAATAATTGAAAAAGCTGACTGAACAGGATAGGTGCTTGATCTCGGTTCATGATTTTCTTGCATTTTTCTATTTGAATGCGTTCATATGCATTCAAAGCCCTATTGATATTTTTACTTTTAACCAGTCTTAAATTACTAATGTCTATATTGTGGTTATGTTCGACTGCATGCTGGGTAACACAAGATTTTTCTTTTCTCCCATATCTAATGTGGGCAATGTCTTCTTTATATCTCGTTAATATAGACCTTTTTGTTTGCCCAATATACCTTCGATCACAATCTTGACAAATAATTTTGTAAATCTCCGACTGTTCATGTTGATCTACTTAATCCTTCGGATTGCCCAATACTTCTCCTAATTTATTTTATGGCTTGTCTCAAGACACAATCTTAATATCTACTTTTTTGAAAATGTTGTCTAGCCCTCGTATTAATTGGGCATCAAACGGGATTACCATGAATTTATTTTAGTTCTGGTCCTTTTGAAAAGTCGAATATTCTTTCAATAATTTTCTAAACTTATATTTTCTAATTCAATTGTCTACAATGTTCTTATTATAACCGTTAATTTTGGATACTTCCCTAATTAATTTTAATTCTTTGTTATAATTATCTCTGTTTAAAGGAAAATTGATTAATCTATTTACCATAAAATTGAAACTAGCCATCTTATTTTGGAAGCTATGATTCGAATCGTTAGGAATGTATCTCGAAGTGATGATTTTTTTATAAAAATACCAAAATATAACCTATTTTTACTGTTTCTACTGACTAAAACATCCAGAAATGGTCAACTATCGTTGTTTTCGAGTTCATGCGTGAATAATATGTTTTGGGATTTATTATTTAAGTTCTTAATAAAATCATCTAAGTTTTCATTTCTGAATCGAAAATTGCAAAAATGTCATTCACATATCTTAACCATAACTTCGGAAAGTAACTGAATTCATTTTTCGCCTCGGTTTCAAATTTACACATGAATAAGTTGGCTAAGAACGGTGACAGAAAATTGCCTATTGCCGTTCCTTCTTGTTGTTCGTAAAACATGTTAAGCTGAAAACAATTTTGCTTCATACATAATCTTGTTAAGGATATGTACTCAGAAACAATCTTGTTATTCAAACCATTTAACTCGAGTAACTCCCTTAAGTATGACAAGGTATGTGGAATCGCGACACTCAGAAACAAGGAAACCAAGACCTCACCTTCCTGTAGATGTGTGTTTTTAACTTTTTCTGTGAATTTTGTTGAGTTTATCACAAAACAGGAAGGTAGTTGGTTTGGTGGATTTTCAAATTCCTTTGTTAACCATTTTGCCAAGTTGTATATTGGAGAATCAATAGCTGATACAATTGGTCTCATTGATTTTCCTGGTTTATGAATTTTTGGTAGGGCATACAATCTTGACACTTTTGGAATCGATTATCACAAACACATTCAGCACGTACACACGAAGAAAGAGAAAATGCAAACGAAGATGATATGCATTGAATGAGACATCATTGGTCAATAGAAATCAATCGCGTGACAATGAATTTGAATAATCGTGCAAGAAGATAAACAAAAAAAACAGATAAGCAAAAAAATGTTTACTCTATTTACACATTTCCAATAACTTTTCACAAATTCAAAAAACGATCACAGATAAATTTATTGAAATTTGAACGGGACGTCTGGCGGGTCAGCTAGTATGAAATAAAATATACTGGATTCCAACCTTAGCCAATATCGCTTCATCAGAACTACGAGGACAGAGTAAAAAGTCATATACTTTTCCAATGGATAACGGTGACGTTGTAAAAGTGATTGAAATTGTTGACAGTAGATTCCTTTATAGTACAGTTCCATGAATGTCAAGCCGATATGGCATTTAATTTTGTTTTGAGGGTTTTCGAAAGCAGATGATTTCGATTTATTTACTATCAAAGAAAAAAAGAGAATTTCGTGTGTTGATTAAACATTACTTTTTGCTGGGAAAACTATCATGCAAATCGAAGAAAGGTTTGGAGGATGTACAACGGCGACTTTTTAAGTTTTTTTTTTTTACTTTAAATCTTTTGGCGTTTACCTGGGAAGAGGCTTTGATCTTCATCAGTTGCTGATTATGAACAATTTTAAATCAATGGAGTTAAGAAGATGTTATCACTCTGTGAAATTTTTATATAAACTGTTGCATAACAAAATTGATAGTCCATGGTCAGTTGAATTTTCGGATAGTGAGGGTGGAGTCTAGATTTGCATTGCCATTTTATTTAAATTTGGCTTTGAACAATATTTCCATTAAATCATCATTATACTCTATGTGCTCTGTTTTTAATAGTATTTCAACGAATTGTTGAAGTTGTTTTGTTTGTTTTTATTATTTCAATTAAATATAATACCTTGTGTAACTTTATTTTGGGTATAGACAATTACTTTCAACGTAATTAATGTATTGGTTTACTTCTTTTTCTTTTTAAATTTTGTTTTATTTTTATTATAGTATGTTAATTTGCTTAATATTGTAGATCAGCATCTCAGCCTAAGCTGGTCTATATTACAATGCCAAAATGAGAAAGCAATTCAACTCCTCTCCCTTCGCATAAATTTTACGAACAATGTGGCATGACTGCAAGAGTACTGCACGTTGTCCTACTATGGCAATCGATTTTGAGATACCAAAGTTCTTCAATTTTTTTGAAAAGTTCTTACTTATTAGACCTTCGGCGGATATAACGAAAGGCACTATCTCTACCCTATGCAGTTTCCACTGGTGTTTCAAATCGTACGCAAGGTTTTCATACTTAATGGTTTTTTCCAACTCGGTTTTCCTGATATTATGAAAGAGTGGCTGCTTATTATTATTATTATTATTACCACAAACATGATTCATCCATCATCTCAGCCTAGGCTAGTCAGGTTTACAATGCCAATATGAGAATTCAACTCTTTCCCTTACAATGCCAGTTCGGCTCCTCCCATTCAGCTTAGTACCTTACGAACAATGTGGCGAGTTTGTAAGAGAACTGCGCGATGTCTTACTGTAGTAATCGATTTTGAAACACCAATAATTTCCAGGTTTTTGGAGAAGGTCCAAATGGTATGGTCCTTTGCTTATTAGGCCTTCGGCAGATATAACAAAGGGTAACACCATCACTTTCTCGAGTTTCCATTGATTTTTAAAATCAAATTCTAGATTTTCATACTTTGTGACTTTTTGGATTTCAGTTTTTCTGATGTTGTGAGAGAGTGGTATCGCAATGTCAATTATGAAAGCTCTCCTTTGCTTTTTGCTAATTAGAACAATATCGGGCCTAATATAGTCAACCGTCCGATCTGTTGTAATTAGTCTATCCTAGTAAAGAATGGTATCAGCTGACTCAAGTACGGGGGAACGCGTGTACTTATGGAACGCGTATAATATGGTGAAGGTATCTTATCAAATAGCGAGTGCTTTAAATCGATTTGTTGGTGTATAATTTTCGCCAGCTGATTATGCCTGCCTTGGTAGACATTAGGGGCAAGGACTGAATACCCTCCAACAAGGTGTTCAGTTGTTTTTCCCACACCACCGCACTTCCTGCACTTGTCGTCAATTTCCATGTGTAGTATATGTCTTTCATAATTTTTTGCCCTTACTACTTTATCTTGAATAGCTATCGCGAAGCCTTCTGTTTCTGGATATAATAGTCCATCGGTAAGCCACTTTAGAGACAAATGTTTGTCAATGGAGTCATCCTCAAGTGATTTAGGATATCTCCCATGTAATGTCTGTTGTTCGCATGTAAACATTGGAACTTTGTCAATGTTCTTCATGTTCTTCTTCAATGTTCTTCATCCAGTTCATGAAGATCTGCTTCAGACCATTTAACAATGTCACCAGAATATATCGGATTTAGCACCGCCCAGCCATTGATCACTTTAATGAGGTTTCCACCGTTCAAATTGGTGTTTAAGAGTTTTGTCAGACGTTTTTGGTACAAAGCGGAAAAATTCTTCTTTAATAGGATATGATCAAATTTATGGGTTTGAAGCATTCCTAAATATTTGTATGAATCTTTCGAATAATGCTAATTCTCGTATACCGTTCTTTTATTATTCCCTTTTGTATACTGACAGTGGAGCATTTCTCCAGTACAAAAGATATTTTGATGTCCTTACTAAATATATTGACTGTTTTTATTAATGAATTTAGTTTCTCTCTTGTATCTCCATAGAGTTTTTAAGTTGTCCATGTAGATAGTTTTCTGGAATTTCTCATGTAAAGTTTGCAGCCAATATTGCTATTGTTAAGTAATGTAGACATCGGATTCAACGTTAGACAAAACCAAACAGGGGAAAGGGAATCTCTCTGAAATACTCCTCTCTCGATATTTATGGTTCCAATGTACTGTTGGTGAATAAATACATTAGTCCTCCATGTACTCATGAGATACTTTAAAGAGTTTGTAATCTGAGGACAAATTTTATAGATGTTTAAAACTTCTATTAACCAATTATGTGGGACGCTGTCGAAAGCCTTCTTGTAATTTATATAGCACATATTCAAATTGCACTTTTTTCGCGCTTGCGCAAGAACTACAGCATCAATCGTCAGCTGTTCCTTGCATCCCATACTTGCCCAATATACCCTTTCTGCCCTTCTTCAAATATGTTATTATAGTCACAATGTTGGTAAATTTTTTCATTGAGCAGGGCTGTGAATAATATATACAACACGGATAAACATTTTATCGGTCTATAGTTACTGGCTTGGTTAGTATTACCCTTTTATTATTATTCTGCTTATCCTTAATGTAAAATCTCAGCTCATGCTAGTCGATATTCCAATGCCAAGATGAAAAAGCAATTCAGCTCCTCTCACCCTAGCATAATATTTTACGAACAATGTGACAATGTGTTCTTTGAAAATCTCTTACTTATCGGCGGATATAACAAAGGGCACTACATCTACCTTATTCAGTTTCCACTGGTTCTTCAAATCGTATGCCAGATTTTAATACTTTGTGAATTTTTCCATCTCAGTTTTTCTAATGTTGTGAGAGAGCGGCACTGCTATGTCAATTATAAAAACCCTTTTCTCCTTTTTGTTGATTAGAACAATATCTGGCCTGTTATAATCAACTGTTCGATCAGTAGCGATTGGTTTGTCCCAGTAAAGAATGGTATCGGATGATACAAGTACAGGACAAGGCGAGTACTTCTAATATGGAGGAGGTGCGCTTTGTAATAGTGGGTATTTGCGCTTCATAATAGCGAGTATGTTTATATATATATATATATATATATATATATATATATATATATATATATATATATATATATATATATATATATACATACGCACGCACGCACGCACGCACACAAGCACGCACGCACAACCAAGAGAACAAGCAGGATTCAGAAGTGGATTCAGTACAATGGATCACATCCAGGTTGTACAGCAGGTCATAGAAAGGCACAACGAATACACCATGCCACTGTGCTTGGCTTTTATCGACTACGAAAAAGCATTTGATTCCATCTCAAAGCATGCGATAATGGATGCACTGCTTAGCCAAGGTGTAGAGAGAGCCTATGTAAACCTATTAGAATCGATATATGATGGAGCTACAGCCACAATTCACCTTGATGATCTTGAAGTGGGAATTAATATAGAACGAGGTGTACGGCAGGGTGACGCAATATCGCCTATTCTTTTTTCGGCTGGCCTTGAAGAAGTATTCCGTAAACTGGATTGGGAACAGGATGGGGTAAAGATCAATGGTGCAAACTTAAACCATCTTAGATTTGCAGATGATATTATTCTCATTTCACAAGACCCAGAGGAGCTGCAAAGACGCATACAAGAACTGCAAAGGGCTGGCGAACCATTTGGCTTGAAAATAAACCTGAAAAAGAGTCAGGTTATGTTCAATAACTTCGCTCAGGACAGAAGAATTTCAGTTTTAGGAAGGGATTTAGAGATTGTGGACAGCTTTGTATATCTTGGGCAGAGGATTTCCATGGAGGGGAATACCGCCCGGGAGGTGGAACGGCGTGTTAAATGTGGCTGGCAGGCATTTGGTAGGCTCAACATAGTGTTTAAGAGCAGACTCCCACTTTGCCTGAAAAGAAAAGTATTCGATCAGTGCGTTCTACCCGTTATGACATACGGAAGTGAAACCTGGACACTCACATCGCAATCAATTCAAAAACTTCGGGTGGCACAGAGGGGAATGGAAAGATGTATGCTTGGCATTACAAGACGAGACAGAAAGTCCTGCGCATGGATCAGGGAACAAACAAAAGTCTGTGACATCATTGGAAGAGTAAAACAGTTGAAATGGAGATGGGCAGGCCATATAGCGAGGCGATGGGACGACAGATGGACCAAGGCAATCCTGGAGTGGATACCGCTTGATCGCAAACGTCCGCGAAGAAGACCGAAAGCACGATGGATTGATGACATCGTTAAGTATATTGGACCCGAGTGGCAGAGGAAAGCCCAGGACCGTGAAGGTTGGAAGCATGCTGAAGAGGCCTTCATCCTGCAGTGGATCGATACGGGCTGATGATGATATATATACATATATATATATATATATATATATATATATATATATATATATATATATATATATATATATATATATATATATATATATATATATATATATTATAAATACTCGCTGTTGCATAAATAAATAATTATGGACCAAGGCAATCCTGGAGTGGATACCGCTTGATCGCAAACGTCCGCGAAGAAGACCGAAAGCACGATGGACTGATGACATCGTTAAGTATATTGGACCCGAGTGGCAGAGGAAAGCCCAGGACCGTGAAGGTTGGAAGCATGCTGAAGAGGCCTTCATCCTGCAGTGGATCGATACGGGCTGATGATGATATATATACATATATATATATATATATATATATATATATATATATATATATATATATATATATATATATATATATATATATATATATTATAAATACTCGCTGTTGCATAAATAAATAATTATTTATATTATTATTATTATGGGGACTCTGCTTCCTTACATTTGCTCCTTTACTATGTAATATTGTCGATATTAGTGTAGTTATTATTATATTTTATTACACATATTATCGTGACCGTTTAGTATTATTATTATTATTTTATTTATTGGGACTTTCGGTCAGTGTAAATAAATTTAAATTTTTTATTGCTTTATTTACGTTTCGGTTCTACAACGAACCATCATCAGAATACTTATTTAAAAACCTACCAATATCAATTAAACAATTAATTTTTCGAATTTTTTAACTAATATGTGTCAATTTTGTATAAAATTTTAAAAATCTATAAAATTTATAATATAAAATTTATAAAATTAAAACGTTATTATTATATTTTGTAATGGATTACATTAGATACTAGTAATTATCTCTGTAATTGGGATATCCTGTTGGGATAATAAAGCATTATTATCGTCTGCTCCTTTACATTTGTTGGTTCATAAGTGAGTGAGAAACTAAGTTTCGATGTGGTACAACGTGCACCATTCGACGGAATTTTTGCGGTGATTCGTGACAGTTGATGAAATTTAAGATTCATCACTACACATCAGAACAGAACCAAGTGCTTTTGACAGTTTTTGAAAGTTCGATTTTTTTGATATCAAAGAAAAAAGAGAATTTCGTGTGTTGATTAAACACTACTTTTTACTGGAAAAACTATCACGCAAACCGAAGAAAAGTTTAAAAAAGTATTATCGTTTGGTAATTGTGATGCTCTAAAGAGTTTGTTCTATGCTTATGTTAGATCTAAAATGGAGTATGGTTCTCTAGAGTGAAGCCCATATTACAAAAACCAGAAATAACATTTGGAGGATGTACAACGGCGATTTTTAAAGTTTCTTTTCATTAAATCTTTTGGCGGTTACCCGGGAAGAGGCTTTGATCATCATCAGTTGCTGATTATGAATAATTTTGAATCATTGGAGTTAAGAAGATGTTATCATTCTGTGAAATTTTTATATACATTGTTGCATAACAAAATTGATAATCCGTGCTTGCTCGGTCAGTTGAACTTTCGGATCGTGAGGGTAGAGTCTAGACTGGCGTTGCCATTTTATTTGAATCTGACTTCGAACAATGTTTCCATTAAATCATCATTATACTTCTATGTGATCTGTTTTTAATAGTATTTCAATAGATTGTGATATAAATAATAGTTCATTGTACCACATATTGACGTGTGTATACCATTACTTCATCAGTCAGTGATTGAGTTTGTTTTTGTTATTTCTATTAAACGTAATACCGTTTTATTGTGTAACTTTATTTTGAGTACATACAATTACTTTCAACCTAATTCATTTATTGGTTTACTTCCTTTTCTTTTTCAATATTGTATTATTTTAATTATAGTATGTTATTTTGTTTAATATTATAGATATTAGTGTAGTTATTATAATATTTTGTAATGGATTACATTAGATACTAGTAATTAGCTCTATAATTGGGATATCCTGTTGGGCTAACAATGCATTATTATTCTCTGCTCTTTTACATTTGTTGGTTCATAAGTGCTCTACTGAGTTTCGCCGTGGTTCAACGCGCACCATTCGACGGAATTTTTGTGGTGATTCGTGACAGTTGATGAAACTTTGATTCATCACTATACATCAGAACCGAAGGAACAGTCAAACTAGTGGGTTTTTCCTGACGAACGAAACTTGTGCTTTTCTTGGAATTAGCATGGTATTATCTTCATCGGATGTTTCAAAAAAAGAATGACGATCCCAAAAGAGTATTGGTCAAATTTCGCGAAAGCTGATAAAAAACATCCTCATTTGATGAAGAAAAAGTGCTGTTTCACCACGACAATGCGCTCGCCCATTCGTCTGCTGTTACACCAGCGAAATTGATCAAATTGAGCTACGAATTGATACGATATATACCCAATTATCCGGACTTGACCTCCTCCGATTTCTTTCTCTTTCGAAACATGTAGAAATGGCTGATTATTTATTTTTAGGCTATATTGAAAATTAAATCGATTTTCCGTCAAACTGTATTTGATTTACAGAGTACTAACTATTCACTCTACCCTCGTAAAACGGCAAGCGGCGCCTATCCTGAAAATATGTGAATTCATCAATTCTAGCCGTTTCTGTTGCATCATCACCATGTTGCAATTTAGTCATTTATTAATGAAATGAGTATAATGAAAATGATTGTTTTGTAGAATGTTTCTATAGACATTTCGCATCGTGAAAATGGATCATTTTGGTTGTGATTCAGAAGCAATATCGAGTTGTTTAATTAAGTATGTATGTAGCAATGACTGTTTTGGATATACGTAATGCTAATGATGGCAAGATAATGTAGAACACATAATGTGTCATTTTAAGTGCATTCATGCTTGTTTTTAAATGCACATCAATGTTACGCAAAATCAAATTATCATATGTCAAATGAAAACAAAATGATTGAGTGACAACTGATGTAATTAAAAATTGTAAATTGACTGATTGATTAATTCGTCTATTGGAACTTTCGGTGTGAACCATGTTAGCAGATTAAATCATCTCCTGACATGACATGGTTAGCGAAACGCGCGTCGAGCAGTTTAAAAAAATGATTTGGTGCTTAGTGATAAATCTCTTCGAGTATAGTTATTGATTGATGTTTAATTTTTTGGTTCCTGAACACCAAAAACTATAGTAAGTCTTTATTAAAACATTTCATACTATTAGTTCAATCAATGCAGATGGGCTCATCATTAACATCAAGTTTTTTTAGTTATTTTTTGGAAAATATTTTGTTGCCCTGTTATTATCAGCTTTCGATCTCGTATTACGCTTGTTCCATGACCTTTTTTGTTAAATATTACTCTAAATAAGACATTTTTCAACACCAGTGATCAATCGTTTTATAAATTAATCAGTTTAGTTACATCTAAATGCAACACACACCACAAATATGTAAAAAAAACTTGCTCATATTAAGTTTTTTACATTTACGAGGTTTTTCAGATATTAACAAGCTCACGTACTACCAAGCTCACGTGCAGTTACTGGATGATCAGTATCAATCATTGCCCTCAATTTGTAATCATAAATATAATTTGATCGTTTCGAACAGAAAAATCACCAGAACGAAATTTCGCAAAATGATTCTGAAATGAATATTCATTTAACGAATCGTCATCATACGCCACATATATTTTTTGTGTGCATCTTTATACAAATAACATAAGTTCAATAAGATTAAAAAAAACGAATATGCTCATTTTGTTTTTCCATTTTTGAAACAAGACCAATTCAAGCATAAACAAGCAGAAACTAGAATGCAATTTTGATATTTCGAATTCCTATTCACAATGAGAATGAGCAGAAAAGTTCAAGAAATGAAAATATAAAACTGAATTTTGCGGTTTGAAATGAAGTTTATTTTTCAACACAATCCCTCGCCGCTTCAAAATATACTTCACTGAGGAATCAAAACGTCCCTGCCTTGATAAAATAACATTTGAACCCAAGAACCCATCACAAGTGGAAAATAAAGGCATCGGGTCGTTCGGCCCATTCTTCATTTCATTATAAAATTAATGTTGGTTGCTAATAAGGTTTTTATATCATGCATAAAGCTCTCGCAGACTGGACGGATAGTGTCAGTATTGGCATAATTAAAATAAGTAACCTAAGATACGCCGATGACACTACGCTTGCGGGGTCGGTCGAGGAACTGATCTTAATTATCAAAAGAATAAGCGTCTTTACGGACTAGCAATAAACGAGGAGAACCCGAAAATAATGACTATCGGCCATCAAAACAATATGCAGGGTAATTTAAAATAGTGAGCCAATTCATCTACCTTGGGGCATTAATATCGAAGGAAGGTGGTAACACTCATGAGATAAGAAGAATATGCGAAATGACAAGAAATACAGTGCGAAATTTGCAGAAGATCTGGAGGGATAGGGACATAGCACTGAACACAAAGACATATATATTAAAAATTTTTTTTAGTATTTCTACATCCGACTAAAACATGCACCATTAAAAACCTTAACCTTAGACCCCAAGCGCACTGACTCTTTTCAACGTAGGTGCTGAAGATGGATCCTTCGCATTCTGTGGACTGGCAGACGAACAAACGCATACAAGAAATTAATGAACCCGCAAGCTACCTGAAATTATTGATTAACGAATACTAAGATTCTTCGGTCACATTGAACGCAGGGATTGAAATGACCTAGAAAGACTGGTGCTATAGGATAAATGACCAATGAAGAAGAATGATTCAAAAACACCAATGAACACAGATGGACCAATGAAGCCGAAAATAGAGAACGCTGGCAGGAAGTAATCCGAAAAGTACGCAAATGAAATGAGTTGCTATAGGTCACGACTCTTTTGTAAAGAAGAATAAGGCTTTTAAGGCCAAGTACTCTCGGCCCGCTCTTAATTAAACAGCTGACAAATCGAAATTAAAGCAACGGCCATACCACGTCGGTCCACCAGTTGCCGCTCAAGTGCTGAAAACGAAACTACCGAACACGAAATTTCACGATTTGAAATTTGATAATTGATGGTCTGATAAAATGCACTTACCAATGTGTCATAAATACTGTCTAAAACAACGTCATATACCATTCTACGAACTTTTCAACCCATTCTCATACATAAATATATAACAAAAGCCTTCTATTTAACAAAAGTGATAATTGTTTCAAGACAATCTAATATATTCTGGAAAACAAAAAAAATGAATACCCAGTATACTTATTTGAGTCAAACTGAAATTTTACCCACAGTATAGCATATTTTGAACAATAAAACTAATACGCTTTTTGTTTATTTACCTTTATGTCTCTGAATGCCATTGCTAAAAAAATAAATAAAAAACCTCACACGAATGGCCTAGCACATCCCATTTTCAAGTACCTGCTTTTCCTTTATATCATGGGATCGTTGACATTTTTTGTATCTGACTTTGGACTGGACAATGGACAAATGGACTGGACAAATGTAGGAATTACCACAAGACCGTTAAGGGGGTATTTCCCCAGTATTCTACGAAACTTTAGGGGCAGTTTTAATGTGTTCTATAGTTTAGTTTGTTTCTGTCTCGTTTACAGTACAGTCCAGTGTTTAAATCGATATTATATAAAATGGCAAGTTCTATAAGTCAAGCTAGATCTATATCCGAGGAAGTCAAAAAAGGCTATCTTTTATGTTTTAAGTGCTAAATTGAAGATCAAGATAAAAGTTGGGCTCTTCATGTTTGCTGTGTGAGTTGTCACGTAAATTTAGTGCAGTGGATGCATCGTAAGAAAAATTCTATGCCGTTTGCTGTTCCTATGGTGTGGAGACCATGTAAGCGATTGCTACTTTTGTATCACTAAAACAGAAGGGATTTCAAAAAAGCAAAGGGACAACATTCAGTATCCAAATTTGCCTTCTGCACTTGCCGATTGCACCTTTAAACCTGGACAACATATTTCCCAGTAATTCTAATACTTCATCATGATCTGATCCACAACTTCCTGAGAACACCAGTTGTGACCCAACATTTTCAACAACTCTCAGTGAACCTCAGTTAATAACTCAGAATTAATTAAATAATTTGGTACGTGACATGCGATTATTAAAACAAAATTCGGAACTTCTTGGTTCCAGACTTCAACAGTGGAATCTGTTACATAAAAATGCAAGTGTTTCACTTTACCGAAAACGAAATGTAAAATTTTTTTTCAAGTTTTTATAAAATGGAGGGATCGCATGTGTCTTTTGTGATATTGATGGTTTAATGAATGAGGTTAATATTGAACATGTACCTTCCGAGTGGCGTATTTTCATAGATTCGTTGAAATACAACGTAAAGGCAGTCTTGCTTCATAATGGAAACAAAAACCCATCTATTCCTTTAGCCCGTTGAGTGACTATGAAAGAAACCTATGACAACTTAGCAACCATACTAAATCGCGTTAAATAGGAACAGTATCAGTGGGATATTTGTGGGGATTTAAAAGTGCCAGGTATATTGCTAGGACTTCAAGGGTGTTTTACAAAGTATTGCTGTTTTGGTGTCAATGCGGTAGTAGGGCAGCAAAAGAGCATTACAGTAGGAAAGATTAGCCTCCTAGAACTTCTTTTGAACCTAGTACTTCAATCATAAAGTACGACTCCTTGTTAACTCCAAAAGCCATCACTTGGTCTTACAAATGAATCAGTCAAATAAAAATACAGCAGATAATATAAGAAATAATTGGGTATTTCTAAGAGGTCTTTTACGTTGAATAGAAACTTTTCGAAAAAGAAGCCTAAAAACTCAGATATAACAACCATCAAATATAATGCACCAACTGGTTTTATTACTCGATATTATCAAATACAAATACAATAATGACAACATTCCGCCTCTACATATTAAGCTTGGACTAATGAAAAACTCAGTCAAAGCAATGGACAAAGAAGGTAATGGATTCAAGTAACTAAAAGAAATATTTCCTCTACTAAGCGATTCAAAACTAAAAGAAGGCATATTTATTGGACCTCAAATAAGAAAGCTTCTAAGTGATTTCCGTTTTCAAGAAACATTAAATTAAAAGGAATTGACAGCTTGAATTTGGTTTTTTGTAAGTGTAATGAAAATATTTCTGGGCAACAAGAAAGATGAAAACCATAAAAACCTCTTGAAAGCATAAGAAATATTAGAATGTCTCATGTCCTTGAAAATGCATTTTTTACACTGCCATTTGGATTTTTTTCAGGAAAATTTGGGTGCAGTAAGCGACGGACAAGGAGAGAGGTTTCACTAAGACATCAGGAAACCCATGTTGGGCGACTACTGCTGGTTTTTAAAAAGAGATGATGCTACAGAACACAAGAGGAAAAAGTGAAGGTTTTTGTCGATGCATGACATCTCATGTTATATATGTTTTATTCGCATAATCCTCAGTAATAGGATGTGTCTTGAATAGATTTAACACGTTTTACATGCTTATATTAAATAAATCCTAGATTGTAAAAATATGTCGTCTCCTATTTTTCCCAAACACCCAGTTGACCTGCGAAATCTAGCAAAGTAAATAGTTGACAAAATTTGGCTTTTAACATATGGTAAGGTATTTTTAGTAAGCTGTTAAGCTAAGAATTATTTTTATGCTTCTATTAAAAGTGCTACAATGCCAAAAGTGGCAAAATGCGCGTGCCTGCGTCATTTCAGTCAGTTATCGAAATTTGACAAGGTATGAGCTATTGGTATGAAAGAAGCAAGTTTCAAGTTTCAGAAATTTCAAGAAAGGTTCAAGTTTCCATGAAATAGCGACACGATGGGACACTGCTGCTTTTACCGTTACAAGGGCATGGATAAGATGATTTCCAAACAGAGTTATGCGCTGATATAAAACCTGGAATGGAACTATTGAATTTGCTTTAGTGATGAATCCAGATTTTATTTAATTTCAGTGGTTATTTTAGATCTAGATCACAGGTTTTCGTAGAACGGCATACAGCTATTATCCCAGGAGCTCCTGCAAGTTACCATCGCGACACGTTATATAGCTGAAATGTTGCAGCCCGTCGTTTGGCCGTATCTGCAAGCTCGTCCAAATTATATCGTTCATCAATAACGCCAGACCGCACATAGCTGGACAAACAATCTAGTTTTTAGAAGAGTCTGCGATAGTGATATTCGACTAGCCGAATGAATCCCCAGATTTCTCCCTGATAAAACATGGTCGGTAATATCTAGTGGCATCTATCGGTCGAACTCTGGAGTGATTTCTCCAACCGCCAGCAAGTTTAAACGAACTTGAAGCATGTGACAACTTGCCTGGGATACCTTAGTTCAAGAAGATAGATATAATTTGATTCGGTCGATGCTTCGCACCGTGACAGAGTGTTGGACAACTGTGATGGACTTACTCATTGCTTTTTTTTATTAAATATTAGTGTAATTTCTTGATGTACTAACATTATATCAGGTGTCCAAAAATATAGTTCATATTTAATTGCGTGTTTGCTTCTAGGTGGCGCAGAACGTGCTGGTCGTGTTTTACTCCAAACCTTGGGTCAGGGAAAATTAGTTGCCATGGAGCGCTTCACCGGACAACAACGTGCTTTCTGTGTTCGCGCATATTATCAAAACAACAATTCGCTTATTACGACTCGTCGTCTTTATAGTCTATAGTACAATATAATTTACACGACATAAACGAGGCATCAAGTGTTAATTTAATAAAGAAATGGATAAAAAAGTTTGAAATTACAGGATCAACTCTAAATTTACTGTTCCCGTGTTGTCCAGGGTCAAGCAGGGGTGCAAACAATATTGAACATGTGCGTGAGTCGCTTAGAGAAAATCCATCCCAATCCGTACGGAAGCGAAGTAGCCAGGTACACATTAAGAAATCTTCACTGCATGTTATTAAAACAAAAGATCTTCGTCTTCATTCCTATAAAATTCAAACTGTAGAAGAAATAAAATAAACTAATTTTATTATGCGCTTGACATTTGCCATTGAAGTGTTGGAAAGATTTAACAATGTTCTTCAGTGACGAGGCTAAGTTTTATTTAAACGGCCACACACACTCAGGTACTGGGCGGAGGAAAATCCAAAGGAAAAACACGAAAAACCATAACATAGTCCAAAAGTTGTTGTATGGGCTGCAATGTCAGCTAGAGGAATAATTGTCCCATACTTCTTTGAAGATGCCAGAGGTAAAGTGGTAAATGTTAATTCAGCTAGGTATTGTGATATGATACGAGGTTTTTTCCACCAATCACTGCAAGAGTTTTAAGGATATAACGAGGAGAGTTGGTTTCAGCAAGACGGCGCTACGTGTCATACCTCACGTGATTCTTTGGAGGCTGTACAGGAATTATTCTCAGGAAAAGTGATATCCCGTAGAGGTGACATAAATTGGCCCCCAAGAAGTCCATATTTAACTCCAGTTGATCTTGTGTAGTTATATCAAGCGCAAAGTTTATGAAAATAAACGACGTACCATATTGCAACTAAAAGAGAATATTGTTCATGAGATCCACACGATATCCAGACATATGTGTGGCAGGGTGATAGTATATTTTCGATCATGCTTTCAAGAATGCCAGCGCCGCCAAGGCCAACATCTCGACTGTATTATTTTTGCTAAATACATATCCAAACACTGTACTATAATGTTATAATAATAACATTATTATACCTTAAATCGATTTCTATTAATTATATCTATAAAAATGAACAATATTGGATACCTTGTATACTACCATTATGGTATACACAAAAATTACAAAATTAATCTAAAAAATTACCAAATAAAATATGGTTTTAAAATATTAAAATTCTATTTTAAATCAAAAATAATTGTGTTTATTATGCATAGTGCCTAAATATTTATAATACGTATATTAGTGTGTAACAATATGTAAGACTTTACATCTTAAATTTATGCATTTTAATTTACATTTTTTTCTAATGATCTTGTTGGTAGTTTGAATGCAAATCTTAACATTTTATGCACTAGGTTATTTTATTTTGTATTTTTTGTATACGCATTTTATAAAATAATTATAAAGATATTTATATTTTTTGTTGGCAGTATACTCAACACTATAAAAATTAACTTTTCTCTATTACATCTCCCATTTTATGAGTTGTTAAAATTTCAATGGAGTGAAAGTGTTCATTTTTATCTTTTATGTTTATTTAAGTTTTAACATCAAAACACCAGCACAACAATTTAAAGTGTATAAAGTAATATTATGAATATAAAAATTATTAAGTGCGTTTTGCTTTAGAGATGATATTACTAGCTCAACTACTAGTTATATCGGTTTATAACAATCTTTTGCGTGACGTAAACTGTAACAATTGTTTCATAATCCTCCCCAGAAAATAGCGATTGCACTAACATTAAGTTTAAAATGAAACTATAATAAAATTATAATACTAAAATAAAAAAAAATAGCCTCTAGTTGTTCGAAGATATCGACTACGGACAATAATATAGAAACATTGAGAAGGTCGTGAGAACTGTATAGAACGAGGTACCACAACAAAAACTTGAACAGGCTTTTCAAATTTCATTAGATATTTTGATTGCTGAATGTTACAAAGAAAGGTTAATTCAAATAAATAAATATGTTTATAAAAATATCCCTCCTGTTTTTTCTCCAGGTCGGTTGCTCAGCATCAAAGAAAATTTGATTAACAGATAATTTAATGTTAATAAGGACTCGAATTATTATAAAAATTCCTTCGACATTAAAGTCGTAGAATTAGTTTGTATTTTCTCGAAAAAAGTGTAGAAATATATTTTTTGGACGTCCTGAAAGATAGAAAAAGAAACTTATAATAAAATTGACAAAACTTATTGTTGAATAAAGATTGGCGGTTACTTTGGCCAACTCAGTAATTTAATATAAAATTAATTTATATGCTTTAGTCACGTTTCGTATTCGTACCAAGAAATTATAACAATTGATTAATAAACCTTATTGCATTCTCAGATTTTTTAAAGGAGAATGTAAACAAAATAAATGATGTTGTAATATGGACAATTTATTGAAACGAGAAAATATTATATAATTATAATTTAATTGATTTTGCGTTATAAATGGATGTTCTTTTTTTCTCTTAGTATATGAGGATTAATTACGGTTGAAAATGGAATAACATGAATGGAGAAGCTTAGTACTAAATGCGTATTATTTGCTCTTATCTTGAGAGTCACTGGAAACATTTTATTTGCGTCAACAACGTAACTGATCTGAAGATTACTTCCCCATGTATTTATTTACCGTAGAAAGATACTGTCCTATTGATTACAGATTATGTATTAATATAATACGTGATAATGTTATAAAACAAGCCACATATGATTTTGTTTGCGCTTAGTAATTTACGAGGGTACTAAAAAATGGTAAAATTTGAGAATCTGTCAACGTCAAAGCTGCAACACTCAGTATATATATATATATATATATATATATATATATATATATATATATATATATATATATATAATATATATATATATATATATATATATATATATATATATATATATATATATATATATATATATATATATATATATATAGAAGAAAACAGGGGAATTAACAAAACTAAACAGAAGCTGAGAAAGAAAAGGACACACATTTTTTCCTTAATACTTGAGGATGGTACAGTGTGTAGGGAGCGGACAGAAATGATAGAGGCTGTCCGAAGATTGTATTTAAAGTTATATGAGGATCAGAACCAGTTAAGAACAGCAATGCCCAATGAAGAACAAGTGCTGGATCTCCTGGTGGAGGAAGTGACAAATGCTATAGACTCGATGAAAAATGGCAAAGCTCCAGGAAAGAATAGAATAACTGTTGAGATGTTAAAAGCTGGTGGTCAGACTTTATATAAAACACTAGCAAAATTATACTTAAAATGCCTCAAAGAACAAGAAGTACCCAATTTATGAAAAAATTCAGAAGTGATTCTTTTAAATATAAAAGGAGCACATGAAAATTTAAAAAACTACCGTCCAAAAAGCCTCTTCAACATGCTCTACATCAGTGGTCTACAAAGTTTTCACCAAGATAATATCGAAAAGAATATTAAAAAAACTTAATGGCGCACAATCAAGAAGAGCAAGCAGAATTCAGAAGTGGATTTAGTACAATGGATCACATCTAGGTTTTACCGCAGGTCATAGAAAGACACAACGAATACACTAGGCCACTGTGCTTGGCTTTTATCGATTATGAAAAAGCATTTGATTCAATCTTACACCATGCCATAATGGATGCATTGCTTAATCAATGTGTAGAGGAAACCTATGTAAACCTACTAGGATCGATAGATGCTTCAGCCTATCTGAAAAAAGTGTCCCGTAATCTGGATTAGGAGCAGGATGGAATAAGGATTAATGTTGTATGCTTAAACCATCTTAGATTCGCAGATGATATCGTTCTTCTTTCACAAGACCCAGAGGAGCTGCAAAGACACGTAGACGGAGAAAGGAAGAGGCGATATTGCGTCACCGTGCCGCACACCACGCCCTACATTAATTCCAACCTCAATGCTTCATCATATATTGATCCTAGTAGGTTTACATAGGCTTTCTTTTCTCAGCTTGCTTGGAAGAAGTGATCCGTAATCTGGATTGAGAGCAGGATGGAATAAAGATCAATAGTGCAAACTTAAACCATCTTAGATTCGCAGATGAAATCGTTCTTCTTTCACAAGACCCAGAGGAGCTGCAAAGACACATAAAAGAGCTACAAAGAGTTGGAGAATCATTTGGCCAAAACCAGAATAAGAGTAACGTCATGTTCAATAAATTTGCTGAGTAATGTCTGAATAATTGTGGCGTGTTCATATATTTTATCATATGTTTTTTTGAGTTTTAGATAGTGGCGAAAAACTCAAATAAAGGAAAAAAAATTGCTGAGGACAAAAGAATTTCTATTTTAGGAAAATATTTGGATCTTGGGCAGAGAATTTCAATGGGAGGGGATACGGTCTGGGAGGTGGAATGACGCGTTAAATGTGGCTGGCAGGCATTTGGCATGCTCAACATAGAGTTAAAGAACAAACTACCACTTTGCTTGAAAAGAAAAGTCTTTGATCGGTGTGCCCTGCTCGTTACGACATACGGAAGTGAAAACTGGACACTCACATCGCAATCACTTCAAAAACTTCGGATAGCACAGAGGGGAATGGAAAGATGTATGCTTGGCATTACTAGACGTGATAGAAAGACCTGCACATGAATCAGAGCATAAACGAAAGTGAGTGATCATCGGAAGAATAAAGGAATTGAAATGGAAGTGGGCAAGCCACGTAGCGAGGCGATGGGACGAAAAATTGACCAAGACAGTCTTAGACTGGATACCGCTTGATAGCAAACGCCCACGGAGATGACCAAAAACACGATGGACTGATGACATTATTAAGTGTATCGGATCCGAATGGCAGAGGAAAGCTCAAGACCGTGAGAGTTGGAAGCACGCCGAAGAGGCCCTCATCCTGTAGTGGATTGACACGGGTTAATGTTGATGAGGATGGTTGATGTTGATGATTATCAGGAAAACCCATAACAAAACTGTTAATATTATTTAATAGGTCCATAGACAGATTCACAAATAAAAAAAAATGTCGTTTATTGAGACGGTGTCGTTATCGTTTATTGAGATTGAGATTCACAAAGTTTCAAGTGAATGTCTTGCTTCATTCAATATTAATTATTTTTTATATACAGTGCTGTTTGCACTTATTCACAAATTGTTATAATCAAAATGATCTATCCGCCCGCTGGAATAATGCAACAATTTTTCGTGCTTTGAAGGATGTCTTATTGTTGGTTACTTATCAGGTATGCATACCATTTATCACTTAAAATACTACGTAACAAAGTACATACTTAAGTCAAATTGAAAATGTATTTACTGTATAGCATATGTTGAACACAAAAACTAATAGAGAATGGAGAATAGGATTTCAAAAAATAATAAATGTGGCAAAGTAAACAGTTTAAATACCTTGTTTTTATTGGGTTGAGAGGAATTTTTGTATGTTACCGCGAAACCGTATTCTTGAAGTTCTTTTAACTATTAAAGTGCCACGATTTCGGGCACCACGTCATTTCATTATCCGAATTTGAAAAGGGACGAGCTATTGTTATGAAAGAAGTAGGTTTAAGTTTTCGTAGCATATCGAGGATGACTGTTACTCGACATTTTCTTACGGTGGAAATGAATGATTATCGTCCTTATAGGGTATTTCCTCTTACATCGCAATGCAAGACGCTTCACTTACGCTATGTCCTAGGTAAATACGATATCTGCAGTGTGTGAGATGCGGAAATCGCACGCACCGCAAAACGGATACGGCAGTTGCGATTGACGCCGAAGTAAATACGACAAATACTTATTTCAGTTCAGTTCATTGACAATGAAAAATTCAACATGGCTTCGATAGAATTGCCAAGGGCAATATTGCCCTTGGCAATGCAGCTAGCTGAACTATGCAAGAAATTAGCTGCTGTCTCATATGTTGTTTATAGGTCGAAACGGGTTGGTACCACGGATATTGTGCATTCATATTACTATGCGTAAACCACTTACGGCACGAGGAATCGTCAACGGCATCCTCACCGTACACAGTACACATCTTCCTTAACGGTTGCGAAGCATTCTTGCCTTGTCGGAAATATAAATGCATAATGTCAGTAATACTCCTTATTTTCAATCACTTTTAAGGGCCAAGAAAATTTCAAAAACACAATCAAATAACACAATTTTTAGTGCCGAACTGCTAGCCGAACTTCGGCCAAACAATATAAACACTTTATACGTGTACAGTTGATAATACAGATTACTCCAAAAAGTTGTTAATGTTTGGTGGCACTGTAGAAAATTTTGATAGGAGAGGTAAAGGTGGAGGTCGGTCTTAAAGGGTAGTTCGGCTCAGCGAAAATTAGTCACCATGTAGTGCCACAAGATAGAGGAGCGTTCGTACCGCAACAACAATTCTGCCACTATTGTGCATCGTAGATTTCGATTTGCAAGATGTTCAGCAATGTCCAAGCCTTCCATTGATTAAACAATGGGTTCGTAAGTTTGAGGAAACTGGTCCAACGTTAAATAAACGCGTCCCCCCGTCCGTCGAAGGTCAGCGAGAACCGATGAAAACATTGAGAGAGTGAGAGCGTCCATGCGCCAACAATCAAACTTATCGACTCGAAAGCGCACAGCTTTAAATAGGACGAGATTGTCAGTGCTTCGCATCCATCACAAAGATTTACGCATGCACTCTTACAAGATTCAGTTGGTGCAAGAAGCCGACGGAACCTGCTGTTAGACCTTTATCCACTCACGAAATGATGAACCCATTTCTAGCAGTCGACAACATCTTATCCGATAAGGCTCATTTCTACCTTAATGGTCAAGTTAATAACACAGGTCGACATGATTTTTGTAACATTGACAAAAATGCTCTTTTTGCGTTTCATTTACCTAGTTATTAAAACACCTTTTCACAGAAATGACCCAGCAGGTTCCATTTTCAAGTACCTGCATCTCCTATATATCATGGAATTATTGAAATTAATTGTACCTGATAGGTATATTGCTAAGACTTCGAGGGGTCTATGGGACAGTAGGGCAACAAAAGAAAATTACAGTAAGAAATATTGGTCTCATAGAATTTCTTTTGAACCTGGAACATAAAATATGCCCCCCTTGTTAACCCAAAAAAGGTGCTTCTTCCGTCTCTCCATATGATGCTTGGACTAATGAAAAACTTTGTCAACGCCATGGACAAAAAAGGTAATGGTTTCAAGTACCTAAAAGAAAATTAAGTCATGCAAAACTAAAAGAAGGCATATTTATTGGACCTCAAATAAGGAAGCTTCTAGGTGATTTCCGTTTTTAAGAAAAATTAAATGAAAAAGTATTGGCAACTTGGAAGTCTTTTTTAAGTGTACTGAAGATGTGTATAAGAATTTTTGGGCAACAAAAAAGATGATAGCTATAAAAACCCCATAGATAAACTCTTGAAAGCCTATGAAATGCTACGGTGTTAAATATCCTTAAAAATGCATTATTTTCACTCCCATTTGGATTTTTTACGGAAAATTTGGTTGCAATAAACGACGAATAAGGAGAGAGGTTTCACCAGAACACCAGGGCGATGGAATCAGGATACCAGGGATGCTAAAACCCATCTATGTTGGGCGACTACTGCTAGTTTTTAAAAAGAGATGATGTTCCGTATCATCAACCAGAGGAAAAAGTGAATGTTTTTGTCACTGTATGACATCTCATGTAATATATTTTTTATTCATATAATCCTCAGTAATGTATTTGCATAGATTTAACACGTTTTACATGTTTATATTAAATAAAAATTAGATTGTAAAAATATGTAGTCTCCTTTTTTTTCACACCACCGACCCCCTGTAAAAAGTTGTACGTGTTAGTTATTAGCTTATCAAATTTCGGATTTAGGACTACGAAATACTTTATATACACCTATTTTCATCATTGTTTCATCGAAAAAGTTTAAATAACAAACATCTGCATAGTCCAAAGGTCACAATTTGGGCTGCAACGTCGGCATCCGGAATAATCGCCCCGTTTTTATTTTCGAAGAGTATCAAGGCCGCGCAGTAACGGTGAATTATCAGCGTTATGTCGACATACTTCATACTTTTTTCCCTCCTATTTTTTTACAATATCGTCAATAACTACTAAAAATAACAGTGGACTCAGTACACAGCCCTGTCTTAGGTCTATTCCTGTCTCAAATTATGTGGATTCATCGTTATGCTCGTCAATAATTTGAAGGATACACTCAGGAAACTTGGTTCCAATAGGACGAAGCCACCTACCACATTTCTAATTTCTCTTTGCTCGTCGTTTTCTTCGGCGTTTTTTTCCAAAAAAATTGATTTCTCGAAGAGGGGACATTCAGTGCCCCCCCCCAATCCCGGACCTGATTACCTGTGATTTTTTTTCTGCGGATATCTTAAACGTCACAAGTACCACAACCGATCCGTAAGATCTAAATAAGAATATTCGACAAGAAATCAAATCCATAATTGTATATACTTGCCGCCGCCTTATGGCAAATTTTAGAGGTCGGCTTCAGGAGTGCCAGGACAGAAATGGAATATATTTAGACAATGAAATCTTCAGAACATGAATTTCCAGGAATTTTTGTACATTTTAAGAATAAATTTATTAAAGTTGATCAACTTGCTTCTTTTTATTTAATTTCAAAAAGTTAACAACTCTTTGGACCACCCAGTACTTCGGTTTTTGTATAACTTTTATATTAACCTAATAATTGATTACTTAAATTTTATACGGATGTAAAAATATGAAGTATAAAAGTGCCTAATTAATTTTTACATCTAATAGTATCAATCAATTTAGGATGAATACCATTGTTGATAGGTTTTGTTTTTATGTTGACATTTGTTTAATAATGTTGTTTTGTTTGGAAGGGACGTGCAGAATGATAATGTTTACTGTTGTCAATATGTGATCTATTTGTATACCTAATATTAATAGTAATCGATACAGCAATTTAATTAATTGATATTTGTAATAATAATAAAGACAATTTTATCGACGATTACTTAAATTTAATATTCAAAAGATATCGACGTAATGCTAATTCTACTCAATTATAATTTATAAATACATTTTATTATTTTCCGACTTTTACCAAATTTGATTTAATCATAATCGGTTATCTGTAAGAATCGGGATTCTAGAAAGACGTAAACATTTTTGATCAAATCTACTACTCAAATCAATACTAGCGCCTTGCATTTAACAAAAATTGAAATTTTATTACGAAAAGTTAGATTGGCATATAGGCATGTCCACACTTGTTCAAATTTTGATCGTCAAGGTACATGCATCTGTTAAAAGGTTAGATGAATGCGGTGTTGAATGAGAAACATTCAAAGAAGCAAGGAAAAATCATGACACACGAAGATACACAGAAGGAACGCACCAACTCCCATCCATGTTAGGTATCTTGTGCTTTCGCTGTCAACTTCTTTATATAATTTGTGAGTTTTTGCAATAGTTTATAAATTTAATTTAAAGTAAAGTGATTTAGTTTTATTAAATTAAATAAACATATATTAAATTATATATTTAAGAACAAAATATATCATTTTATGTCATTTTGAAGTAATATTTTTTTTCGCAAACTCTAGGGCAAGACGAAATCCCAACAGAAATGCACACCAGAAAATATGGAAGAAATAGCAAAGGAAAATTTTTTGTCAATACTAAACGATATCATAGAAAAGAAAAGACCAATAGACTGAAACATGGGTATAATATTGCCCTTATTTAAAACGGGAGATATCAAAGTATGTAAAAACTACATAGGGATCACATTAACAATTCACCTGGAAAAATATATACCAGAATAATAAAACATAGACTCAGAGAAAATTAGAAGCGACATTAGATGGTTTTAGAAAGGGTAGAAGCACATAAGAGCTGATATTTATAATTAGACAACTGGGAGAAGAACTGTTAAGAAAAGAAACCAAAATTCATATTTGTTTCATTGACCTGAAAAAAACATTTGATAGAGTAAAACGAAGGGATGTCTAAAGAAAAGAGAAGTAGAAGAGGGAGTAGTAGAAATTATCAAGGCCTTATACAACAACAACAACAACAATAAAAAAGGAAACGCATAACGATGAATGAGACAGGAATATGGCTGTGTACTGAGTCCACTGTTATTTTCAGTAGTTATTGACGATGTTGCAAAAAAATAGCAAAGCAAATTGCAAGAATACAAAAAGAGGTTTTAGAAAAATGAAAGCAGTGGCAACACAAGAATTACTGTTCGCTGATGATATGGTCCTAATGGCAGATTCTGAAGAAAAATTACAACATACTTAGCGATATACAGGATCTGTCCTAAAGCAAGTTAAATGACCTTGGTCCGCCGAAGCAAGCCGCTAGCGAGGCGCTAGCAAGGCCGAAGCAAGCCGCTAACAAGGCCGAAGCAAGCCGCTAGCAAGGCGGGCTTAGTGACGGGAAACGTGGTGGAGGATTTAGGGAAGCCAACGATATCCGCATCAGTTGCCTCCAGACTGTTCCATAGTGTTTCATAACTTTTGTTTTAGTGATGCGTAGGAATTTCAAGATGCCGCCTTTCAAGGACCAGTGTTACGTGATAAAATTTTATGTTGCGCTCAAGAAAACGGGCGTCGAAACCGCTGCCATGCTGAGGGAAGCTTATGGCGATAATACCATGCTCCAAAATATGGTTTACCGCTGGTACAAGATGTTCAGGGAGGGCAAATAGGACGCTGAGAACGAAGACCGCTCTGGACGCCCGTCAACGTTACATTCCGACCAAAATGTGACGAAAGTCTGCTGAAAAAGAGTGCTGGCAGATGAGTGTAATATCCCTAAAAGTACTGTGCATCGCATTGTTACCGAAGAATTGGGCATGCGGAAGATCTGCGCGAAGATGGACAGAAGGCTGCTCGTGCAACAATCTCGCGTGTCCTCTTGGAGCAGTGTGAAGCAGTCCGAATTTTGATAATGTGATTACGGGTGACGACACATTAGTTTTCGACTATGACCCGGAGTCCAAAAGACAAGTGCTGAGTGGCACACGGCAGCTTCCCCGCGCCCAAAAAAAGCGAGAATGAGCAAGTCCCGTGTAAAGGCCATGCTCAGCTTTTTTTCGATAAAAGAGGCATTGTCCACTCAAGTTTGTGCCACAAGGACAAACAGTGAACAGTTATTTTTACTTGGAAGTCCTGAAAAGGCTCCAAAGCAGAGTGAAACGCGTCAGGAAGGAGATCGCCAACACTTGGCGTCTTCACCATGATAACGCGCCGTCGCATACTGCCGTCATTGTCACGGAGTACTTAGCGAAACGCGGTGTGGCAACCTTGTGTGTGAAACAGCCTCTATCCTGAATTTCACTTTGTGTAATATCTTTGTGTAATAATCTTAGGTCCTCTTTAATTGCAGCAAACCATTTAATTATTTCTACTTTAGCTCTACTCCTATTTTCATAAAATTCGATTATTTTTCTAATTAGCCTACTCGGATTCATCCATTTTATGTGTCCGTAAAACTTCAGTCTTCCTTTTCTCATATCGGTATGTATATCTGTGCTTGATTTCTTGGTTTTCTCGAAGTCGATATGTTGTGCTATTTATTTGTTTGGGGCCTAAGATTTTCCTTATGATTTTTCTTTCCTCCTTTTCAATGTCATCGATGTCTCCCTTTCTATTCAAATATATATGTTTTTTTTGAGAAAACATGTGAAGCCAAATGGGCCGGTCTAGAAATAAACATAGGCAAAACAAAGGTGACGGAAAAAAGAACTAATCCAAGAAGAGAACTGAACTGAATTATCGGTGATGACAATATTGAAGTTGTGTAGGAATTTACGTATTTGGGAAGCAAACCTGACGAAAACAGTCATAGGAGATATCGTATTGTGATAAAAAGGAAGACGAAAGTTTGGATCTATTAAACACATTTGGCGAGTAACCACTTATGGATGCGAGACGTGATATTTAAGAGATACTTATTTAATGATGGTATGGTAAGAGATGCTTACTGTATCTGAGAGAAGAGTAATTACTGTAGAAGAATTTTTGGTTATGAGTTTTTACTATGCATGATAATGGAATTTTTGAAACTGGAAGATTTAAATTTTTTAGACTATGTGAGTGTTCAGTGACTATGGGCGGCACATGTGGAAAGAATTCCGGAAAAATGACTACCAAGAAAAATCATGGAGGGACGGATAGGAGGTAACAGAAAAAGAGGTCAAAAACATGATTGGCACGACAATGTATGAAGATATGCTGAAGAACTACTACACATCAAAAACTGATAAGGAGCTGCTGAAGATTGATCAGGTTGGAGGCGAAGATTGAAGGAGGTCAAGGCTCACTGACGGGCTGTAGCACCACAGAAAGAAGAAGAGTCCAGAATTCAATAATGAACAGAGACAAATTAATCTGATATGGTTTTCCTTATCTACGGCTTATCAATGTTCCAAAGTCTGCAAATGCGGTGAAACAATATAACAAGGACATTCTTCCAAGTTAGTATGAGTTTGTTTTACATATATTTTATATATCATTATACAATTTAATATTTATTAAAAAATGCCCCGTTTCATTCTACATACATACATATAACCAGTCTAAACAATTTGAATATGTAACAATTTAGTATTGTCAATTAGTCTTAATTGCCTTGATGAATAACATACTTCCTTTCGTTCGTTGTTGTCACGTCCTGTAATAATACCGTCATTGGGGTACGATATTATTGAAATTGATCATTACACGTACAATAAAAAAATTTTATAAAGAAATTGAGTCCAAAACTTTACTGACTCACATAGAAATTTGAATAATTATTATAGTTCAAAACATTAAAATATTTTTATAGGTGTATCAGGTCAAAAGGATAAGTTTTATCTATGTTCGGAAAGTAGTTTTTTCATAGAAAACTAGTACACAACTTAACTTAAAATTTTGATTTAAAGTAGTAAATGAAGTATTTTGTAGTCCTAAATCCGAAAATCATAAGCTAATTACTGTAACACGTACAGTTTTTTTGTTACAGGGGGTCGGTGGTGAGGAAAAAGAAGGTGACGACATATTTTTACATACTAATATTTATTTAATATAAACATGTAAAACGAGTAATCTATGCAAAGACATTACTGAGGATTATGTGAATAAAAAATATATAACATGAGATGTCATACAGCGACAAAGACTTTCAGTTTTTTCCTCTTGTGTTCTGTAGCATCATCTCTTTTTAAAAAATAACAGTAGCTGCTTAACACAGATGGGTTCCAGCGTCCCTGGTACCTTGCTTCAATCATCCTGATGTCCTAGTGAAACCCCTCTCCTTGTTCGTCGCTTACTACACCCAAATTTTCAGAACAAAATAATCCAAATGGGAGTGAAGAAAATCTATTTTTGAGGACATGTTACACCTTAGTATTTCATAGGCTTTCAAAAGTTCATCTATGAGGTTTTTACAGTTGTCACCTTTCTTGTTGCCCAGAAATCCTTCACTACACTTACAAAACACTTCCAAGCTTCCAATTCCTTTTCATTTAATTTTTCTTGAAAACGCAAATCACCTAGAAGCTTATTAGAGGTCCAACAAATATACCTTATTTGTCCATGGCTTTGAAAAAACTTTTCATTAGTCCAAGCTTAATATGGAGAAGCGGGACAATCTTTCAGGTACTCAACTTTGTCTCATTTAGAACTAGATAATACAAGATAATACCGAAATGTATACATAGTACGAATTTATCTAATGCCGAATTTATATAATGCCCTAGTTTAGAAACAGGCTAGTCTACTTAATTGAAATTTTATTTTTGCCAGATATACGAGACCTAATACTGCGAGACAGATCCGAGAAAGAATTATTACGTTAGAATGAGATATTCTATTTCAAGCTTTATAGCCACTAGATAACCATATTTGAGATAATTAAAATTATAATTTATTTAAACGATATTTTAAAACTTGCGTATCGTTCAAAAAAAAAAGTTTATTTATACTATTCAAAAACGTAGAACTTTTTATTAATTAATATATTAAACACCGTTATTTACAAAGGCAACAGATGTGTAAAATGTTTCAGTATATTGATCTGTCTGAGTTATAAACTTGATTGTATCCTATATATACAGTGGATCCCAAAAATATTCGGATTTATTTTTTTGTTTGCACGTCAATATTTATGTTTTTTTCATAAAATTTTAAAATCTTGGATCTTTGTCATACAAAAAGTTAAAAGGAGGTAAGAACGGTAAAATATACGGGAAGATTTTTTTTTCGTCAACTGGAACTGCTAGGATGATTTTTTAAATAGAGTGTACGAATATTTTGGGGATCCACTGCACGTAGATGCCGACAAGTGGCCAAAGTCAAAATCTCAAAACCCCGAAACCATATGATATACTTTGCTTTTTAGTAATATTTTATTGCCACTATAATTAACATTTCATATAAAACGGTAGAGCTGACTGCTCACAATTAAATTTTATATAAATGTCTGAGATGTAGGTTATAAAATGCAAGAAAATAAATTATAGCTGTTTAGCTGTAACTAAACGGAAAAAGGAAATGAATGTATTAAAGCATGTTATAACATAATATAAGAAATACATATACTAGATATGTAAATATGAAACCTGATTTTTTTGTATAGAAAATGCACGTTTATTATGATGATAGTATGGAAATGATAAAATATATTTTATTCGAAGTATTGCCCATCGCTAGCTATACGTATTTCCCACCTGTCTGACAATTTGTGGTTGCCATGCCAAAAAAATGGTTGGTTTTTTGAAGCAAACCAGCCATCGACCAGTAAGAAACGCTGCTCAGCGTGTCCCATCGATGCAAATAAGTAATAATCGGACGGAGTCAAGTCTGGTGAGTAAGCCGCATGCGAAAGTATTTCCCAACTAAACGCCTCAATCGTTTCCTTGACCAGTTTTGTGTTTCCTTGATCTGTGTGTGATGATGTATACCATGAAGCTAACTCACTTTGTGTTGCCCGTTTGGATATGCTGGTCGCTTTTTACGCAAAGTTTGATTCAAATCGATCAGTTGTTATCGGTAGCGTTCAGAATTAACGGTTTCAGCAGGTTTTAGCAACTCATAAACACCATTCTGATCTCACAAAACACAGAGCAAACACCTGGCTAGCAGCATTTCGCAAGTGGTTTTTCGGTTTTCCGGCTGTCTTTCATTCAGTTCATGTGGAACCCATTTTCTCATCTTCTGGATCTTTCCCATGGCTTTCAAACATATTTCGTGCCACATTTAATTAATCCGCGAGTTGTTGTTGCGTTTGACCGTCATCCTCATCCAACAATGTTTACAATTCGCTGTCTTCAAACTTTTTCGGGTGGTTCGGTCTTCAACTATTTTTGGTCTTCATGGTTTTTCGTTTCTCACGTCAAAATCGCCACTTTTGAATTTTTTAAACCCCTCAAAGCACTGTGCTCGTGTAAAAAGCACATGCTCACTGTAAGCTTCGACAAACATTCGATGCCATTCTGCATCATTTTTCTTTAAATGGTACCAGAAGGTCAATGCTGTTCGCAAATGGTAGTTTCCGGGCACAAATTTTTGGGTTTCTATGAACCTTCATTAAAAAGTAAATAAATAAAGATTCAGTAGATGCAGAAGATTTTCTTTCATTTAAATTGTATTAAATATTACAGTACTATTTCCTTAGGGAATATGATTTAAGCAACCTTACCCTAGTCTCTATTTCATCGAGTAGAATATTCCATTGAAAATTCCATAGAACATTCTATTTTAGGTTTTTTTGATGGTATTAAAAATTATGCAAATATATAGTCTATTTTGGCTACTTATTGGTTCTAAATCAATGGAACATATATAAAAATATATTTTATATTTAAATTTCTAATTAAACGAGCATAACGACTATCTTTATTCATGCTTAAATGTTCAAATGGAACCAGTAAACACAGTTAGAGGCGTCTTGTTACGTCCGCTTTAATAATTTTATTATCATAAATCGCATTAAAATTTAAAATGGAGGTTTTCATAATGACAACTAATAATTTCTTTTCAGTTTAAACTTGGAATGGAAATGTTTCGCTCCAACTTTCGGTCAGAATCTTATTTAATCCCCTAACTTCATTTTTGGCCATAGAATATTGGCAGTTTCGATCAAGATTTAATTTATTTTTTGATAGGAGAGGATGTACTTTGAAATGCATTACTGAATCGTTTTGAAATTATTTCGTTTTCATATTTAAATGTCACAGTCGTATTGTCCTTTATTTTTTAACCGATGACTTATAAACACGAATTTCCCATTATTGAAAATCTTTAATTATCCTTATCAAATGTTCTGAGTTTTGAACATAGGACTCGGCAAGTGGCTTTCCAAATTTTGTGTTGGAGAGCCGAATGCACTTACTATGGGCCTTAATGGGATTTTTGGTTTATGTATTTTGGGTAGACCGTAAAGTTTAGGACATCTGCTTGATTTTTCCCTTGGAATTATTCTAAGTTCAATGCCCGGTTCTAGTTTCCATGCTTTGATTTTGCTTTTGGTTGTTTTTTCTAGATAGGTTGTTGGATCTCTATTCACTGGTTTATATGTCTTTTCTAGTAAAATGTCCGTCATCTTTCCCATATAATCCTCGGTATTCATTATGACTGTTGCGTTTCCTTTGCCCGCCGGTAATATAGTGATATCCTCGTTCTTCTGGATCGTTCTTGATCGTTTTTGACCTCGTTCTAGTGGATAATTGGCTTTTGAATTATTATAGGAAGAATATATTGATTGACTGCATCGTTTTTTTCGGTCGTTCCAAAAGTGAAATATCAGAATGAGAATTTTGGTTATATTTTACGTTTTATTTCCGCAAAGGCTGCAGATATATATATATATATATATATATATATATATATATATATATATATATATATATATATATATATATATATATATATATATATATATAAATATATATATATATATATATATATATATATATATATATATATATATATATATATATATATATATATATATATATATATATATATATATATATATATATATATATATATATATATATATATATATATATATATATATATGATATGCTAATAGAATGCGCAAGTCAAATTTGGATATTGTGGATCACTACATATATTTTGGACAGAAGATTTCAATGGAGAGTGATACCATTCGGGAAGTAAAACAGCGTGTTAAATTTGGAATACGGAAGTGAAATATGGATACTCACATCACAATCAGTTCAAACATTTCGGGTAGCTCAGAGGGGAAACCAGACTCTCAGGGTGACCATACAGCAAACGAGGGTGTGTGACATCATTGGAAGAGTAAATGAATTGCAATGGAGGTGGGCAGACCATATAGCGAGGCCATATGACAACAAATCCAAAACGAACCAAGGAAATGCTGTAATGCTGAAATACTGAAATGCTGTAATGGATTACTGTAATCAAGTAAATGGTACCCGAATAGCACAGGAGAACTCGGGACTGCGCGAGTTGAAAGCATGCCAGGGAGACCTTTATCCTGAAGGGGATGGACAGTGGCTGAATGGTGGTGTTGGTATATATAATTAAAAAGTTAGTACATTCATTTGGACACAGAAACACCCTACGTTTGTGTGGGTCATAACAAAGCCCTTTCAAGTCACTTTCACCATGTTTACCAGAATCGGTCATTACTGACAGTCCCCTTTTCCCCACCGTGCACGGGAGTTAAACCGGCTTCGCGCCAACACGGCCGATAAATTCGTTCTTTATTACGCATACCAATCATCGTCAGCGTCATCATTTTGTAAAATGGATTTTGAAAAACACCAAATTTAGTCGTGTTAGAGACATATATTGTTGCATACATTTCTAACACAACTTAAGTTTCCATCTAAGCATCTAAGCAACTATAAAAATAAAATAAGAGTGAAATATGATAATTTCTATTTGAAAAAATGGTTAGTAAATTTCCAATAATGAGGCAGAGAGATAACAAGTGAGTTGTTTAGTTTCAAATCCAGATACATTAACTTTTTGCACAATTGATATTTTGAAAGATTTTGTAAGGTTAAAGCATTTTTTACGCATACCAAAAATTTTAAGATTCAATTCCCGATGCATCAACTCTATATTGGCTTACAAATATTTTAGTTAGTTTCAAAAAACAGATATGTATCAGAATATTACTTTCAAAACCCGATAGATCCAATAAAAATTATGTGCGTTGCGTTTAGATTTGATTTAATAAGACTTAAGATTTGTTAGGTTAAAGTAAATTTGTTAATAAAATATGCTTCTATATAGTCATTTTTTTATTCATTAATATAAATAATAATAACTGGCATAACAGCCCCTGTAGGCCTTAACCTCCTCTTCTTTGAACTTCTTTTTTTCGAAGCTCTTCCTTCCACTCAAATCTGTTTTCTGCTAATGTCCTCCAGTTCCTCTCAGAAAGTCTATTGAATCATTTTGTACATTGTCAGACCTTTGTTTCACGCTGCCGTTGTTTCGCTTCCCTCCTATGTTTCTTTTAGAATTTCACTTCTGAACCCAATCCTCGCTCATGCACACAGGACATGGATCAGAAACATCAGTTATATAGTTCTGAAGAAAATACATCATATTATTTACTTATTGTGGCTTTCTACTGTGACAGTAGTTTAATCATCCTCCAATAGCCATATTCTACAATCCTAACATATCCGGACATAGTAAAAGGAATATATAGGTTTCATAACCTGTTTTTTGTAGTGCTAAACCTGTGCTGTAGCTGATGAACTCAAGGTATTTTTTTAAATTATTCTTATGCTTGCTGCATTTTATGTTGGACCAGTGGCGGCTCGTAGCATTTTAAATAGGTGAGGTGGTGTTTTATATATAAAGATGAATTACTTTGTTATTATTAACAGTAATCAGTCCTAAATAGAGGCATTGTATTCGTATATATTCGCCCCATGTCAGGCGTAAAAGCCATTGTTACCAAATGGCCAATTAACACAGCTTAATTTCATTAATATTCATATATTATTCCATATGAGAATGACCGATTTGGCAACAATACCATGTATAGGCGAACCTTTCCTCGCCTCTTTGGTAGATTATAACGTCAACTCAGCTAATGTAAAATAATAAATGTGACGGTTTAACTTAGGCGCGAGTTACCATATATCACCGATAGAGCCTACGATTATTCTTGATGCATGAAAACTGTAAATGCTGTTCAAATATCAATATTTTTTTTCTAAAACGTTAATCCTTTAAACTTACTTAATCGTAGTGAGGCGCTGCCATAGTCCGGTATATACTGCAAAATTCATGTCATTGATCACTAGCAGAAATTTACCTTGGTTTTCCCAACCTACTCAAAATATTCCCGAAATATTGTTCCACTCAAGTTTTAATTTGATGTAATTATGCCAAAAAAATTTTGAAACCTTGAAATTGTCAAAAGCATCGAAAAAAATTATTTGTTTTTATACAATACACATTGTTTCTTATACAATAAAAATCCTAGAGTTTCAAAAAGTCTGCATTGACTAAGGATTCAAAAAATCACTTCCTAGGCAACCAGTCTATATTTTTGAATGTCATCGGTTGATTGACTAAATATTTTCACATTTAAAGATGCTTAGATAATACAGGATATTATTAATTTATTACGTTGGAGTTTGGAAAATGATATATTTACTTTCTTTGCACCGGTTATATGGATGATTTTGGAGTTGGTCATGGATACATTCCAAAAGTACTTATCTCAGGAAACTAAAACGTAAGGAATACTAATAGAATCTATAGTCTATTTGAAAGTGAAGCGTATAAAATATAAAACAGCCATAAAATAACTACAGGTATATAAGTGTCTAACAAAAGGGTTTGAGGCAAAAAAGTCGAAAAAAAATAAAAAGGTATATAAGTAAGTATAAATAAGCATAAGTAAGTATAAGTATAAGTACGTATAATTAAGTATAAGTAAGTATAGGTATAAGTATAAGTAATTATAAGTAAGTATAGGTATAACTATAAGTTCTCAGAGAAGACTAAAAAAAAACCTTAAATGAACATTTACTAAATCAAATAACTATGGAGATGATTGAACAATATCTTTAAACCAAAATCATCATAATTTTATATCAAAGTCAACGACTTTACTGATCATCTACTCAGAGATGGACGGCACTCAATTAGAACCAATTACAAAATTGGTGGTCCGAAAACGTTCACTAAGAATAACATTAACAAGATGTAATCGAAAAGTATAATTGTGGTATTTTGGAAGCTGAACGATATTGAACGACATTAAACCCTCGTAGAAGAACCGTGAATTTCAGGGTTGAAAAAGTGTTATAATTCTGTATCAACTATTCTACTCAAATTTCGTTCCAAATATTTTATTATTGTAAATTGGAAAAACAGATATATTTATAAAAATAATAAATACATTGTATGAAATATATGCCCAATCTATATTAGTGGTAGATAATTGGCCTTTGAATTATTATTGAGAACGAATATTACGTTGATTACTTCTTTTTTTTTTCGGTCATTTCAAAAATGATATAGCGGAATGAGATATTTGGTTATATTTTACTTTTTATTTCTGCACAGCGAAAAAGGCTGCAGATATACACAACAATATTTGTTTGATGTATGAATCTATATATCTATATATCTATATATCTATATATCTATATATTTATATATCTATATATCTATATATCTATATATCTATATATAGATATATATATATATATATATATATATATATATATATATATATATATATATATATATATATATATATATATATCTATATATCTATATATCTATATATCTATATATCTATATATCTATATATCTATATATCTATATATCTATATATCTATATATCTATATATCTATATATCTATATATCTATATATCTATATATCTATATATCTATATATCTATATATCTATATATCTATATATCTATATATCTATATATCTATATATCTATATAAACAAAGATTAATATCTAAAAAATTCTACTATATTTAAAATCGTATGTATAACAATTGTTTCGACACACAGTGCCTTTTTCAAATACTATGATTATTATTAGTATTTAAAAAAGGCACTATGTATGGAAACAATTATTATATATACAATTTTAAATATAGTGGAAATTTTTAGATATTAATATTTGTTTATTTATATAGTAGTTTTTATATATTTAGTAGTTTTTTTGGATTTTTCCGTCAACTTTATTAATAAAATATAAAATAACTGATTAAATATATATATAATACACAAGTGAAATTTGCTTCACCAAATTCGTTTTAGTGATTATTCTGTCGAAAACCCTCTGTTCTGTAGACTACCCTCTGTTCAAAAAAAATCCAAATTAATCAATGTAAAATGGAGATACTATTGTACAGCCACTAACACAAAATTTTTCACACGACAGAACCATCAAAGGAGCAAAACTGTGACCGAAACTAGACCAAGGAAAGAAAGAACCATCCCAAAAAGATATATACAAGGATCATACACGATGAAAAATATCAGACTCCACAGTGAAATAAACTAGGCTTAAAACAAGAACCTTTTATAAATACCTCCATCAAGAAAGTCTCAGTTTTTATCAAAACTAGAAAAAATGGAAGAATTAACACTAACCAGGATTATCCACAGAGCTAACGCGTGGAAGAAAAGAGGCCAAACCAGATCTTGAAACACAAACTTGCAAATCTCCAAAACACAAATACAGGATTGTAAAGCTTTTCGAAAAATGAATGACCCACAAATCTAGTTTAAGAGAGGGTTAAGGCGAGATAAATCAGAAGAGGCTAAACAACAACAAAATGAAAAAAATAAGATATATATGGGAAGGAAGAAGGAAACCTCTCAAAAGTCAGAAATAGTCTCAATAATTAATAGAAATAGAAATAGTCTCAACTTTTTGCCATTGAAGATTACATAGGCTATTAACTACATGATCATATTTCTTAAGATTAAAAATAAATCTACAACAGGTATTCTTCAGTTCCTGTCAGCTATTACTAGTAGCTTAGTTAAAACGAGATAACGTCGTACTTGACAGTTAGAAATATTAACAATTCGGAAAGTTTCTTAAAGATTTTAAAATTTAGTATATATTTATTCCTGTCCAGTGTTTTCCATATATTAAACCAATAGTAACCTAATCCCGATGTCGCCGAGAGCAAAACAACATACGCACGAATCCCTGCGATACACTCCATGTAAACCCCCGTAGGACAGATAAAGTATCATCCAAGTGAACCATTTACCTGTAACCCGTTAAATAAGGCACGTCTCCCAATTCACAGTATAATAAATAGTTTACTGAATAATAATTGACGATGCAGCGTATTAAAAGCCTTGGGGAATTCCAGCATTATGAAACCCAACGCTTCCCCATTATTGATATATGTGAAAATCGTATTTGGCATAGTATTACATACTCAAAGCTAGAACTATATCAAACAAATGGAAAAGAAGTACTACTATACCTATATTTAAAAAGGGACAAAAAACGATGCCAAATAATTATCGAACACTACTTCACAGTTTTACAAAAGCGACCCTGGGAGACGACTATGCGACATTCACCGTAGGATGGCGCGAGTTGCAATGAAATTGCGACCCGCAATCAACACGGACCAGTTGACTTAGCCTGGCTCTGATCATTTCTCATCAGCTGTTTCCTTGCGTTAGACTCGAGTCCAGCTGACGATGGCTGTTAGGCCAGAAACCGGTCCTGTGAGGTACTTGTCTTGATGATGATTTAAAACGAACGGCCACGTGGAGTATGGATGGATCATTTATGATATATATATATATATATATATATATATATATATATATATATATATATATATATATATATATATATATATATATATATACCACTATTACCTAACTAACATCTACCTAATCGGTGACTACGCAGATTAATAGACAATTAAATACAGCAACATTGCCAAGTTTTTAATAATTGGAACATTCATGTCACTAATGAGACTTTTTATTCTATTTTTAAATACAATATGAGACGTACTCGAAAGTGTACACAACGAACCTTTAAGCAAAAATTATAGGTAGTGGATAGATCTGAAAATACGTTTTTATACTTATTTTAAAATTACTTACTTTAAAACTGTGGGATTAATTTTCAAAATGGAACTATGTCGAAGTGAGATATCTAAAATTATGATAGAGGTTAAACCTAACCGTCTCAGTCTAGACCGTCTCAGTCTAACTCAATTTTTATGATAATATCTGTTCATATATATATATTTACAAATGAGTTTTTGCTGCAGAATAGAAATTGGAAGTTTTATCCACTTTTTTTTTAACTTGCTTCAGTACGCTAAAGACAGCAAACTCCCAAATGTATTTCTTTGTAATGACACGATGTGATTTTAGATCATAAAATCATAAATCAATCATAAAATTTTTAACTAAGGTCCAGCACTCAGGGCGGTATTTTTCCTTTTTAGCTAGTCGTCCTTTAGGCCTATGTCAGCCATTCTTTCCATATGTTTGTTCCAATATTTTCTTCGTTTTCTTATCATTTCTTCATTCATTTTAGTTTCATACTTTATGTATTATTGTCTTGTCCTGAATTGTTCTTCGAATACTTATCTCCACAGTGCTCATCATTTGCGAAGTTCTACTGGTATTTACCCTTGTTTCGACTATATATCATTATTGGTCTTACTTATGTAGACTCTGCATGCCTTCTGATTTTATGATTCTCTATATTACGTGCCCCAAAAAGCCTGAAATGCATGTATTTTCCATTTCTTGGCCTCTTGTTTAATTTTATATGTTTCCCTTGCTTTTGTTTTCGGCACCAAAATATTAGCACTTCACCAAAATATCACCCCTTCTATAGTGTTTTCGATTTCTAGTTTGGAGCTAATAAGATCTTTTAATGTTACTATGTTTTTAATTTTGTCGGTGTTTATGTTGATGTTTACTGTTTATGACGTGTTTATGTTGTTTTATTGAATACATTGAGAATTCTTTGTATGTTGTTTTGTGATTCGGAATTAATACCATGTCACTGGAGTAACATACCGGTTGAATGAAAGTATTCCCCATTGTGTATCGAAGAGTTTTTGGCAAAAACTCGATTATTTTGTCCATTACAACGTTGAAAAGAAAATGACTTAGTGAATCTCCCCGTCTTGTTCCAGTTTTGATACTAATCTTCTCAGAATATTTTATAGTTTAATGTTGGTTTTGCAATGTTCCTAAATCATTCCAGGTGTCGATCCGGTCGTTCTGTGAAGTCACGACGTTTCGCCAAAATCTCATTTGGTATTTCATCAGTTGGACTCTTCACGCGAAGTGAACAAAATGAAGTCCATCCAGACTCATAAGTGAAATTAACCACATCATGTCAACCGATAACAAAATATTTTGCAATTGCACTGCCCTTGACAATTTTAATGTTGGAAGTGACCATAGAAAGGTACGGGTAAAGGTTAGGATAGATTGTCGAAGAAAGCGGGTAGGAATGGTAAGGATGAAGAAGGAAAAAGTGGATTCTGGAAAGCTGCTGCAGAGGGGCAGTGATTTGAGATTGTTTTGACGAACCGCTTTGGTGTGTTGCCAATTCCGGAGGAAATGGAAATAACAAATCAGTATGGAGTATGAAGAAATCATCAACAAGGTGCTTGAAATGGTTGCATCAATAGTACCAGCAAAAAAACGCTCCAAACAGCTAAAAATATCCAATGAGACCATTGATTTAATGAAAAAACGACGAACGATGAAAAATACAGGGAGCCTTTTTCGCAGGGTCGAGCATGTTGAGCTTTGCAAAACTATAAGAGAACGTATTCGAGCGAAAACGCGCCGTTAAAAAAAGACGGAAGAAAACAGGGAAATAAACAAGGTAAATACAAGCAGAGAAATAAAAAGACGCAAATATTGGCCTTAATGCGCAAGGATGGCATAGTGTGCAGAGCGCGTACGGAAATGTAAGGTTCATTAAGATTTTATTCAAAGGTATATGAAGATCAAAACCAGTTAAAAACAGCAGTGCCCACGGAAGGAGCAAATGCCAGATATTCTGGTGGATAAAGTGACAACTGCTATAAAATGGATGAAGAATTAAAAGCTCGAGGAAAAGAGAGTGTAACGGTTGAATTGCTGAAAACTGGTTGTCAAACTTTGCGTATTTTGTTTTGTTACTACTATTGTTACTAATATTGTTACTAGTCGGTAACCAAAATGATAAGAAAACCAAAAACACGATGGATTAATGACATTATCAAGTATATTGGACCCAAATGGCAGAGGAGAGCTCAAAACCACGTGAGTTGGAACCATGCTGAAGAGGACTTCATCATGCAGTGGATCGATACGGGCTGATGGTGACCTACATATATATATATATATATATATATATATATATATATATATATATATATATATATATATATATATATATATATATATATATATATATATATGTCACCATCAATTTTCACCGATAGTTTCTCGGGTATCCCGTGTTAGCTGAATGTTCACTGGTGGATGGTTTCGCTGACGTTTCCATGGAATCTCATACATCATTTTCAAAGCGTTTACACCGAACGCGTTTACGAAACACCGTCGAGTAAACGCTTTGAAAATGATGGATGAGATTCCATCGAAACGTCAGTGAAACAGTCCACCAGTGGACATTCAGCTAACACGGGATACCCGAGAAATAATCGTTAGATTTCACACCCGTGAAATTCGTATTATATATATATATATATATATATATATATATATATATATATATATATATATATATATATATATATATATATATATATCAGATTAAATTATCTCCTGATGATGCTAACATGGTTAGCAAAACGTACGTCGAGAAGTTCAAAAAAAAATTGTGTTTAGTGGTAAATCTCTTCATATTTTTCACACCAAAGGTTCCAATAGAAGAATTGAAACTTACACCTAACAGAACATTGATATTTAAAGGAGAAACTGAAGAGGTCGAAAGTTCTCTAAAGAAAGAATCACTGTGTTCGTAGTGGCAAATTTCACAGCAACAGAAAAAAGAAAATTATTGTTAATTGGAAAATCTAAAATCCCTAGATGTTTTAAGAATGTTGTACATTTACCTGTAAATTACAAATTCAATGAAAGGGCATGAATGACCACAGAGATTTTTGCAAATGAATTGCGGGAATGGGATGCTGAGTTACGCCGTCAAAATCGAGGAATCACACCCTTAGAGGACAGCTCATCCAGATGTTAAAAATTTGGATAGCATCGAGTTAGTGTACATGCCACCAAATACCAGTTCAAAATTACAGCATATGGATTAGAATGTTATCTATAGTTTAAAAAGCTATTATCGTAGGCTTCTTCTCTTGAAAATGGTAAATTTTATTGATAGTGGTGGAGAAAATTTAACTATTGATCTTTTGGAAGCGATACACTTCATTCATTTGGCATGGTAGAGGGTATCGAAACAAACAATTGTCAATTGTTCATCAAGGCTGAGAATGATTTTGATTCAGACGATGATCTGCTGAGTCGATTGGGTGAAGAAAAATTACCAGAAAAAAAATGAGAACAATTTTCACGATAATCTTCCTTGTGGTGAAAATTATTTCAATCAATTTGTTCATGTTGATGACAATCTTGTGAGTCTCGAATACTTAGATGATGATGCCATTGTTGCTTCTGTATCTGTATGATGCGGATGAGAACGATGAAGATGAACAATCTTTGAATACGGAATTGATTCCAATTCGACATATCGAGTGTGTTCGTCATTTCCTTCAGTCAAGAATACCCCGCAAAGTGTTCTCAATCGGAATTTCATATTAATGATGTTCATTTCGCAAAAATAAAACAAACCAAAATAAAGAATTATTTCAGACTATTGAAAACTGTTGTTAATGTACGTATATATATTGCATTAGATATTTATGTACCTGAAATGTGTATTGACCTACCTATGTTTTAATTGTTTCATTAATAACAAAAATAAATTTTTGATATGTATGAATCGATCTGTTATATGTTATATGTCTGATAACGATCCAATTTCGTCGGTCACTTGAGGTTCGTTAAAAGCGAACTGTTATTTCCTCACAAATGAACGCCGGCAATTAAAATGAAATATAATTAAAATAAACTTATATACTAAATAATTTTCATGAACTTTTCCATGAAACCCCGTACCCCTAATAATGTATATGTTTAAACATCATTGAAACATTTCATTTTATTAATAACAAAAATGAACTTCTGATATGTATGAGTATTAGTTATCGTTTACTACGAACTTTGCTTATAACGATCCAATTTCGTCGGTCCCTTGAGGTTCGTTATAAGCGAACATTACAGTACTTGATATATGAAAGATACTTTTTTTACAATGCGTGCTTCACTTTTCAAAATTAATGTTAATCTGCATATTTATCAATATTTTCCTATATACTGTTATTCCCTCACAAATAAACGCCGGCAATTAAAATGAAATATAATTAAAATAAACTGTTATACTAAATAATTTTAATGAACTTTTCCATGAAACCTTGTAGACTTAACAATGTATATATATAAACATCATTATTTAATATTGAGGACAGTACTGCACAAGCGTCAATTCAATTAATTTAAACATTTCGGCAATTAAATATTAGGGTCAACACAAAACGAAAAAAAAATACAAATTTTAACGTGCCTAAATTATGCATTATATACGTTAAAACTGAACTATTGTTATTATCAAAACTTACCACCATAATTACAGTCGCTTTAAGTATTTAGTAATGATAGCTACCTGTAAAAAAATAATATAGTTAATATTTAATTCACCTCTAATTTAATTGTGCTATATTTTTTTTGTGGTTACACTTTTTTTTACTTTTGTTGTAAAGTGTACATACAATCAGACTTAACTGTTTATTATTTTAAAAATCTATGAAGCGTTTGAATTACAAATTGAACAGAACTGGGTCGAGGTTGGAGCTGTTGTAACAAACGTTAAAAGATACAATACGAAAATAGTTGTGAGATTAGCAGAGTAAGTGAACTAAATATTTCTGCTTTACGAGGTGCGCCTATTAAGTATACATTATCGTAAAAAAGTATTCAAAAATGTTGTATAGTCTATTGATTCTTGGTTTATATTTAACTTCTAGTTTTCTTAAATGCCTATTGACAGGCGAGTAACCTACGTAGAAGACCTCTCAGAAGGCAAACCGGCAGCCTTATCTAGCTAAGTTAAAAGTTTAGTCCAGGGGCAATTCCTTGTCGGATTATACATTCAATATGTTTCATCATGAGATATTGTTGTATGATATTATTTTTATATATTTAAGAAAAGCTAATATACAAATAACGCCAAGCACCAATATAACCTTGAAACACCGTTTCATACAGATGATATCAACACGAGTCCACAAAATCTTTCACAAGGTCCACACTTCGCAAGGCCTCGTACACACGATACGGTTTCGGTTTTATAATCGTTTTGGTGTCAAGCAAAAGATGTATTCATATGATTCGATTACAAAACAAAATACATACTACATACACATACCTAAAGTCTTAATCCTAATACCCACGATACGGTTTCGATTTTGTAATCGTTTCGGTTTTGTCGTTTCGTTTCCAGTAAAGATTGTATTTTGTTTTGTACGTTCACACGTTGCGGTCGAAAACCGAATCGTGTGAACACTGCTTTCGGTTGACCCCGAAACGATTATAAAACCAAAACCGTATAGTATGTACGAGGCCTTACTATAGAGATTTAAACTTTTCACAGAAATGTCTGATGATTGTGGCGTGTTCATATATTTTTTTTTTTTTGATTTTTCGCCACGATCTATAACTCAAAAAATATCAAAATATCTGTTCTTATATAAATAATCATTGGGTAAAAAACAAAAAACCAAACAGAGGCAAATTTCTAACCGTTAAATTCTAGACCGTTAGACGTTAGAATAAAACCTTCTTAGAGAGGGCGATTTTAATAAATCTAGAATTTTTCAACACGCATGGGAATAGGGTCATAAAATAAATTGGAATAATTCCAAAACGGTATTAAAAGAATACGTATAAGATATTAAATAAGAAGAATAATTAAACAAAATACAGAAGATTAAAAGAAACCGCTATAATTAATTTAAATAAAAATAAACTGTATTGCTATGCCTTCGGTAGATTTAAATTCAATATGGTTCCCGATTCTAAAGAATACAAGTAAAACCATTTAAGTATTTCAATATACAATCATTACAGTAAACAATCACACAGTAAACCTCACCTATATATCTTTTAGTATGTCACTGTCATTAAAAACTAATTGTCAATGTAAGTATCATTGACTATCTTTCTTCTGAGTTCCTATCTTTGAATTATTATAGAAATTAATATAATTTATTTTTTAGATTTGTTTTGAAAACGGGAGGAGAATACTTCCCGAAACGTTAACGTTCAAAAGTTTGTATTTATTTTAGAACATTTTTATATTTTTTAAAATTTTGCTCGTTAGGCAAATTTATTACAGAAAAGGATCACTGAGAAATTTGTCTCAGTTTGGTTTTTTGTTTTTTACTCAGTTTTCCGATTATTTTAATTCTTCATCAGGATCTGATCCATAACTTTCTGAGATCACCAGTTGTGACCCAACATTTTTAACAACTACCAGTGAACTTCACTTAATAACTCAACATGAATTAAATGATTTGGTACGTGACCTGGGATTGTCAAAACAAAAATCGGAACTTTTTGGTTCCAGACTTACTTACCGATAACGGAATGTAACATTTTCAAGTTTCTATAAAATGGAAAGATCGCATGTGTTTAAAAGTGATAGGCATATTGCTAGGACTTCAAGGGGGTTTTACAAAGAAATGCTGTTTTTTTGTGTCTATGTCTAACAGAATAACATTACACACTAGAAAAGCTTGGCCTAATAGAACTTCTTTTAAATCTGGTTCTTCAAATATAAAATATGCCCCCCTTGTTAACCCATTAAAGGGGCTTGTTCTGCCTCTCCATATTAAGTTTGGTCTAATTAATTATCATTAGAAGTATCATTAATGAATTATCATTTTCGAATTTACTACTACAAAATACTTCATATACACCTATGCTTCACCTATACTTCATATTTCACCAATGTTACCTCAAAAAAGTTTAAATTTGTTGACCTCTATAATTATTTAAAATTAATTTTAGAGTTTGTTCTAATTTGTGTAGAATTTTATTTTAATATTTTTATAAAGTTGTAGTATTTCATAACACTAAACTCTATTAATTACAATTCAATATAGCCAATCTTTAGTTTATTTAAATTAGTGACGCATCAAAACTCTAGCTAGATGTTATGTGGCAACTGAACGTACAGCTAAACATAAGTTTCGAACTACTATCATGAACTGCCGATTAACTCCGGTCAGTACAATCCGCGAACTATCAACCTTGTTTAAACTCTATCTGGAATAATATTCGGTCTTACCCAGCATCGAACGGGCGTGAGTGAGGGACGATTGCTTGTCAGATTTTACACTCTTAAAATTACAACCCCGGTCTTTCCTCGAAGGGTCACCCATCCAAGTACTAACCACAACAAACTACATTATATTTCGACGTCTGAGTCGTCGGATTACAGCAGATTGCAGCCTCCCGATTATCAAATATAGTTATATACTAAAAAGCAGGTTGATTTACTGTAATACAACAACAAAAGAGCTTAGTCTATTATATCAAATATTATCGAAAATATCAAACTTTAATTACTTTTTAATCTTGGCTTATTAAAAGGTTTGTCCTTTGTTGCCTGAATTAAAATAATAAAATTTACCGTCGGGCGCACATTTCTGATTTGCTTTTTAAATCATTTTATGGAAATGTTTACACAAAATCATTCCAACTTATTAAAGTACGAAAGATTTCTATGATAACGAGCTCGTGGAAATATCATTTTTCCCTATTTTCCCCTCTTTTTCCCCGAGGCAAAATAATTCAATTTCCATTATTTCTTGCAATTTTTTCGACATGCTTTCATTTTTTCAACTATTAAAGAACAGGCGATTCGACAGAAATTCGATCAGTTAACTAAGGTTAAGGAATCTGTCATCTATCCAATGTAAACTAAAGAAACATAAAGTTAATTGTAATTGTTGGTGTGTTTCCTTTTGCAGTATATTCAAACTAATGTCTGATATTAATTTTATTCTATAAATATCGTTTTGCAGCCTTTAGTTAATTTTTCGTAACATAAATACATGTTTTATTTATAAAAACTAACGAAAAAATAGCACCACTAATTTTTCACAGTAGATAGAGCAGTATAAACCTACGGAAGCGGCAAGAAAAACATGCGAATTTACTCAACACGTGAGAGTAAAAGGTGCGGATGTACCTAAATATATAGAAGTCCCCAATATAGTATAGTTGGAAAATCTGGGTTTTCAATAAGCAGTATTGAAAAAATCTTTTATCGTGAATTGGATCTTAAAAAATGTTAATAGAAGGATGCCTCAAATGTTAACGGCTGATCAAAAAACCATCGGGCAAATCACTGCTAAGGCAAATTTTATAGCTTAGATCATCGTTTCTCAACTTAGGGGTCGCGTTCAGGAATATGAAGGGTCGCAAAGTGTTCAAAAAATAAGACCCGTATACCAAACATTCTTTTATTGAAGTATTTTTAATTAAAAAAAAAGTGTTAGAAAATAAAATATTACCAGGTAATAACAACATAACTAAACTTAACTGAAGTAATAGCCAAAGCCTTTTTCGCATAAGTGAGAAGAAGCGAAGGACATCAATGTTTTCAAAGCTTCCGTTACTAGTTTATTCACATCGTCGTACAAGCCAAAACTTACTTAACTCTTGAGTTAAAAAAAAATAGTTGTAGAGTTTTGTCGGCCGATATTTCAATAAGTTGCTTGTGAATCTCAATAGGTAATTCAGTAGCTAAAACAATTTCATCAAACGGATTGAGAATCCATCTTTTCGACAAATCATCGTTGCTATCTGAAAAATATTCCAGTAACTGAATTTTCAATTCGCGTAAATACGGTTTCATGCTCTCCAACATGCGATCAATAACAGAATTTTCTAAATCCATATATTTGGTAATATAATCCGAAATTAAAGTGTAAAAATCAAAATTGCATTTTTTAAGGCGTATAATCCAAACACCAAGCTTCGCGATGAAGGCATTAGCTGTCTGTCATTAGTAAAATGTTTTTGTTACGGCATTGTAAACTCGTATTCAAGTCATTCAAAAGTGAAAATATATCACTCAAGTAAGCCATCAGTAATAAAGTTTCTCCATTCTATAAAAACTCTGAAAATGAGCTATTTTTATCTGTAAAGAAGCTTTTCAATTCACCTCGCAATTTAAAAAGCCTCGTTTGAACTTTTCCTCGCGACAACCACCTGACTTCAGTATGGAAAAGCAGTGAGTGGTATTTGGCACCCATTTCTTCGCACAAAACAGGCGATATTGAGTCACCCCGCCCTACACCTCGTTCTACGTTGATTTTAACTTCAAACTCATCCATGTGAACAGTAGCTGTAGCTTGCTCATACATGGATCTCAGTAGGTTCACATAGGCTCTGTCTATCCCTTGGTTAAGCAATGCATCCATTATGGCCTGCGTTGATACTGAATCAAATGCCTTTTCATAGTCAATAAAAGCCAAGCACAGTGACATGATGTATTCATTGTACCTTTCTATGGTCTGCTGGACAACCTGGATATGGTCCATTGTACTAAATCCACTTCTGAATCCTGCCTGCTCTCTTGGTTGTGCGTCACTCAGTGTTCTTAATATTCTATTAAATAATATCTTGGTGAAAAATTTGTACATAACTGATAGGAGGCTTATTGGGCGGTAGTTTTTTAAATCTTCCTGTGTTCCTTTCTTATGAAGAAAAATTACTTCAGCATTTTTCCATAGACTGGGTATTTTTTGATCTTTGAGGCATTTTGAGTACAATTTTGCCAGTATTTTATGTAGAGTTCGACCACCAGCTTTCAACATTTCAACCGTTACATTGTCCTTTCCTGGGGTCTTTCCATTCTTCATCGCTCCTATGGCATTTGTCACTTCTTCCAACAGGATATCTGGCATTTGCTCTTCCGTGGACATAGCTGTCTTTAATTGGTTCTGATTTTCATATAACTTTGAATAAAATCTTCTGATAACCTCTAACATTTCCGTATGCTCCCTACACACTGTGCCATCCTCACCCATTAAGGCAAACATTTGTGTCCTTTTATTTATCAGCTTATGTTTGGCTTTGTTTATTCCTTTGTTTTCTTCTAGTGTTTTTTGTACATGTTGAACCGACGCGTTTCCTCTCGAATACGTTTTCTTATAGTTTTGCAAAGCTCAACGTACTCGACCATGTCAAAGGGACTGTCTGCATTCTTCATTGTCGTCCATTTCTTCATTAAATCGATGGTCTCATTGGATATTTTTGACTGAAACTTTTTTCTGCTGGTGCTATTGCAGCAGCCGTTTCAACCACATTTTCGATGATTTTTTCATACTGATCTGTTATTTCCATCTCTTCTGGGTCTTGCAACACAGCAAAGCGGTTCGACAAAGCAATCTCAAAATCGTTTCCCTTCTGCAGCAGCTTCTCAGAATTCACTTTACCCTTCTTCGATTTTATCATTCGTGTACGTTCTCTTCGACAGTTTATCTTAACCTTTGCTCGTACTATTCTATGGTCATTTCCAAAATTAAAACGGTTAAGGATATTACAATTACAAAATATTGTTTTATAATTTGACATGATGTAGTCAATTTCACTGGTGAGACCAGGTGGACTTTTCCATATCCATTTTCTGCTGATTTTTTTTTATAGAATGAATTCATAATGTACAATTCTTGTCCTTCAGCAAAAACAACCAATCTGTCACCTCTATTGTCCCGCTCGCCATTTCCATATGGGCAATTGCAGTTTCACTAGTTCTTGCGTTTACAATTCTAGCATTAAAATCACCCATCATGATTTTGTACCTGCATTTCTCGCTGTCTAGAATCTGGGCCACATCATCATAAAATACCTCAATTTCCACATCGTCATGGCTTATAGTTGGTGCATAAGCTTGGACGATTTGAAGTTTAAACTTTTTATTCAACTGAATGACGCATTGGGCTAGCCGGTCAGATATACTTTCAAATTTTACGATACTATCCTTCAACTTTTGGTTAATGAGGAATCCAATTCCACCACATCGCCCATTCTCCGTACCCCGAGTGCAGAGTACGAGACCAGTTGTTTTCAGTTTGATTAGCTCTTCGCCTTTTCTTCGTGTTTCACAAGCCCTATAACATCCCAATTTATGTTGTCAAGCTCGATCAACAGTTCTTGCAGTCGTTCATCCGTTTTCATTGTCCGAATATTTAGAGTTGCAATGTCCAAAGTCGAATGGCAGCCTGATCTAACCCGGTGATTCCCTCTGTCTTGGGGTATCTATATATATATATATATATATATATATATATATATATATATATATATATATATATATATATATATATATATAATTTGATATGTTTCTCGACCGTGCAATTTATAGTTTTTTTCTTGGGGAAATTGGTTGTTTTCGGGCTAGCGGTCAGCAGTAAAACAAGTGTTTAATCGTCTCAATATTTCGTCATTTTTTTGATGGCTTCATCAGGAGACTCTAAAATTATTTTTTTTCTTTTTTTATTTAATAAACAATGAAATAGTATAGAACACCGACATGTTAAAATATAAATTCACATAACAAAAAATATATAAACTTACAATTAATGACTATGGTTTAAAACGTGTGTATCTGTACATCGTGTGTAATATTGAGACGATTAAACACTTGTTTTACTGCTGACCGCTAGCCCGAAAACAACCAATTTCCCCAAGAAAAAAACTATATATATATATATATATATATATATATATATATATATATATATATATATATATATATATATATAGTTAATTAAAAAAGTTCGTAAATATTTTGTCCTAATACAAAATACAAATAAAATTGTTTTGCTATGTTTTTTGTTATGCTATTTTTTTAAACAATAGGCATTGGGGAAAACTAGTAGTTGTGGTTTGAGTGTCTACCAGTGGAACGTCATCCAGTTATTATAGGACAAGGTAGATAGTGTATATACACTATCTTACCTTAAATAGATGTGTAATCATTATGGGAAAATGGTAGTTGAATCGTTAGCAAAATTAAATACCGAAGTTATGCAATACTAAAATTAAAAATATAGTATATAATTCTTAAATATAACAAGGGATCATTTTAAACAATATTTATCAATTCTTCTATTGAAACCTTGGGATTGAAACACTAAACTCCAAGGGATTTACCACTAAATACCAAATCGCTTTATTTAACTTCTAATTCCTTAACATATTCTCTTTTTCTTAACTTTTTCTTGTTAAGTCAGTTTGAATCATCTACTGATGGTTAACGAAACGGATATCGAGAAGTTAAATAAAATGATTTGGGGTTTAGTGATAAAACAATATTGATATAAAATAAATTCAAATTCAAAAATAAAGGAGTGCTATCACATTTTATAGTTTTACTGTATAATTTTTGTCTTCAATATTCATGAAGCCTAAATAGTATACGTAGGCACCGAGCTGCAGACATAAGTTACGAATAACGCCAGAATAACGCCAGCCAACTATGAACTTTACATTTGTGTTTAATCGCTGGCTCAATAATTTATCGAATAAAGAATAACTAGGGAAAATATTCGGCCTGGTTACCGGCGTAATAAAATGGATGTTTGTTTTCATATTTTATAAAAGCAATAATAATTATAATTAAAAAAATATATCATAAAAATGTCCGTATCTAAAAAGCCAAAAGTCTACCGAAACGGACCATAAGAGTGTATTGGGTAGTTCAGGAATTAATTATTTTTCGCTCCTTTCAGTAACCGCAAACTGCTTGCTGTAAATAATTTCAAGAATTTCAATTTCAATGGGTAAGTCTAACCAAAACTTAACTTGATACAAAATCTAGTATCTGATCTACTCTATAGCTTTTCAGTATTTACATTACGAAAAATCGTCTTAACAGTTTTCAAACCTGAAATTGAATAAAAATATGAGGACCGATTTGTGGTCTGCAATTGTATTTTAAAAAGTAGTTTGTAGCAGATGGTACAACTTCACAGTTCGGTACAATTTCACAACTCCAAACAATTCTTCATAATTCGGTACTGTTGATGGAGAAGTTGAATGAGTTAGACTTATTCACCTTTCATATTCCCGTCAACCAATAATAATCTTGATTGAACTTCCATATCATTAACTGTTCATGCGCCAAAAATTAATTGGACAATGTTATAACTTCTAAAATGCTGCTAAAAATATGTTGATTTAGGTTATTAAAGGTTGTTCTGAGTTACATCGTTGTATTGAAGATTAATGTTGAAATCCGGCATTTATTTCCAACCTAATGATGATGGCTGTCAACCCGATACGAATATCACCTCAGTCAAGGGCATTAGCTTTGCTGAGCCATTATTGAAGAACTATGGGTGTGTAGCTATGGGAAACTATATAGTGGCTTATATAACCCTAGATCCTAGATCTACATGTTCTTCCGCAGGCTGAGCATTCAAGATCTTGACAATACAGAACAGGTATACGCGGTCCAGCTTGTTTGGCTTTTCGCGTCCACCTTTTGGCTGCGGCTTTTTGGCGATGATCTTCCTTATGGGGATGTACAGCTCTGTATGTCTTCTCAGGCCATTTGGGTTTGTCATTTGCCGTCTTTTCCCATTCGGACACGCTTGGGGTAGAGCTCTTTAGACACGACTTTATAGGTCTTTTTTCACCTTGTTGAAAATCCCTGATATCGTTTCTGGTTTTTTAATTCACCATAAAACATCTACTTCGGCATCCTAGTGCCCTGCATTCTTTGGCAATTACTTAATCATCTCTAATAAATAAAGTGTGCTGGTGCTAATTTTCGACGTCTAAAGTGGCCGTATAATGAAACTTGGAGAGATTTCATCAAGACTGTCTCCGGAAAATCTTAAGAATAAAATGATAAGACTGTCAGACCAATGTGGAAGTACTTGAAAGATTCAACAGTTTGAGCATATAATCCCAGATCGTGAAAGCTCAGCTGAGATGGTTTCCAATCCAATAACAATACGTCAAATATTCAACATGCGCATTATTTATTTAGTTTTGATTTTCAACTTTGACGCTATTTACATAAAAAAAACTGCTGCAAGATATAAAAAAACTTTTTTACAGTTCGTAATACCCAAAAGTAATTTAAATTTCCAGGTGTTACGAAATCCGGCTTATTTTTATTCAACGTAGAAACGGAAAAGAAATAAATGGAAATATATAAGGAAATATTCAATTTATAGAAGGATTGAATAAAACAGGAACACTTTTAAGCTTAATAAAGGCGAACCTTTTTGCAAACTATGTAGGAAACTGATAAGCATTTTTTTTGTTTCTTGTAAAAAAGGTACCCTTGGTCAACATCGATATCTCACGCCGTTTGCGAAATATTCGTGTTCGAATATTCCATTGCACATCTTGTCGATGGCTGAAAAATATGCAATTCATAAAGTGTGTTCATCTACTACATAAAAAAACAAGACCCCATGTTCCTGAAAAAGATATTGTTTACTGACAAGGCAACTTTTACCAGACGCGGAATTTTTAACTGGCGAAATAATCATCATTATGCCCTGAAAAATCCACACCTACTAAGAGAGCGACATTTCCAGCACTAATTTTAAATTAACGATTTTCGATAAAATTTTTAATCAACCCATTTGAGTTTCCTCAAAGCCTGAATGGAGATCAATATTTGCAGTTTTTAGAAAATGATTTATTAGACCTTTTGGACGGTATACCTCTAAACTTAAGACAAGACACGTGGACCATGCGTAATTATTTGAATCAACCTTTTCCACATCGATGGATTGGGTGCGGTGATGAGTTTCCTTGGCCACCTCGTAGCCCAGATATTAATATGTTAGACTTTTTTGTGCGGGGTTATATAAAGTCTTAGTTTACCATGATAAAATCAATACACGAGACGAACTTTTACAAAATAAATTCAACAAGCGACAAATGTTATTAGAAATGAAAAAATCTTCTCAAATGTGAGGAGTCACTTAATAAAGAGCCTACGAAAGTGTATTGAGGTAAATGGTGGACACTTTCAATACCTATTGAAGTAAATTTCAAAATATTGTTATTTTGAATATTGACATGTATTTTTGACATTTTATGTTTTTTTCCTCGTGTTCAAGGCACACTTTGTGAACTGCAGATTTTTCAGCCATCAACAAGATGTGCAATGGAATATTCGAACACGAATATCTCGCAAACGGCGAGCGATATCGATATTGGTCAGGGGTTTTTTTATGTGGGAATTATGACTCTTCTCTAATTTGAACTCAAAATATTCCCAACTTTATAGGGTTAAAAAAATATTAGCGAGTTAATTCCTCACAAAGTAGGTAGCAAACGCCCTCTAGAAACTAGGCTCAAACTAGTAACAAATTCGGATTTGTCACCTTTGAAAACCCAACTACCCCGATTTTGAACCTGATATCTCCAACCGTTTTTAAATTCTCAATTTTTCGAAAATTTACTTTCACTTTGTATCACACCCTGTATCTTTTTAATGACTAACATTTACTAACACATTTATTGACTAAATTCTCTTATCACTTCTATTATCACCACTTGCTCTATGACGGAAAAATTATGGAACACCCTGTATATATTTTATATTTCTTGTAATGTTTCTTGTGAGATCTCCCCTTTCACTAATAATTCCGACATGTTCCTTTTAAAGGCATTTTATGAGTCTATAGCACATACATCAATATTAACTAATTTTTTATAACCTTGTCTATTATATGTTTCAATGTGAAAACCTATTCTTGTATTTTCGTTCTATTAAATTCATTTTTTTTGTTAGTAAAGTTGAGTTTTAGCGAATATAGAGAACGTCCGCGTCGCGTATGTCGCGATAACAATTTCGATAAAACGGGAATTAATCACATTGGAAACGATAGTCAAAACCGGAGGGGTGATTAATTAAAAAAAAAAGAGCGGAAAATATTAAAACAAACTAAGTAGAGTGTTGTATGCAAATTTTGTTATAGGAAAAGTCTTTGTCAAACACTATTTTTTTATAATATCGCCCTTTCAGGTGATATGATGCATTTCATTCAAAGCAAAGTTTTCTTATTAGGAATATTTTTGACAGTTAAAAAGCACTTAAATATAACAGAGTTTCAATTTTTATATTCTGAGGAATTAAACAATTTTTTTCTGGAAGTTCCTTCTAGAAGCTCAGATATCGTAATAGAAACGAATAGTATTTATGTCAATTTTGACAAGATATTGTAACTATAGAAAATCTACCCTAATCGCTGGATCTGACAAATCACTTTAAATTCTCTATTCACAAACTTACAATTGTAATAAAATATACTCATTACGAGGATATTCCCTACCCGCAAGTAGTTATTTCGTTATACAGGGTATACAGGTTTCAATGTGTTAAACTTCACAGGGTAAGTTAATTTTAATATTCAGCAAGTTCCGCTTCATTATAATTCATTTTTAGGTTTTTAAGATATTCGAGATTTCGTGCATCTTTTTATAAAACTGTTAATAAATTCCAAACTACTGATTCTGCAATAATATTGAAGTATCTTTGAAAAGAGGACTAAATTTCCTTTTAGTGAATTTGACAACGGAATAACTAAAACATATCTAAACTAATAACTAAACGCTATGCTAGAAAAAGCCCGAATTGAAGAAGTTTTTTGACATAGAAGAACTTTGACATGCAATGGATATTCATTTGTATTATTTGAAAATAAATCATATAAAAATTTTACAAAGAACAAGCAACAACCTGAAATCGAATAAAATAATTTAGCCTCTTATTGGGACACATAGTACAATATTAGTTAACTGCTCATTATGACATCATATTGGTTAATCGAATACCCAACAACTAATGTTAGTTGGAAAATTGCAGCTACGGTGAAAACAAAATCGTGTTTTAAAAATACCCATGCACAACTTTAAATGGACACACGTATTATTATGGAGGATTAAACAAATAAAACAATTATGCAACGTCACATATAATAAATTAGCAATTGTGTATATTAAACATTCGTAGCAAAATCAATTGCTTTTAAACAATGAAATTTCAGACAACCTTTAATAAATAAATTATCTTAGTGCTTTTTTTCTATGAGAGTTAAAGTTTATAAATATAAGTATACAAATAAATACGAATATACCACTATTTCTGGTGCATTTATATACGCAAATTACGCATTGGTGAATTTATAGGTCAATGAGGAACATTACACGGTTCAATATCATGTTTTTATCACGAAAATGTTTTATCAGTATATCTCCTCAATAATGGCAATATAGCTCGTACAAAATTAAAACAGGTGCACGTCATTAAGCACGTGATCAACATTTTGACTGTCCTGTTGTCAGATTGTGATTAAATATCATAACCTTACTTTAGCGAATCATTTTTACAATTTAAACTTTAATAACATTTAAAAAAATCAATTCTAAATTAAATGCAAATTACTAAGTAACTAAAAAAATTATAATAAATGTTGAAATTATTGCAAGTGTTGTCGATTTAGTACCTCTAAATAGATTCAGGTATATGTAAAATGCTTCGTTCAAAAAGCATCGATGTTTTTTAATATTTGAATGATTATTAAAATAGAAAGATTGTATAATTACCAATGGCATTTATTGATATATAATATGCAAGTATAAAATAGAAGAACCAATAAAATATCTGCATGCACTTTTATTTTCATTAATATAATCACTTATTTTCAATCAAGTACACCTATGTCAAAAGTTCAGAATATTCAAACATTTCGAAATTCTATCCCATTCTTCACGAGCAACATCTTTTAGTTCTCGCAGTGTAAGAGGAGGATTGTTTCGTTTCTTGATGCGTGTTTTCAGAATGTCCCAAGCATGTTTAATAATATTCATGTGAGGGGAATCTATTGACCACCCTAACTTGGTTTTCCCTCCCCTTCAAGAAATTTTGTGCTGCTGCTGTTCGATGAGGGGGTGCGTTGTCATCCATGAAAACAAATCCTTCGGCCACTACGCCTCGGAACAGACGCACAACAGGATTTAAAATTTCCCCGATGTACACAGCACCAGTGACTCTTCTCTCCAGGACCAGTAAAGGTGTCCGTGTACCCCTCATAATACCACCCCAAAACATCACGCTCCCACCTTCAAATGGGATATAATTCCAGCTAGGACTATGATCCACCATTTCTCCACCCAATCTTGCAATCTTATATATACATATATATATATATATATATATATATATATATATATATATATATATATATATATATATATATATATATATATATATATATATATTTTTTTTTTTTTGTTTTTTTTTTGAAGGGTTGGTTTGAGAATACGTAAAGCTCTTCTGCGATGCAAACTTACAGATTTCAGTCTGCGTGTTATCCTTTGTCGTGTAACATTTACCCGTTCAAACCTAACAAGCTCCCTTGATATACCACTTGTAGATTCCAGACGATCTCTTCGAGCTATCATAGATATCTGCCGGTCTTGTGCAGCTGTTGTACATCGTTTTCTTGGGGCCATCCTTAACGTTATTTGTCTCTTGGAATTTTTTATGAATTTTCGATACAGCACTTTGGGAAACATCTAAAATTTCCGCGATATCACTTTGATTAAACCCTGTTGTTACAAATCAATTACTCTTGATGTGTTAAAAGGAGATATCATGTTTTTAGGCATTTTTAAATATATTGATTGTAACCATACATAATATAAATGGTGTCATGATTAGAACTTGTTGATCCAAAGCTGCAGTATTGATAACCCTTTTAGTAGAACTAAGCTTCCTAGTCGATTTTAAAATTTCATTGTTTTTCACCTTTTGTGAAATAATACTAATAGTGGACATACTGAACCTTAAGGCTACTGCAACACGCTAAAAAAATGACTCAAACTAAACATATTCAAGTAATTAACTTAAAATGCCACTCTAACAGCCGGAAAAGGTAATAATATACCATTATTGTCTCGTTCTTATTCACAATAGTGCACCTAGAGATGCTACTAACTCTTGACAATGCCTATTTAACTGATTTGGCATTTTGCAGGCGCTGCTCCTCTGACAATTATAACACTGTGGTAGTTCTTAAAAAAGCTGTTTTCGATCGTAATCGTAAATGAAAGTATTGTATGTATTGTATTACGTTTGGAGGTTATCCCATATCTATATATGGGATAACCTCCAAACATGTCTATAACAACGTGTCAATAAATATCAAAAAGAAAAATGTGAAACTCGACAATCGATGACCTGCAATTTTTTTTAGTTTTGTACAGACTATACATAGATGTATTGACGAAATTGATCGGAACGATCCCAAATACGATTTCCAAATACGTGTTCAAATTCCAACAAATACCACCAAGGTCTGCCCATAACCTAAATGTTCATATGCAAGAAAAAACAAATTAAGAAAACTCAAACGTAAGCATGAACCGTAGAAATCAGTATTGGAAAAAAATTCTTAAAAAAGATACTAAAATATGCGGATTAGAGACGCATCATCAACCGAGAATATTTAGCGACTGGAATTACAGCTTAAAGTGGGCTTCACACCACGGTCAGGGAAGGGTCCCCAACCCTCGATTTGTGTAGAACTTTCAGTTCCTGAACAATACCAGGGGTGTGAAAAACGTAGACGACCTTTTAGAAGTCATCCGGCCTTACCCAGCCTGGTCATCTACGTGATTGAAGAGCGATTCCTTTGTCAGATTTTATACACTTTCCTTCAGAACACATACGAACATACAAACAATGTAAAAACATATAAACAATGTACAAACATCCACTCTATGTGGGGAAATCGAACCCGCATCGCCTACCACTATAAAAAAAGATATGCAAAGTTCAATAAACACAATAACTGAAGTCTTGATTTTAGCATATAGAATTGAATTAAAACAATGTTAGAACTGAGAAGTTATAATTCAGTACATTTTTACTACTTAAAAAATAGAATATTAATGGAATAATTGGCAAAAGACTGACCACACAACAGAGAATTATATATGTGAACCTTAATTTCCTAGCGGAAGTAGCAATATAATATGTATAAAGGAATTATGCATGGAAATAAAAAGAGTTGCATACAAATGAAAAAATATATTAATAAAATTGTTAATATGTAACTACAAAGAAAAATATAACAAGTTTCACGTCTGTAGTTTAACCTAGCTTTACAGGTATATATTATTTAGTTACAATGTAGTTATCATATTATTAGGTGTTTAAGTCAATTCTACATTCGAACCTTGAATATTCATGTATTATCTATAAAAAGTCAAATAGGTATCTAATTTTGTCTATAATTGTTAACATTATTATTATTCGTTGGTATTAAGGAATAAGCTTAAGAATACGAAGAAAGGTTATATCAATATAACCAGTAAAAGTGAGGTTAGTTACCAAACAGGTGATGTGGAGTTGATGTGGAGGTAATGTTCCAAAGTTGTTTTTAGTATCTCTGTATATACAGTGGTGGCCAGAGAGAGTCATTACAATAAAAGACACTGTACTGTTTGGCAAATAAAGGTCTAATAGCGTACGTAATCTGTACAATAATAATCTGTATAATATAAATACGTACGTAATCTGTATAATATAAATATATAACAACAAACAAGGGAAAACATAATATAAAACATAATACACAAAACATAATAGCTTAAAAAAATACTGCAAACATAATATTTAACAAAAATTTAGCAAAAAGAACATGAAAATGTGGTCATAAAAATAGAGCCAATCAGGAAACAAGCACAATATATACTACTTAACAGTTAACGAAAGTTCTAAATAACACATAAACATTTTTTGAACATCTAATACTTAGTTTTATGACCTTCGTGTTTTATTATTTCAGCGTATCTTCTGGATATAAAGTTTACAAGTCTTTGACACATTTCTAACGGCATATGTTTCTCACGTTTATGTTTACCCACGCTATTCTTGCGGTAAGTCCACAAATTGTGAATGGGATTGAGGTCCAGCGATTGGTAAGGCCAGGGCAGTAAATCCACTTTATTGTCGCTAAGAAATTTCAATTTCCTAGCAATATGTTTCGGATCATTATCCTGTTGATATTTGCATACCAGCGGCATATTTTCTTCTGCAAGAGGCAGCATGACCTGAACAATATGGATGTACTCATTTTGGCCCATGTTGTTTTTATCCAGTAAATTGGTCTTACACCACACGATGTAAAAGCTGCCAACAGCTTCATATTACCGCCTCCGTGATTTACAGTTTTAATAGTATGTTTTGGTAATAATTCTTCGTTCGGTGGTCTTGTAACATATCGCCTACCATCAGAACCTATTAAATGTATTTTTGTTTCATCGCTCCATAAAATATTGCACCGTTTCCTGAATGCCTGTGTACCATACCAATTTAACTGATCTTGGGTTAACTTTAAACGTTGTTTTACATTCTTGGTGGATAACAAAGGAACTTTTCTGGTTGCTCTACCGTGTTAGTTTAGTTACTTGCCTGAAACATTCTTCGAATTGTTCTTGAACTTATTTCTAACCCTAGTTCACTTTTATTTTCGGTGGATGATTTAAATGGGTAGTTTTTTGAAATTCGGACAATCTGCCTGTTAGTATCAGGGATCGTTTTTCTTCTAGCTCCACTTCGTGAACAAGTTGTTTTTGGGGGATTTGCAGCCATTTTTTTTTGAACGACTGACGATGCTTGCAATTTCCCTTAGTGACTTTGCTTCTTCCCGCAATGTTAAAACCTCCACTTTCTCAACAACTGCACAATGGACGCTACGACCCATTTCTAACAAAATTATTATTCGGCCAAGTTGGTTTGCAATGCTTGGAATAAACAAAACGTGTCGATAAATTAACAGCAAAACGTGAAGAAACAATATTTACTGCTTTATAAAATGGCCCTAATTATATGACATTTTCATGTTCTTTTTTCTAAATTTTTGTTAAATATTATGTTTATAGATTTTTTTAAAATTAAGTTTCATATTATGTTTTCCCTTTTTTGTTATATATTTATATTATATAGTTATTGTACTAATTGCGTATGTTATTAGCACTTTGTTTGCCAAACAGTCTCTTTTATTGTAACGGTTCTATTTCTCTAGCCACCACTGTACGTTGTTCTGAAGCAAAATAACAAACATGGAGAATTAATTTAAATTTTAGCTAGCTTCTATAGACTCTCAGAAGTGAGTTATCATATACAAGTTTCTTTCCAGGGTCTAACTATAAGCGATTGGAATCCGATTTCAAAAGTTGTTCTAGTTCTTCATTTGCGATGTTCTTTGACTGTGCCATATGTTATTTATTATGGATTATTAAACCAATGTAAACATCTACAGATACGGTAGAATCCTACTTCAAAGCCATTTTTTGAGTATCAGTAGAATTTTCTTTAGTTGAAAGGCTAAAAGGCTAGTCAGTCTAAGATTGGCTGGAGCCTGATCACGATTATTGAAAGGAATTTAAAATGCGTTAAGCAACCTCAGTTTAATATTGAAAGCAAGTTCATTCTCAAACCTTGACTTTAATCGATGATGTTATCTACTCAAATTCATATGGCTTTCCGTCATAGGTTGACAAAAACCAAACATAATCGCCGAAAACAGCGCTTGAAAGTTGAAATCGTTTGAAAAGTAACAGTTGGGGGCCTGCTTCTTTTTCACCTTTCAAATATAAAAAGTCCAACTACCCCGTAAATATTTTGGGCATCTTTGGAGAGAAATACTGTTTTTTAGTAGAAACAAATCAACATTGTTTTGATTTTTGACTTCTGGAGAAGGGCTTTTCTTCAGATTTGGCTCGCTCGGGTGCTTTCGTTCGGTACTTTGACACTTGCTTTCTGGATCATATGAAAACATCACGTCCCATCACCAGTAAAATGCTGCACCTGAACTTTTTGTCCTTTTTTGACTGTTTAATGAAGTTCCTGCAATGTTGAATTGGAAGAAATTTTTGGTCGTCAGTCAATTTGTAGGAAACAAAGCGTGCACAAACCTTGCGAAGTCCCAAATGATCGGTCACAATGCGATGAATTGAATATTTGGATATGTTCAATTGTATTCCCATGTATCGCAATGAAGATTTGGAAGATTTTTAAAAAATTCAAGCACAAATTCAATGTTACTTTGGGTAACCACGAAATTTTTCGGACCAGAATTTTTCGTCGTTCTTGTCCTCACAATCTTCTTGAATTATTTAAACCACTCGTGGACTCTCCCATGGGATAAACCACGGGTTTCGGTGAATGTTTTACCAAGTTTAAAACAAAACTTACTATTCGCTCTTTGTTCAATGTTCACTTTTCGAGCGATGGTATAATCACTGACACTTTAAGCGCGATAACTTGGCTTCTAATGATCCGAATGTCTTGAAATTTTGTCAGCACGCCAGTAAAGGATGCACCTTTTCGACGGAAAAGACGGCACCACTAGAAATAGCTATTTTTAAAAAGTCCTGTTTTGACATGAGACGCACCTTGTATACATATTCAACATTTAAGTATTAACCTTGGTCACTGACTCATTTGATTGTGGTCTACTGAGAGTCACCTCACACCATCTTCAGACAACTGATTTTAAGGGATATCACTGCCTATACTAGCAGTCATTCAAATATTGCTCTGTATAATATGTTCTGCGTTAAATTAAAGGAAACTTTTACACAATTTATAAGTTACTAAAACAAATTTATGGCTATACATGCTTTAAAGATGTTAGATTGTACTAACCTTGATCTAATTTCTTATGACTAGGTTTTATCCCGGAACGTAAAATATCAATGAAAGAAATACTGCAATTTAATAAAGCGGTATTGCGAAATACAAATAACATGATTGACCAAAATCCGAAAATACGGATAGTACTGGTAGAATTAACAATATTTGTACTGCCAATATTATTATGGAATACTTTGGCGCATGCTGTATGCTGTATGACTAGACATTTTGTGGTTTATGTTTTTAACGCTTTAGAAAAAGCTGATTAAGTTATATTTCAATTTTTAATTTTTTAAACCAAGGTTATTTGGTTGGAATAACCCAATGAATATATAATATATTCAAACGCACAATGCAAATTTCATAAATAACTAACAAAAATTAAATTTACACGTATTATATAACCATTTAAAATTGTCTATGTAATTTTGTTCTTTTTTCCCCCAAAATAATCATATATTCGATAATGTCTTTTTTGCATGAAAACAACTGTCAACAATCTTTATAATTTATTAATCATTTCAAAACATTAGTCTTCTCAAAAATAGTAGTAGAATATTATATATATTCGTATTTTTATATTTCGAAATATTTAGTTGTTTTTGAAAATACCTTTAACGCTATGTTCCTGCGTTTTTTTTGGAAGTGAATCTTTTTACTTAACCTTTCGTAACATCCTGCATTATTTTTATGTTTCAGAATATATTCCAGTTTTTATCATGAATCAGGTTTTTAGTTGGGTCCTTCGGTCCTTTTTTACATTACTTTTTTCCGCAACGAGTGCAGATGTTTCAGAGGATGGGGGGTCCTCTAGTTGAGCCATGAAAGTCTAGTGTCAATTAAAAAAAAAAAACCGAGTTTAAAAAAAAATCTTCATTGCTATTTAAAAAGAGAACACATTTGGAATTAAGTCAATTATTTTAGCACCTCTGAGCTATTCTATTGAAACCAAATACTGTCGAGGTCGATATGCTGCAGGATCGGTTTCAAAAAAAATCACACAGCTTTCGATCGATAATCACACAGATTTTAATTTTAATCTAATAGATTTTAATTTATCTAATGAAAAGAAAATGGGCATCATAACTAAAGAGAATTTTGTTCATCTGGTAAATATGAATTGGAGTAGTTCTCAAAAGATCTACTTTTGAGAACACTTTTTTGATTTTAGGATGGTAAGAGAACGTGAGCCTAGCAAATTTACACAGGAAAACAATTGATTTTACGAAACCAGATGCCAGCTATGTAAATAGAGAAATAAGAATGATTTTCTCTATTTTTTTTTATTCAATGAAGAGTACAATTTTACGTTAAAAGAGACAATGTAGTCTCCTTCAAAGTAATTGCTTTGGGAAGCGACACAGCGCTGAAGATGGTCTGCCCACTCTTCATAGCAGTAATGGAACTCAGATACTAGAATCACTTTCAGCTAGTCGGTTTTGCCCTTTTCAGTGTTCTCCAATCTCCCAACATGGTGTCCTTTACTATAAATGACATGTATGTACATGTAAGTACTGTATGTATGTACTTAAGTATTACTTTTAGATTTCCATAGCTTTAACCTACTACTTGGCAATTTTTTCTATTCATTTCAACAATACATACAATCCCAAATTTCAATTTTCGGAGTATATTTATCTTTTACGCCCCTACAACACCCGTTAGGAGTTTATTTTTATGAACCCTCCTCCTTAGCGAGTATCTACGAAGCATGAAGAACATTCCTGCCAAATTTCAAGTTTGTTAAATTTAAAAAACGGACATATATTTATCTTGTACGCCCCTGCAATCCCCCTTAGGAATTGACTTTAGACATGAGGCAAATTTTAAGTTTGTAGGTCTGTATAAATAGAACACTAAAAGAGTAATTACACTACCCTTACCATGTACGAAGGGCACAAGCACTCTTACCCACTGATGAATTCAATGAATCCATTTTTTTTAATATTTTAATAATCGTCGAAGCTTTTTTCACGAGGAATGGGATGGTGGACATTCTGAACACTTAATTCAAAAAAACAATATGACGTGAATCGTTTAAAACGTTTAATCGTTATAGTATAAAAAATTCGTGTTACTATTTCAACTCTGACAATAAACAGCAATAATGTGTAAGATTTCCTTTATTTCTAAAAAACAAACCAAATTTATGCGGAAACGTATGGAATAGATGATAATTGAATATATGTAAAAATATTATATTTGATTTTCAAATAACACCTTAGGAGGCCAATGCTATTGTTACGAAAATTATAATAAACCTTCTGACCTATTGTTCGCCGAAATGGTTGCATATTGAATATATGTTTATATTCATGCATAAAAACTTGTTGTCCAAAAAAATGATTAAATTTACGAAAGTATTTTGCGTTTGAAAGTATATATATATATATATATATATATATATATATATATATATATATATATATATATATATATATATATATATATATATATACACACACAAATATCCAGACAAAATTCAATTCAAATTTCCCGACGTTCTATACCACTTGTAGAGGTCGCGATTGGCGTCCAAATATCTTACCACTGTGTATGATGTCGTCGCGAACTCTAATGAGTCGGAGAAGTCCAACGAAGGTTTTGCAACACCGACGAGGAAAACTCACTCGAAGGAGCACGTTGTCAGGACGCCCGACACCATTGAACGGGCTTAGAAGCTGATTTTTGAGGATCCAGGACAGTCGATCCGAAAATTGTCATTGGTTGTCGGTGTGAGTAAAAAAAACTACGCGAGTTTCGTCGAGGAGGACCTACAAGACCACAAGACCTACAAGTCTTACACACTTAAAGTGAGACAGATGCTTTCCGAAGCTGCCAAGACAAAGCGAGTTGAACGCTGCAACTTGCTATTGTGTTCCTTAAGAAACAATGCTGCCGGACGCCCCAGTTTTTTTCTGAGCAAAACATTTTTACTTCGATGCGAAAATCAATTGAAGGAATGACCGCTGGCTCGCACATGACTCTAAAGATGTTCCACTTGTTTCCAGAACAATATTTCCGGTGAAAGGTGATGTGATGCCACCGCATTTCCTTAACAAAGGGGAAAAAGTCACAAAAGAAGTTTATTTGCGTGTACTAACAAATGTTGTGAAGGCGTGGATGGAAACTGGAAATTGTGTCAATTTGGTTCAAATCAGTCAGTTTCAATCAATCATTTTGGTTCAATTCAATCAATTTGGTTCATTCAGCCAATTTGGTTCAAAATTGATTGTCGAACAACGTCGACATGTTTTGGTCCAAAGAATTGTGTGGCCTCCCAACATCCCGGAATTAAATCCTTTGGACTTCTATATATGGAGCGGGGTTAAAAGAGTCACCAATAAGTCCAGACATCCAAACGTCGCATCAGTAACAGCCGCAATTAACGACGCATTAAAACGAGCTTGCGAGCGCTTCAGACCGAGAATAGAGACAGTTATTCAAGCAGGGCGAGGATATATTGAGTAAATGTGTTCTTTATGACCTTACAAACAATTTAGTAAAAAAAATTGTAAACTTCCGTTTTTAAAATAAAAATTGTTTGAAAAAAATGTTTAAATATCGGGACTGATTTATACCTGCCTAGTGGAAGGCTAAAGTAGGGTGGTTTTATAAGTGATAACGGAGGTGATAACCTAAGAAACCTGGCTGCTGAGTTGTCTCCGAAACTTTGAAGTGCGTAGATCATGCGAGAAGTTAAGGCGTGTTTTAAATTCACGTCGAGGGTCAAGATGCAAGAAAACATCGAGCAACGATATGCCATCAAATTTTGCATAAAATTGAACAAATTCGCTACAGATACTTTTCAGATGATCCGTGAGGCTTACAAGGACGAAGCCATGTCCAGAACACGTGTTTCCGAGTGGTATAAAAAATAAAAAGGAGGCCGGGAAAGCGTTGTAGACGAACAACGCGCTGGACGTCCGATCTCGGCCCGAACCGATGAAAATGAGGCCAAAGTGCGAAAATTTCTAAACTCTGATCGTCGGTTAAGTATTTCATGGCACAGGAGTTGAATTTACAGAATCAACTGTCTATTCAATTGTAACCGATGATTTGCAAATGCGAAAGGTTTGCGTGAAGTTGGTGCCGAAGGTTTTGTCAGACGAGCAGAAGGAACACCACATGACGATTTGCAGTGAACTGTTGGAACGTTTGGAGACTGATCCAAATGTTCTGAACAGAGTGATAACCGGTGACAAAACTTGGATCTTCGAGTACGATCTGGAGACCAAAAGGTAAAGTTCTGAGTGGCACATAAACGCCTCTCCTCGACCAAAAAAAGCTCGCACGAGCAAGTCAAGAGTGAAATCGATGCTCATTGTCTTCTATGATGAAAAAGATGTGGCCCCAAAGGAGTTTGTGCCCGCTGGCCAAACAGTGAACAGCAAATTTTACGCAGAAGTACTCGAACGTTTGAGGATAAGGTTCCACCGCGTCCGAATAGAGATCACCGATTCCTGGATGCTCCATCATGACAACGCACCCAGTCACACATCGCTAATTGTGAGGGAGACACTGGTCAAACACAACGCGAGAATGCTGCCCCAACTACCTTACAGTCCAGATGTGGCTCCCCAGACTTTTGTTTTGTTCACTGGGATCAAGACGGGCCCGAAAGGACATCGTTTAGGGACGACAGAGGTAGTCCAAAAGGCTTCGACGAAGTGCTTGAGGAGCTTTGCAGTTGCGGACTTCCAGAGGGTGTATGAAAACTGGAAAAACCGCTGGCAGAGTATTGATGTAGAAGGGTTATATCTTGAAAATTATTAAGTTATTTTACATATTTCTTCAATAAATGCTTTTATGACCTCAGTTCCGATTCTTTTTGGATAAACCCTGTATAATGAGTTATCAATTTGAATGACAAAAAGCAAAGTAGCATATTTTTCCAGAGCAGTCACAGTGAGTGATTGCAGTTTCATCAACTAAATTTTAAAAGTTGTGTAAATGGATTATTTTTACTTACATTCTCATGGCATTATAACAATAAATATCACTGATAGTCACCAATTAATGTAGTAGTAATTATGTTCACCACTATGAATCTCGTTAACAGTTTTCAATTAAAAAAAATTTGAAAATATACTATCTGCATTAAATAAAATCTGTAATATCTAAATATTTTCTGGCGTGACATGAATTACACCATTTCTAGAAAATTATTACTAATTATTGAAATACACCTCGTAAATGTTTTAAAATTGTTATATAAAATGCATTGATAATAATAGAAAATAAAGTATATTTATAAATTTTAGTTATATCTTCGAAATAGTATAATATTTTTCATAACTTTAGAACATGTTTAAAAATATTACTGCCCATGTACATATGCTTTTCAAGTAGAGTACATTATTTTTCATGATATATTGGATCGCATACCTGATTAAAACAGAACGTCATGAAAGTAGAAACACTTGAAATCAATTCAAATTAAATCATTTGAAATTCAAAATAAAACTGGATAGTTTTGCATGTATAAAATACGATTTAAACTTCGTATCTACCTTAAATTTACATCATAATAAATAATAGATATTTCTGATTATATTAATACAAATATTCAAAATTATATCGGTATTAATATTAATTACTAATATATAGGACATGTTAACATTTTTTCATTTGTCTCGGTTATCCTGGACACCGTGCATAACGTACACAAATTTTGTTTACATTAAAAGCCATGTCACAATTCACTAATATTCCTACCAAAAATGATAATCCTACATCAAAAAATAAATGATATATGACACTGCAAAATAGAATCTGCAACTCCGATATTTTTTACAAAATGGCGGATATCGGTAAAACCATTGGGTTCAAGTATAGGACATGTTTCACGAACTATATTTAGAATCAATAGCAGAATAAAAACTGATGAACATATAGGGTTTTCGATAGGAAAAAAACAGCCATTGTCGATCCACTGCAGGATGAAGGCCTCCCCAGCATACTTCAAATTCGTAGGGTCCTGAGCTTTTCTCTGCCATTCGGGTCCAATATAGTTGATGATGTCATCCGTCTATCGTGTTTTCGGCCTTCTTCGCGGGCGTTTATGATCAAGCGAAATCCATTCCAGAATTGCTTTGGTCCATCTGTCGTCGCATAGTCTCGCTATATGACCTGCGCACTTCCATTTTAATTATTTTTCCTTTCCAATGATGTCACATACCTTCGTTTGTTCTCTGATCCATATACAGGTCTTTCTGTCCCGCTTTGTAATGCCAAGCATACACCTTTCCATTCCCCTCTGTGCAACCTGAAGCTTTTGAACTGATTGTGATGTGAGTGTCCATGTTTCACTTCCATATGTCAAAACGGGCAGCACGCACTGATTAAAACCCTTTCTCTTCAGACAAAGTGGGAGTTTGCTCTTAAATACCATATTGAGCCGGCCAAATGCCTGCCAGCCACACTTAACCCGCCGTTCCAGGGGGGTATCACCATCCATTGCAATCATTTGCCCAAGATATATATATATATATATATATATATATATATATATATATATATATATATATATATATATATATATATATATATATATATATATATAGTGGTCTACAACCTCTAAATCACTTCCTAAAACAGAAATTCTTCTGTTGACAGCAAATTTGTTAAACATAACCTGACTGTTTTTTAGGTTTATTTTCAAACCAAATGGCTCTCCCGCCCTTTGCAGCTCTCGTATGTGTTCTAGTAGCTCATCTGGGTCTTGTGAAAGGAGAACGATATCATCTGCGAATCTAAGATGGCTTAGATATGTACCATTATAATTATAATTATTTTTCATGAATGGGCCCTGATGGGCCAAGCGAAGTACAGTTAGAGGCGTTTGTTGTTGGTAGCCTCCCTTTGCGCCCATACTGATTTAATTCTTTCACTATGAGCTTTTTTCCTTTTGTCCGACCAAGTTGTTCCGGTCTTTCTACATTTTTCTCTCTGGCCAACCTCCCAAACGTTAATCTTGTGAAAACGTGTTTGAAACAGGTTCTTATATCCTGAATTTCAGTTTGTGTAATATTAGCTGACCTTAGGTCCTCTTTAATTGCAACAATCCCATTTTAGTGTTTCTAATTTAGCTCTACTCCTATTTTCATAAAATTCAACTATTTGTCTTGTTAGCTTACTCGGATTTATCCGTTTTATGTGTATGTAAAACTTAACTCTTCTTTATTTAATATCGCTATGTATATCTGTGTATTGTTTAATTTCTTGGTTTTCTCGAAGTCGGTATGTTGCTATTTATTTGTTTGGGGCCTAAGATTTTTATCCTCGATGTCTATCTTTAATATCCTCGATGTCTCTCTTTTTATTCAAAATGAGCGTTTCTGCCCCATATAGACATTCTGGCTTAATAACTGTGTAGTAATGTCTTGTGTGTGTCATGTTTTGTGTTTTTAGATATGCATTTTTTGTTGTAAATATTTTGTGTAAGTCTCAATGCAGTTTCCATTTTTTAACATCTACCCTTATTGGCCGCTTTTTCCAATGTATTGTCATGTATTGTCTTTTCAAATTTGAGCCAATTTGAGGAAATTTGGAGTCCTACCTTTTCTGCTGTTTCTTTTAGGATTTCAATCTGTTTTTGTGTCGTTAATATATCTTGAGCTCGATCATCAGCAAACGCCAGACAATCTATTTTGATGTTGGTTCTCCCCAGTTGAATGGGCTGGTCAATATTTTATGGGCTAGTCAGTTGCCGATTTTTTTACACGCCACTCCTGCATAACTTTTTCTAGAACCACTCCAGTTTTACGGCTGAGATGTCACCTATGAATTTAACTTTTGACCTTGTATTAGCTAGTGTTGTTTTAATAATTGCCAGCGTTTTCAGATCTAGCCCTAAGATTCGAAGCCAATACAATCATATGCTTTTTTGAAATCCACAAATGTACAGACGAGATTTTTATTGTATAGTTTTTGATGTCTTAGGATTAACTTTAGATTCAGGATCTGTTCCGGGCAGGATCTGCCCGGTCGAAAACCTGCTTGATATTCACCAATTTTAGATTCCAACTGTTCATGTGTTCTGTCTAGTAGACACTGAGATAGAATTTTGTAACAAACTGAGAGAAGAGATATCCTTCTGTAGTTATTTACATCCATTCTATTTCCTTTCTTATGTAGTAGATATATTAGACGATCTTTCCAGTCATCCGGAATCCGTTCGGTTCGCCAAACTTCTTATAGAATTTTAATTATTTCCTTGATTGCACCTGAACTAGCGGATTTTAAAAGTTCAGCAGTGAGTTAATTTTCACCAGAAGCCACCAGAAGATGTTACAAAGATGTAGATATTCGCATCCGCAATCGCAGAATTTCCGCATTCATGTTAGCATCCGCATCTGCAATAATCAATGCGGAGCTTTTCCAGATGCGGATGTTACTGGTTGCGACGAGAAATTGTCTTTTGTTTAGAGTTTTTGATTGTACAACAATCACAAAGTGTTAGACGCACTTATCATATGTACATTTTTTACTTATTTCACAATTTACATTATTGTTTGAGTGTTTCGCCGTAGATAAACTATTCGACAAGTGAATCTACAATGCCACCACCGACGCTGTGTGATTTGGACTTATTTTAAACGAGATAAGCATGACCGAGATAAATCTCAGTGTAAAATATCTCAATAAAAATCAATAAAACGTACAACTTTCGCAAGGATCGTACAACCACGTCTTTGAACAATCATCTGAAATCGATGCACCCAGAACAGTTTAGTCTGTTTAGATAACGCCGAAACTCAGATAACGAAAAATGATTTCCGAAGAAAAAAGATGAATCAGTTAAGTTTTAACCATATTAATTTATTAGTCTCGTTTTATGAATTACCCCAGGAAAGTTACGGTAGGTAATAGGTATGACTCGGACATAGTTACGTATGGTATTTTTCTTTCATAAATTGGTTCTCGAATAAACTTCAAAAAATTAATTAAAATTAAAGAGAAGCTTTTACCTCAACTACCACAAATAATGAAATTGAATAAAAAAATGTCGATCCAATAGTTTCGATTTTTTAAACCTATTTTTACTCAGTTTCTAGTTGTGATTTCAAAAGTTGGCCCATTCAGTCAAGATTTCAAAATGGTACAATTGGCACTTTTCTTTTGCAAAAAAAATAAGGAATATTATTGCTTTTTTTTTCATAAGGACCACATTTCAAATAACCCATACCATGATAAAAAATCTTTTGTGTGCTCAAAAATGAACTTCACCAGTGTAAGCCAGATGGACAGATGTGATAGAATGAGATAGATAGTGAGTCTGTTCGACGACGAATTCGAGAGGAACAGATTGACATTTAATTTTAAGATGGCCCATTTAGTGAAGATTTTAAAATGATAAAACAATTGGCATTTTTTTCCACAAAAAATATTATTGCCTTTTTTTGCAAAAGAACCTTATTTCAAAAAACTCAATCCAAAGGCAATGTGTGTGTTTCTTTATAGCAAATATACCTTTATATACATATCTTTATAGCAACTATAGCAAATGCCCAAATTGTTTGCCTTCGGCACGAATACATGCTCTGCGTCGCCTCAGAAAAGATCTTTCCATCAGTCGTGGGAATCTCCTTGCATTTATTTCTTCTGCTGTTTCAACAATTATGTGATGCAGTTCGCCTAGATTTTGTTGCTGCATAAAAGAAGTCAAGGGGATTTAGGTCCGGAGAACGAGGAGGCCACTCAAATGAACCACGGTGCCCAATCCACCTTTCGGGATACTCCCAGTTTAAATAATCCTGTACAGGATGAGCATAATGCGCTGCAGATTTATCTGTAGATATTGAGTTGTACATCTTCTAACAACGTCAGCAAATCGTTTTGGAGAAAATCCAAGTACTTTCCGTTTAAAATTCCGGTCCACATGTTAACTTCAAATTGATAGTGGGATCGGCCTTCCCGCGTTAAATGCGTTTTTCCGTATGCCAACTAAGTAAGTTATGCAAGTTTAACTACTGTATTTGAGCACACAAAAGAATTTTTTATCATGGTATGAGCTTTTTGAAATGTGATTTGCAAAAAAAATAAGCAATAATATTTTTTGTAGAAAGAAAAGTGGAAATAACTTGCCCAGGGTAATGTAATGCATTGTTTTTAAAAGATGAAGTGTCAAAGTTAGCTGACATAATTTTTTAAACCAAAACTCAATGAAACATTTTTTTCCTAAATTAACAACGTTCCTTGTTTGATTTGTGACTCCGATAAATAGCAGGGTTAGTTAGGAACGAGTTATAAAAAATAGCACTGAAAAATTGGGAAATTTGTGATTATATTACTTAAAGATATGGGCCTAGGGTGTCGAATTTCAAGATTTTCAAAAATATGACAATTTTTGGCAGAACTGGTATAGCCTGGCCCTTCGTCCGACATCTGAAACACAGTCAGGTTATGTTCAATAAATTCGCTGAGGACGGGATAATTTCAGTTTTAGGACGGGATTTGGAGATTGTGGACCACTTTATATATCTTGGGCAGAGGATTTCAATGGAGGGGGATAACGCGTGGGACGTGGATCGACATGTTAAATGTTCCACTTCGCCTGAAAAGAAAAGTCTTCGATCAGTACGTCCTACCCGCTATGACATACGGAAGTCAAACATGGACACTCACATCAAATCAAAAACTTCGAGTGTCACAGAGGAAAATGGAAAGATATATGCTTGGTATTACAAAACGAGACAGAAAGCCGTGCGCATTGATCAGGAAACAAACGAAAGTGTGTGACATCATTGGAAGAGTGAAGCAATTGAAATGGAGATGGGCAGGCCATATAGCGAGGCGATGGGACGACAGATGCTTACAATCATTGGTTTAGTGCTTTATGTAAAGTCGACAACCAGCTTTTAGCATTTCGACAGTGGCATTAAAATCACCCATCAGGATTTTGTACCTACATTTCTCCTTCTATGGAACCTGGGCCACATCATCATAAAATTCCTCAATTTCCTCATCCCTATGGCTTATAGTTGGTGCATAAGCTTGGACGATTTGAAGCCTAAACTTTTTATTCAGCTGAATGACGCACTGGGCTAGTCGGTCAGATGTACTCTCAAATTTTACTATCCTGTCCTTCACCTTCCGATTGAAGAGAAATCCAATTCCATTTCAAATCGTCCATTTTCCATACCTCGGGTGTAGAGTACGCGTCCAGTTGGTCCCAGTTTAACTAACTCTTCACCCTTTCTCCGTGTTTCACAGAGCCCAATAATATCCCAATGTATGTTGTCAAGTTCGATGAACAGTTCTTGTAATCGGGTCTCCGTTTTCATAGTCCGTATATTAAAAGTCCAATGGCAGCCTGATCTAACCCGGTGATTCTTAGCACCCTTTGCCTTGGGGTAGGTCTTCCCGCTGCACCGTAGGTGGTTGCCCCTTGGCCTCCGGGGAATGAAGGTCGTGTTTGAGGTTGTACTGTCATATTGAAATACCATGTTGAAGATATGAACCGTAATCTGCCACGCTGGTCCAATGCGGGTTGGTAGATTTTGGATCATGTTAGTATGAAGCCTCTGCCTTGACCGGTCCGCCAGTGGTGACCCTCCCAGGAGCATAAACTCCAGACAGCATAGCTCAAAGCTTCATTGCCTTACTCAAACCCCTTCACCACGTCAAGGACTGATTCACAAAGGGATATATAATGAGATATAATGTAATATATATATATATATATATATATATATATATATATATATATATATATATATATATATATATATATATATATATATATATATATATTACATTATATATATATTACATTATATATACATTAGCACAAGAAAAACGTATATACATCATCAGAAATAATAATTTCGAGTATTCTTTCACAAAACAGTATGCATAGACAAAAATCACCTTGAAGCGGCTTTTGAACAATCATGATTTTGTACAGATGGAATTTTGTACTGTAGTGAGCGGTGAAACAGACACAAAGTTGGAACACAATGTCTAGCAAAGCTCCGAGGAGTCTGAAAAACCGACCTTCTGTCTCTATCACCATTTTTTATAGTCCGAGCCATACAGGGATGGACACCATCATCATTATCATCACTTAGCCAATGTCTATTTATTCTATTTTTGTTCACCTGTTATCACATCGCCTTGCTAACATACCATATATAACCTCCCACTGATTGCTTTGAAATTTTGACACAATGTTGCATTCGAATACGCGCGTGTTTTTATATATTATTATTATATAGATATCACACCTGTGACAGGTAAAACATGTTTTTTGAAACAGTGCGCCATCTGTTGAACGTAACTGCAATACCGCAATACTAAACACTGCTCATGCCGGACAGCGTGCTTCTTGTCAGCTGCTGTCAGTATTTTCAATTTTTCCGATTGTATTGTTAAATCGAATTTTCATAGAGTTCGATTTATTTTCATTTTGCATTAATTATTTAACCAGACTGAGCCACAGCAACGCATGGCCAGGTACAGCTACTATAGAATAGACAAATCTTTTTCAGCCAAATGGTTTTCCAGTTTTGCAGCTCTTTTATATGCTTTTGCAGCTCATTTAGGATTTGTGAAAGGAGAACGATATCATCTGCGAATGTAAGATAGCCTAAGAATATCTCTTCAAGGCATGCTAAGAATAGGCAATATTGCGTCACCCTGCCGTACGCGTCGTTCTACATTAATTTTAACTTCATGTGGCTTAATTATACATGGATTTCAGTAGGTTTACATAGGCTCTGTCTACACTCTATGCTAAGCTAATGCATCCGCAATGCGTATGACTTGTTTTGAGATTGAGTTAAATGCTTTTTCGTAGTCAATAAAAACCAAGCATAATGATATGGTGTATTAATTGTGTATTTCTATGGCTTGTTGGATAACCTAGATGTGATCCATGGTACTGAATCTACATCTGAATCCTACTTACTCTTTTGGTTGTACATGATTTAATATTCTTAATATTCTTTTAACTCTTTTCTTGGTTCTAAATGTTGTACATTACTGACAGGAGGCTTATTGGGTGGTATATCTTTAAATCTTCAAACACTCCTTTTTTTACAGAAGAACCACTTAGCATGTTTTTATAAGTTACTGTTCTCTGAGGTATTTTGAGTATAATTTTGCCAGAATTTTATCTAAAGTTTGACCACGAGCTATTAGCATTTCAACAGTTAGACTAGCTTCTCCTGGAGCCTTGTCATCTTTCATCGATTTTTTCTTTCGTTGTTATTGGTGTCCTTTACTGGTACTTAACACATTAAGGCAAAAAGTTACGTCCATTTATTTCTCAACTTGTGTTTAGCTTTGTTAAGTCCCTAGTTTTCTTCTAGTGTTTTTTACTCTATCTGCATGTTAAACTGGTGAGTTTCCTCTCGAATAATTTTTCCTTATAATTTTGCAAAGTTCAATATACTCTCCCTCTGGTATTTTCCTCTATGTTATAATAATGTTGTTGGAATGTAATGAATGTGAATATAATGTGTATATAATAATGTTGAATTACCCTTGTTCGAATACCCTTAGTTTAATTTTAAAAGTAAAAATTTTAATTATATTCAAGTAACTAAATATTGCTTTAATAATTACGCAGTTTTTCGTCGCAAAAGAATCTGGATGGCAATAATATTATAAACTTTTTAAAAGCAAGTGCACTTTATGCCTCGTAAATTCGCTGAGTGAGCAATAAAACAGTTGCAAATTGCAGTTAATTTTAGGAAGAGAATAATTTTCATTGATGAGGCTAATTTTTTACTAAAACGATTTGTATACAAATGACATTGTCGCATGTGGGGAACGCATATCTTCGCATGATGTACCAATAAACAATGCACTCACAAAACGTTAAAATAATTTGATGTGTATTTTGAGCCCGTGGAATAAATGACTGTATTCTTAGACTCATTAATAATTTTTAATAAAAGAGCAATTATTATCGTTGGACAATATACTACGTTGTTTTTTTAATGCAGGATATTTGTTATGTGATTCAGAAGTGAGATAGATACCATTCATGCTTTGAAAATAAACACAAATATTTGTCACTTGCTGCTAGAGAAGTGGTCATTATTTAATTAAAATTTTCATCAGTTCTCCCCTTTAGCTCCTGGATTATTTGGGTGTTTATAAACACATAAACAAGCCACATTTATCCGTAAACATCTCCTTTAATATAGCCTTAAAAGCAATAATTCAATTATGTCAAACAACAGAATGTCAGTGACCAATCTTATTGTCATGGTATATACAAAAAAAAATGTAGATTTATTGTTCTCTAGTATATTTTAATTGTAACTGAATGTCATTACTATAGAATATCAGTATTTATGTACATATACTTAGAATGACTATATAACTTAAACTATATTTTATATGCTAATTCTTAATATAATTTTTTTTCATTCAACCTATTTTTCTTTTGTTCCTATACGGTGCGCAACTTTTTATTTATATGGTTTTGTATATTAATAACATATTTTGTTTATAAGCTTTTGAAGTATTAGGCCTACAAATAAATTTACATAAAATTAATATTTATTTATACAAAACCAACATATATGTCAGTCTTGAAAATAATCACCATCACTTTGGATACATTTCTGCCATTTCTCGGGCAGCTGGCGAATCCCTGCTCGGAAAAAAGATTGTAGTTTTGATTCCATAAACCCGGTAATAACATTTTAGACCTCTTCGATTGTGTGAAAGTGCGTATCAACAAGATGGAGTTGCAGAGAACGAAAGAGGTGGAAATCTGAAGGGGCCATATCTGAAGAATAGGCCGCATGGGGGAGAACTTCCCAGCCCAAAGTATCGATAAGTTGTTTGGTTGTTGCCGCCGCACGGGGCCGTGCGTTATCGAGCAATGGTTTTACGAAACACCGTGGTGTCCCAATAGAGCAATATCAGTTGATATCTTGATAATGGTTGGAGATAGAGAAAAAGTTTGAGTATAAGAGTCATACAACTAAATAGGCTGCATAATTTAAAACATATTTTATTTATACAAGGTGTCTCGCAAAACCGTGGCGGAATATAGTTTTATTTTTTTTATCGAGCATTCTGCTATTGATTCTAAACATATTTCGTGAAACATATCCTATACCTAAACCCAATGGTTTTACCGATATCCGCCATGTTGAAAAAAAATACCGGAGTTACACAGACTATTTTGCAGTGCCGAATATAATGTATTTTTTGATGTAGGATTATCATGTTCGGTAGGACTATTAGTGAAACTATGACTTAACTTTTAATGCAAACAAAATGTGTTTACATTATGCACCCTGTATAACGTAGACAAATAGGATAACTGTTTTTTTATATCGAATGTCTAATTTTTTTAATTTAACAATATTCTTAAGACCTAACCTATCTGTTATAATTTCCCAAATTTTTACATTTTTGTTTTTAATATTTTGTTTGTAACGAAATTCACCTTAGTTCCACGTTTTGGTAATACGTGGTAATAATAGTCACCACGTTTTGGTAATAACGTGACAAACAGTTTTTATATGATACCGAAAAAAAGAGTGTACTTCATTCATAATTATACATGGAAAAATACTTTTATAATCCATTATTTTGACTATCGAAAAGCAATGTGAATAACCAATTACAACTTAAAGCACGTGGGCTTGCAACTTAAAGCAGCTAGGGCTTAGACGCTCTAGACAATCATGGCGTGGAAACAAATGAAGCAAACGCTAAATTATTTGGACTTTGTAAACTGTCAAATTGTGTAGTACGGTGTTTATTAGAATAGAAAGTAGAACAAGTGATCAACATTTTTTTCTGGCAAGTAAAATTTATACGCAAAGAATCCGTAATGTAATGTATTAGCGTTTATACAACTGAAAGAGCGATTTGAAAGATCTGGATGTGTCGATTGCGAAAAAACTTGGGAAAGCAGAAAATAGTGAAGGAAACGAATATTTAGTTCTTCAAGCTGTAATTAAAAATCCGCATATTTCATGAAGGCGGATAAAAAATGAGATAGACGTTAAAAAATCCACAGCCAACAGAATCACTAGGAAATATAAATTTCATCCGTATCATATGCAATTGATTTAAGAACTAAATCAAAATAATTTCTATCGAAAACTTGAATTTTGTAAGTGGGTAATAGAAAAAATAGAGAAAAAGAACTGAACTTTTTCAAATATATTTTATTAACGGATGAGGCAACTTTCCATAAAAATGGGTAAGTCAACCGACATAACTTTCACTATTACAGCAGTGAAAATCCAAGATTTATTATCCCTTTAGATCGTCAGCATAGATGGTATCTTAATGTGTGGGCTTGTATTATCGGAGATCGCGTCCTGGGACCATTTTTTTTTTAATGGTAAAAAGTTAATGGTGATAGTTTTCTGAATTTTTTACAAAATAATTTTGAATAGTGGATTGAAGAATTGCCTTTAACTGTAGCGAGACGAATGTGATTACTGCTAGACGGAGCTGCTCCACATTTTAGCAGGTACCTGAGACAATATTTGGACACGAATTATGAAAATAAATGGATTGCTAGGGGAGGTCCTGTACCGTAGCCAGCCTGATTCCCGGATTTGACAAAACTACAATTTTTCTTATGGGTTTTTGTTAAAGAACAAGTTTATCAAATGCCACCCACCACAATCGAAAACATGTAAATTAGAATAAGAAATCTGTTGAGGCAATGAAGGCAATGCTCATTACAGTCAGTGATTCTTTTAAACATAGGCTTAGAGTTTGTATTGCACAAAATGTTTGTTATTACTTATTATATTATATTGTCTTACTAAAAACTAAATATTTATGACGTTTTGTTTACTATAAAAATAAGTTTTGTTACTCTATAATAATTGCTTTCTAAACAAATATTAAAATATGACTTAAATTCTTAATATATCATGACTTATCAAGAATTTATTCATTAGTTTAATAACAACATAAAACCTAAGGTGAATTTCATTAAAAACGAAATATTAAAAACAAATATGTAAAAATCTTGGAAATTATGAGAGATAGGTATAGGACATGTTAACATTTTTTTCATTTGTCTCGGTTATCCTGGACATCCTGCATAACGTAAACAAACAAAAATTGTTTGGAAGCAAATACTATGCAAAACCAAAATAATCTAAAACAAAGGATAATTATATTGGAAATATGTATTTATTCTCTCAACTGTTAAGCGCGGAATTTTATCTTATAACATGATAATGAACTAAAGCATTAATCTAATCTGTGTCAAGGATTTCTCGAACAAAAAATGTAAAAATAAAACCTTAGAAATTATAAGATGGTCGTCGCAATCACCATATTTCACTCCTATTTATCATAAGGTTATTTTAAGGAAATTATATAATTACATAGTATTCTATTGTTAAATAAAAGTAAAGTTATAAAAAATAATTATTTATGTACTTTATCCAACCGTTATTGAAATTTTCCTTGCTCTTCCGAATTTTTACATAACACAATATATCTACAAATGTTTTAACCGTCACGCTGTAGATTTTTTCTATCATTGTTATTCAATTCGTGAACGTAACTTAGTAAACGTCACTAGCGCAAACTGAGCACACTTATATTACAGTTTATGCTGAAACAATTATGAATAAAGGTTAATAAACTTTTTTGGTAGATCATAGATTAATTTCCGTGCACAACATTTTGACTAGACCATGATTTTTTTTATTAAACCACGTAACTTATTATTCTGTTATCTCCTACTTGTATAGAAAATGTGGAGGCTACTTCATTTAACAATAACTCGTTTTAAGTAAGATAATTTTTTTTTGATTATTGGAGGAATATTACTGTCATTTATTTTCAAGAATAGCAACGGTAAAGAGGTAAAAACTAACGTCCGCTGTGTTCTTCAGAAATAGAGGATTAATGAATATTATGAAATAATGAAGATGGAAAACTGACACGTTATGACGTTATAAGGGTTTTCTAAGGCAATTAGTTCGAATAGTTCCTGATCTTTTGTAGTTGCTAGTTGTGGTAGATGTTTTTAAAACAACCCGGCATAGCCTCACGAAACAACAGTGAATACACTTGATGAAGAAAAACAGCATTTGATATACTAAATTACACACGTCGACATGATTTTTGTAACATTGATGAGAATACTGTTTTTGCGTTTCATTTAGGTAGTTATTAAAACACCTTTTTACTGAAATGGCCTAGCATATCCCATTTTTAAGTACCTGCTTCTCCATGGGCTTATTGAAATTATTCGTACCTGACTTTGGACTGGACAATGTAGGAATTACCGCAAGACCGTAGAGGGGATATTTCCAAAGTATTCTACGAACCTCTAAGATCAGTTTTATTATTTTCTATAGTTTAGTTTGTTTCTGTCTCGTTTACAGTACAGTGGTTAAGTAAATTTTATATAAAATATGGCAAGTTCTAGTCGTCAATTTTGCAAAAATCCAGCGAATAAGTTTTGTTATATATGCGGACGATTTATTTTAAAGCCACAAGCTATATATATATATATATATATATATATATATATATATATATATATATATATATATATATATATATATATATATATATATATATCCGAGAATGTCAAAAAAGCATATCTTTTATATTTTAAGTGCTAAACTAGAGAATAAAGTTGGTAAAGAAGATAAAAGTTGGGCTCCTCATGTTTGCTGTGTGAGTTGCCACGTAAATTTAGTGCAGTGGATGCATCGCAAAAAAAAATCCAAGCCGTTTGCTGTTCCTATGGTGTGGAGACAACCTACTGACCATGTAGGTGATTGCTACTTTTGTATCACTAAAACAGAAGGGATTTCAAAAAAGCAAAGGAGCAAAATTCAGTATACAAATTTGCTTTCTGCACTTAGGCCAGTTCCTCATAGCCAGGAACTACCGGTAACGATTGTGCCTTTAAACCTGGACAGCATGTTTGCCGGTGATTCTAATTCTTCATCAGGACCTGATCCACAACGTCCTGATTGGAACTTCAAACACAAAATATACCCCCCTTGTCAACACAAAAAAGGTGCTTCTTCCGCCTCTCCATATTAAGCCTGGACTAATGAAAAACTTTGTTAAAGCCATCCACAAAGAAGGTAATGGTTTCAAGGAAATACTTTCTCAATGAAGTGATGCAAAACTAAAAGAAGGCATATTTATTGGATCTCAAATAGGAAAGCTTCTACGTGATTTCCATTTTTAGGAAAAATTACATGCAACTGAATGGAGAGTTTGGAAGTGTTTTGTAAGTGTATTGAAACCACTAGCTTCTGGGTAACAAGAAAGATGAAAAATATAAAAACGCCATAAATGAACTCTGAAAAAATCCGAGAGAGATGTTGGGTGGCTACTTGGGAGACCACCAGAGATGTTGGGTGGCTACTGCTGGTTTTTTAAAAAGAGATGATGTTACAGAACATAAGAGGAAAAGTAAGTTGTTGTTGCTGTATGACATCTCATATAATATATTTTTTTATTCTTATAAAATTATTTTATAAAATCATTTATTCCTCAGTAATGTCTTTGCATAGATTTTAACGTTTTACATGTTTACATTAAATTGTAAAATATGTCATCTCCTTTTTTCTTCCCGCCACCGATCTCCTGTAACAAAAAAACTGTACGTGTTACAGTAATTAGCTTATCATTTTCGGATTAAGGACTACAAAATACTTCATATACAAAAAAGTTTAACTTTGTTGACCTGTGTTATTGACGCATTTCAATTAACTGACAATGTTTTTGAAGCTACGAAAAAAGCTAAGAAGTAATTTTGGATATTTTTAGATTAGATTAGTTAGATTTAGGAATTTTGAAATAAGTCTCGGGCTCCATATTTGGTATATAAAACATGCGTTTGAACATTTGCGACAGTGGATAAATAGATAGAGGAAGTGAAAAATGTTTAGAATACTAATGGTTTAGAGGAAACCAAAAGATTATAATCCCAATTGATATTTTATTTTTCCGTGAAAAGGTACCAATTGTAATAATCGTCATAAATATATATATATATATATATATATATATATATATATATATATATATATATATATATATATATATATATATATATATATATGAAACGGACAGCGCTTCTGAAGAGACTTCGGCAAGTTTCCCGGAACGTTTCAATCAACAAGAACTGAATAAATCATCTCATTCGAGACTGAACCTGTCAAATAGTTCTGGAATTGTCTACATCTAGCTTACTTGAAAAGATTAATTTTATCCAGATACTAATATTGACAGCGTTTCAATCTCATATAGGACAGGATGTGCTGATAGGATGTTATATTTTTGCAGTGCATTTTGGTGGACAGTTTCATATGTGGTGATAAATCGGCACACAAAAAACCACTTTGTTCTTTTGCTTCATGCTTCAGAGACTCACAAAATATTTTCATCCGTACCAATTTTCGATCAATATGAAATTATTACATTCACCTTCCAGAAAACTTCTTCATTCCACTCCCTTAAACCTCAGGCATCTTCAACCCACGATCCATAGCATGCCCCTTTTCAGCAATTATAACTGTTCAGCAGTTATAACATTTCAGCAATTATAACAATTTATAACTGTTCTAAATATACCCAGACGTTTTCGTATTACTTTTATGATTAAACATAAATACGAAAAGTTAATATTTTATTAATACTGAGCTTTCTATCACCGTAATAAATATTGGAACAATAGGAATATATTTCAACAATAACTTCAATTAATGGTCGATTTTCTTCCATTGTTATTTTTATGTGTATTAATTAAAATTCAGAATATAATTTTTTTTAATGTATTTTCAATTTTATGTAACGATTTGGTTTATTTTCAAATGCTAACTTTTTAAAAACACTTATTCAAAGGCAGAGCGTAAATATCGGAAAATATTTCAAATCTGCATTGACCATCTTCATTGTAAAGCCAAAGAAAAAACTTGACAAAAGCTCCAGGAATTAACGATATTAAACCAGAAATTATCAAATAGTTAAAGTATTTCATCATCTTAATAAGTTCTAAGAAACTTACTTAACCTGACTGTCATGGAAAAAGCATAGCAATATTGCTATCCTATGGGATAGAAAGAATGGGATATGCAAAAGGGATAGAAAGTAAAATGCACGAACTAACGAGGCACAATAATGGAAGGAAGAATAAACAAGAAAATAGAAAATACTTTCGTGGAAATGCAATACGGGTTTAGAGTTTTCTTAGTCAATCTTGTCAACTACGTCAATTTCAATAGAGGGGTCCATAAACAAAAATACGGAAATCCGCTTAACTTTTGCAGACTTAGGTAGGCGTTGAAAGGTATTCGCCATAATTAAAAAAAAGGACGTCTAGAAAAACTTGCGCAGAAAATTAATTGGTAAATCAATAAAAGATATACTAAAAATAAGACAGGTCAACAAATTTAAACTTTTTCGATGTAACATTGATAAAAATAGTTATATATGAAGTATTTTATAGTCCTAAATCCGAAAATGATAAGCTAATTACTGTCACATGTACAGTTTTTTTGTTACGGGGGTCGGTGGTGGGAAAAAAGGGAGACGATATATTTTTACAATATAATATCTATTTAATATAAATATGTACAACGTAAATACATGCAGACATTACTGGGGATTATGGGAATAGAAAATATATTACATGAGATGTCATACAGCCACAAAAACTTTCACTTTTCCTCTTGTGGAGTGTGTAGCATCATCTCTTTTTAAAAACAAGCAGAAGTCGCCCAACATAGAACTTGCCATTTTATATAAAATCGACTTCAACACTTGCCTGTACTGTAAACGAGACAGAAACAAACTAAACTATAGAAAACAATAAAACTGCCCTTAAAGGTTCGTAGAATACTGTAGAAATACCCCCTCTATGGTCTTGTGATAATTCCTCCATTGTTCAGACCAAAGTCAGGTATAAATAATTTGAATTATTCCATGATATAAAGGAAAAGCAGATACTCGAAAATGGGACGTGCTAGGCCATTTCTGTGAAAAAGTGTTTTAATAACTATCTAAATGAAACGCAAAAAGAGCATTCTCATTAATATTACAAAAATCATGTCGAACTGTGTAATGTATAGAAGAAAACGTAATATTCTAAGAACACAAAATGAAGAATCTCAAGTGTTCGAATCTACAGATCTAAAAAAACGTTGTGTACTAAGCCCATTAGTGTTTTCATTGTTAGTGGATGAACCTACGACAGAAAATTTCACACTGACTAAACAAAAAATCAATTAATCCAAATTTTAAACATTCGAAAAAAATTTTAAACATGCAGAAAATTGTATATTATCAAAATAATATATGAATTATTTTATTGGAACATTCGGTGTGAAACAATAACCTTGAAGAGATTTACTATTAAAAACCAAATCACTTTTCACACGTTTCGGTAATTCTATCAGACTGAATCATCTTCTAATGATACTAACATGGTTAGCGAAACGCACATCAAGAAGTTAAATAAGTGATTTGGTGTTAAGTGCTAGATCTCTTCGAGTTTAGAATAGTATATTTTATTAAAATAAATATGTGCTTTATAGTCTTATTGAGTAATGAAAAAATTACTGAAATATTCCTGATCACAGAATATGAAGAGACGTACAATTTCCAAAGCATTCACTATCTTCATAAAAAGTAGGAGTCAAAGAAACCTTCAAATTTATTAAAGATTCGCCTGATTTAACATAGTTTATCTATTCTGAAAAGTGAAAATATTTCTTGGCGATAAATGATTTCACTTAAACCAAAACTTGATGGCTGTTACAAAACAGGCGTATCGTATCTAAATTGAAATTTGAAGCAAATTTCGAGACAGTGTAAATTGATGGTTTTGTGAAGTTATTCGAAACATGATAATTATTTCACTAAGTTCCTACGATTTTTTTGTGTTATTCGTTTAAACCATTGAATTTATTTGTGTTAGTTACTATATGGTGCCAAGCATAGTTTGCGTTATTCCGTAAATTGGTATCTAAGAATTTGAACTGGTATTTTTTAGTAAGCAAAAGTACAAGGTGTCCCAAAAAAACGTTTATTTTTAGTATAGCGATATAAATAAAAGAGAGATTTTTATTAATTGTTGAAATAAACATTTTAGGAAATTGCTTTTTAAAAATAATGTCATCCAAATGTAAACCTCGCTCACTGCACTCATCTAAACGAACAGTGACATTCGTTAGGATGGCTGGGAACATAATCTTTAGAAAGGGCTGCCATTTTGTGTCAGATATTTTCTTTTAATTACACCAAAAAAACTCGATTTATTGACGTAAACTTTCGATTTTTGATAGTTCCACAAGAAAAAGTCCATAGCGCTCAAATTACGACTACGTAGTAGCCAATTTATGTCACCACTCGTGGAGATCAATTTGTTTGGGAAAATTTCACGAAGTCGTGGCAGGGACGTGTTTGAAGTGTTTGACGTTGCATCGTCCTGCTGAAACCATGTTCTTTGATTATAACCAGCAAAGTTCTAAATATATTTCTCAATTATTCCCTCCGGGTGCCGATCCGTTCATTCTGTAAAGTTACGACGTTTCGCCAAAATCTCATTTGGCAGTTGGACTCTTCATTCGAAGCGGAAAATGCCAAATGAGATTTTAGCGAAACGTCGTCACTCTTCACAGAATGTACGAATCGACACCCGGAATGATTTAGACACATGATATGAAAAATGACTTGACTAACGGAGGATGTTTTTCATTTTTTGCTTTAATTTGTCCAACAATTTCGCTTATTATTCACCAGTCATGGCGTTTCAGATTTTGTACATTTCTCATATAGTGGGAGAGTTTTGGCGCGCACTATGGCGTGCATCAACACGTGTACAACTACTACTTCAATTAATGAATACATTTATCATCACAATTAAAAAGTCATCCCTCATCTCATTATGAACCTTGATTGTTGATGACCATTTCCAGAAAAATCTGATACTCTTTAACATCTGCCAAAAATAAATTAATAGATGCAGCGTTCCGAAAATTTGACAGCCAATGGCTTGAAAGAGAGAATCAGTAAGCACACGCCATAAACTGCCTGAAACAGTTTATGGGGTCGATATATCGATCATTCAACGAACTCTGGTACTAGTTTTCTCATGAGATTAGATAATAATAATGCAGTATTAAAAACTCTGTTACAGTTAGTCATCATTTATAATATAACAAAAAATATAAAATGACAGTTGTTATATATATATATATATATATATATATATATATATATATATATATATATATATATATATATATATATATATATATATATATATATATATATATATATATATGAATCTTTATACTAAACATTTGATTAGAAAGGTCGCAAGGTTTTATGTATTTGTTTTCAAATCGTTACTGCAATATTATTGCAATCTTGATTTTAAGATTTATGAGGATCGTAAAACGAAAAAAAACCTGTTTCGATGATATTGCTTGGAATTGCATGTCTGAATAGTTAATTAAAAACTGTTTCCGGTGTACATGTCTCGACGGTGTATTTCAATTAGAATTGAAAAATTAACTGCTTGCTTGCCGAATCTTGAAATTTGAAAATTCAAATTATAAGGGCAAAATTTACAATTTGCCTAACAAAGTGACTGAATGAATTGTTTATTTCCCGCATTTAAGTTAGATGCTTTATAAAAATGTTTGCAGAAGTGGCATTCTACTGGTAGTATTTTGAAAGTTCAATTCAATTTTATGAAGTTGGAACATCTATTATGACTGCAGAGTTGACTTATTTGAAGAAAGAAAGAACAAAAACTGACAAATATGGTATAGTAAAAAATCTGAACGCATAGGAATTAATCGTCACATAATCATCAAAGCTGTCGTTATTAAAATTAACTTCTGCCTTATCCCGATTTATGTTTTCTTACATTTTGCTACCTGTATTTTGCCATTTGTATTTACATTTTTAATCAAACTCATTAAAAATAAATTCAAAACGATCTAATATCTCATTCACAGTTCCTCAGCGAAATGTAAATACACAGCCAGAATTTGTCTATGAGGATAATAAAATGACTTTTTGTTGATTTGTTCTGCCAATAAAATTATAACTAGAAACTATGACATTTAAAATCTATAATAAGTATTCGCGATAAATACAAATGTATAAATGTGAAAATATAATCTATATAGGTATATCGGTAGCTACTCTTTTATTTTTGTATTTTTTTCCTAAAGAGGATCAACGAGTACTACCAGGTCTCTGAAACAAATGAATCAGTGAGTTAAAAAACAGTACAAGTCCAAATTTGGCAATTTTTATTTTATGTTATAAAATTGCTTTATATACAAAGAATGAGTTGAAACTAAAAACAGTACGAGTCAAGGACAGTTCTTCCACGCATCGGAACGCCACCTTACAAGCATTTGTCTTTAGTTTGAATATGCGCATTTTGTTTGTTTACTGTCACTGATATTTCATCATTCTTTTTTGTATTTATTTTGAGATTGTTATTGGAAAAAAATGTTTGTGTTTGCTAATATTTTTATTAATGTTTCTTTTAAAATTTTTATCAAATTAGTGCTGTAGTCAGTTACAATCAGTGATGTACTACTAGAAAGCAGTGACGAAGAATCAAACAGAGGAAAGAAAAGTAGTTTTAAGTAGTTCAAGTTAAACGTATTAGAGTAGAGATTTTTACAAATTTATACCACGGTAGACCAAAAAACGAAAACCTGATAGGATTGGTACAAACTAAGCCTGTACAAAAACTAGACCTCCTTCTAATCAGCAAGAGGGCAATAGTTCGAATGTAAGGGCGAGTAATTTTTTGTATTTTACCATGAAAGGATGTGATCGGGTTTCTGTTTGCAAAGTAGCTTACATGAGTTTGCACAGCATTACTCGCATTCAGGTACAGCGACTGACGACTACTCTGTTGTCTGGAAAATCTCCTAAAGATTTAGAAGAAAACATAATAATAGGCCTCAGGCTATTAAGGAGTTATTGACAAACTGATTAAAATAAAGAAACATATTGAATCATTTCCACTACGAATCCCACATTATTCTACTAAAGCAGTAAAATATCTTTCAAGTATCTTAATGTTAAGACAAAGCATATACTTTTCATTAAAAAAAATTCTGACCTGGAAGGAGTTATTAAATATGAATTCTATCTGAAATATATTAAAGAACATTATAATCTAATATTTGGAGGACCCTATGTTTGTTCAATTTGTGAAAACCTTGGGACAAAATTAAAGAACAAAAACCTCAATGATAATGCTAAAAGAGTTGCTGCAGCAGAGTTGATGGCCTATAAGAAAAGTGCAGAAATATATTTCGACTATATGCAGAACTTGCCTATAGCACACATTCCGATATAGGAAGTATTTTACTTTACAAACAGTTATGGGTGAACGTATTTGAAATTCACAATCTGAAGGAAAACACTGGACATTGTTAAGTATACCGTGAAGGGGAAGTTCAGGGACCAAAGGAAGGACCAAATGAGGTGTGTAACTTTATTTACGATTGCATACAAACAAAAATCTCACAATTAAAGAGCTACACTTTTTTTCTGATTCCTGCCCCGGTCAAAATAGGAATAATTGGATGGTGACAATTTTAATGGGTCTGCAGGCACCACTACTTCCCAGCAGGCGGTCACTCATTTTTGCCGTGTGATCGTGATTTTGGTACCATAAAAACAGCAACAAGAAGATGTGATAGAGTTTACCTACTCTCTAAGTACGAAAAAATTATTCAAGAAAGTAGGAAACAGTCGATAAAGCCGTTTACGGTAAACATTATAACACATCAGGACATTCAAAGATTGATGTCCATCTAAATACAGAAAAACTTCAAAACCCATATATAATGTGGGAATGAAGGAAACGTTTGCGGTGTCCAGCTACAGAATGTTTGTCTACGATTCACTTCTTCCTGGGTATGTAAAAACCTACGAGAATATTGATGGTTTAGCATATTCAACGTTTAAGTTGACTAAACCCAAAGCTAATCAAAGGCTGCCTGCCAACAGAGCCTATTCATAGCCTGTAGCAATGCAATATATTCCATGCGAGGCAACTCCGTTCTAAGAACAAATTCGAAACTGGAAAACAACTTTAAACAGTACAACTTCAAAGCTTTTTATTTTCGTTTTGCAACATTTTGGCACGAATTTTAGCATCAATAGATATATAAGGATATATGTGAGTTACTAAGACTCCCAAGACCGCGAATTTCGAATATCACAACATTGCAACTTTCATACTTTCATTGTTGATTATCTCAAAATGAGATTTTTGTACTGTTTTAACTCACTGATGCAAATGGTTAGCATAGTTTAGATTTTAATATGAGATTCCCAAAGAAAGATTAGGTTACGTTTTTACTCAAAAGAACTAGAATGATCATAAAGAAATACGGACCTTAAAAAATCTTTAACCCCTCAAAAATTGTTGAAAATTTGAAGAAAAAAATCTTAATCACACTGTGTAAATAACGATAATATTTGAAAAATGTAATATACTTTTATATTTTAAGACGTACATATTATAAATAAAAAGCAGTTATATAAAAATAATATAATCCAATTAAATCTCCTCTCTTGATGTTTCTTAATAGACCACCACTTAAGTTTTTGTATATATTACGATTACCGTAATTTTCATAGAAAGTTTTCATGACGGTGTCAATTGAGCAATTCAGCACACATTTTCAGTTAGATCATATGAGCTAGCCTCAGATCATATATTACTGTTGCAGATATTAAAACAAAAAATCAGTCAGGAGAAAAAAAAACAATTTTGAATCAAATCTATCTTTCGAGTATTAGTGGGGGATAACTTCCTTTAATCTTGTGAATCCTCGATATAGAACATATTATCCCTAGAATAAAGTACAGGAATATTAAAGCTAATGAAAATTGTCTGTGTTTTTAATAACTTAATTCAGAATACAAAAAAAATCTGATAAGCAAGGCAAATAAGTACTTCATTCTAATATACAATACGAATATTAATAAACTATATATTTAGAAAGCCAAAGGACAATCCGCATCGCATCGAAAGTCAGTTCCAAATAACTAAAATTCCCCTCCTTCCACATTTGAAGCTGTTTGCGATGGTTCGTTTTTCTTACATTTTGATACTGGTATTTACATTTTAATTAAACTAAAAGCAAATTAAAAACGATCTAATATCTCATTCACAGTTCTTCAGCGAGATGTAAATACACAGCCAGAATTTCTCCATACAGATAAAAATATGACTAACCAATATAGATAACCCCTCGAACAAATATTTCGTGTTGATTTCTCGAGCCAATAAAAATAAAACTAGAAACTATGACATTTGACATTCAGTATACGCTTATGCGATAAATACAAATAAATAAATATGTAAAATATACCTATATAGGTATATCGGTAGTTACTCTTCAAATTATTTTATTTTTTTCCTAAAGAAAATGAACGAGTGGTACCAGATCGTTGAGGTTCATCGGTAATATCTTGCACAGATACATAAACTAGTTAGTTACAAAACTTTTAAACCCTCAAAAAATTGTTGAAAATTTGAGGAAAAAAATCTTAGCAAATTCTTTATCGCACTGTGTAAATAAGGATAATATTTGAAAAATTTAATCTGCTTTTATATTTTAAGACGTACATATTATAAATAAAAACGGCTGTATAAAAGTAACATAATCGAATTAAATCCCCTTTATTGAATATTTTTCTTAATAGTCCACCACTAACGTTTTTGAATATATTACGATTACCGTAATTTTCATAGAAAGTTTTCATCATTGTGTCAGTTGAGCAATTAGAACAAATTTTCAGTTAGATCATATGATCTAGCTTTAGATGTTACTGTTGTAGATATTAAAACAAAAAATCCGTTACGGAGGAAAAAAACAATTTTGAATCAAATCTACGTTAAAAATGTGTAATTTAATAGAGAATACAAAAAAAAAATCTGATAAGGCAAATAAGTACTTCATTCTAATATACAATATGAATTTTAATAAACTATATATTTAGAAAGCCAAAGGACCTAGCCGCATCGCGTCGAAAGTCAGTTCTAAATAACTGAAGTTAAGCGGCGTCGGTCGCGGTCTTGATCTGGTAGGATAACCAGATCAAAACAAACCATGGGCCAACTGGGTCTGTAAAGCTAAAAATGTATTTTATACATTTAAAAAGAATAATGTTCTTCAGCCCTCATGCCGTATTTGAAGCTGTATGCGATGGTTCGTTGCTGTACCCTTCAATCCTTTACTACCTTAAAGTTAAGGTAGCAGAGTTAAGCTCCATTATATATCTATTCTTTATCTCCAAACACACCTAGCTTGAACGGGGTCGCATAGTATACGCTTTGTAAAATTTTGGATATCTGCAATCTCGATTTTGCGGGCAACACTAAGTGTTTAAAGATATCTATACGTTAGGCGTTGTACTAAGTGCTGCTGCTTTTCTTCACAAGATTTATTATTGAATTATGAATTATTTAAATTGATATGAATACTTGTTCCCTGATAAAAGGGGAACGTCAGAATATCCACATCATCAAGTTTAGATTGTCCCTTTAGTCGTAAGATAATCAACCCATGAATGAAAATCCTTTTTGGGCTAATGTTGTTAGACTTATTTCCACAGTCTTATCAATTGTTGAATACTACCCAGTAAAAGTTTCATCTACTTACTTAGTTAATCCTTCCTCTTAATACCCGAAGGTGTCGAGGTGAAATAACATTTCATGTGTTAACGAAGTTTCTCCACACTTTACGGTCCTTGGCTAAGTTAACTGTTTTCTGCCATGTTTTGCCTCTTCCTTAAATTGTTTCTGTAATGTCCTTATTCCAGGTGTTAGGCGGCCTTCCCCTTCTGTTCTTTTCTATCGCTCTAACTTCCCAAACTCTCTTGGTTTGTCTGTTTTCGTCCATTCTGTTTAGATGACCGAACCATCTCAGTTTTTTCTCTTCTATTTTTGATATGAGTGCTGGTATTTCCAGATTGTCTCTGACTAAATTATTCCTGACCTAGCCTATTCTTTTTATTGCTTGTACCTTACAAAGGTATCTCATTTCTGCTGCTTGTACTCTACTCTTTGGTCGTTCATTCAAGGCTCAATTTTCACATCCATGTGTTAGTGTGGGAATATATATCGTTTTATATATTGTCAATTTCGTTTTTTTGGATTTTTTGTTTGACGTTTAAGAAGCCTCTGCTAAGTGATTGGAGCAAACCTCCTGCTTTCGCCAGTCTAATGTTCAATTCGTCGTCCTGGTTTCCCTTAAGTACTTATAATTTTCAGTGTGTTTAATTTCCATGTTGATTAAGGTTATTGTTCTGCCCTTGCAATCTTCTTGATTATTATTTGGTTTTATTGACATTGATGTCAGACCAATATTTTCAGATGCTTCATTCCATATTCCTATGTTGAATTTTAATATTTCCTCAGATTCTGCCATGAGAACTATATCGTTAACAAATATATTAAGTCAAGCGTTTATAAGTTACGAGTTTTTCTTTACGACAGTTTTTTTGTATAAATAGTAAGTTTGTCACTATTCTACCTATGTGTGTAGCATTTATTTTATCCCTCAAGGATTTGTTGTTGCCTTCAAATAACTTCTTCCAAAGAACAAATCATCTTTGTATTTATTTTTGAATTTTGTTTTTATTCATTTTGTCCATATGCATATGCATTTTGCATATGGACACGGATTCGGGCTGTATGGCGACTATGGTTTGACCAATGTTAGTTTCCAAGTCGCCAAAAGTCGGCCATTTCGAGTTGCCAAAATTGGCTCGCAATAAGCCCATGTTTACTCGGAAAATATGCGGTGGTGCGCCATCTTGTTAAAAATAAAGGTCATCCGCATCAATTTCATCAAATTTCGGGAAAAAAAAATCTTCCAGCATTGCCTTGTAGTACTCGGTATTGATGGTAACGCTGGCTCCTTCCTCATTTTTAAAGAAATAGGAACCGATTACTCCTCCATGCCAAAATCCACACCAAACTATGATCATTTGCGGATGCAAAAGACTCTCATATACTACGTGTGGATTAGATTCGCACCAATAGGGACAATTTTATTTATTGACGAAGCCATTGAGCCAGAAATGAGCCTCATAGGAGAAGATGATTAAACGATGAAATTGGTTCTCGGCTTTCATCATTTCGAGGGCTCAATCGACTAATTCACGCCGAATACGATGATCGGTTAACTTCAATTCATGGGCCAGTACCATCTTATATGGATGCAAGCCTAAGTCCAACCTCAAAGTTTGCCAGGTTGTCAGACGACCAACCGAGACGTTGTCATTTTCGGCTACACTTGCTACACTTGCTTTTTTATCGTACTGGCACCACACTATCGTAGAGAGTAAACTCACCCTCAAATTTCCTAATAACACGAACAATAACCTTTTCAGAAGGACCACCACGACGAATACCACGATGGGTCTGAATTGCTCGTTAAGTAGCACGAGGAGACCGCGAATTTGCCTAATAAAACTGGACAATTCCCAAACGTTCTTCTAACGTGAAACGAACCATGATTTAATTGCAAACCTTTCGAAAAACAATTGACAAGAGATGTCAAAAATCGGTAAACAAATATGGCCGCCATGAGCTGTCAAAGTGTCATCATCCCAAATGGTAGACCATATATATATATATATATATATATATATATATATATATATATATATATATATATATATATATATATATACAAAACATCTAAAACTAAATTAACAGGCTATCAACCCCAAAGTCTTTGCTTCCAAAAGGAAAATGGACAATTGGCTCTAAATAACCAAGGTAATTGCAAAGAACTTGCGAAATGTTTTGAACAACTACTAAACTGTCCTGAGCCCGTAAACCCATTACCAACACTAAACCCTAGACAAATAAACCCAGATTCATTACCGCCGAATGATGATGAAATAATTAGTCAAACCAAGCGACTTAAAAATAACAAAGCTTCTGGTGAAGATGGAATCACTGCTGAACTTTTGAAGTCCGCTGGTCCAGGAACAATTAAGGAATTAACCAAAATTCTACAAGAAGTTTGGCGAACCGAACGGATTCCGGAAGATTGGAAAGATGCTCTAATCCATCCACTACATGAGAAAGGAGATAGAACGGATGTAAACGACTACAGAGGGATATCTCTTCTCCCAGTTTGTTACAAGATTCTATCTCAATGCCCACTAGACAGAGCACAGGGACAGTTAGAACCTAAAATTGGTGAATATCAAGCAGGTTTTCGACCGGGCAGATCGTGAATCTAAAGTTGATCCTAAGACATCAAAAACTGTACAATAAAAATCTCGTCTGTACATTTGTGGATTTCAAAAAAGCATATGATTCTATTGACCGCAAATCTTTATTCCAAATCTTGAAAGAACAAGGACTAGATCTGAAAACGCTGGCAATTATTAAAGTCACACTAACTAACACAAGGTCAAAAGTTAAATTCATGGGTGACATCTCAGAGCCCTTCGAAATTAAAACTAGAGTAAGACAAGGAGATGGACTCTCGCCACTCTTATTTAACTGTGTCCTAGAACAAGTAATACAAGAGTGGCGTGTTGTTGTTCTTTCAAGATTCGGAATAAAGATTCGCGGTCTGTAGAATCATATGCTTTCTTGAAATCCACAAATGTACAGACGAGATTTTTATTGTACAGTTTTTGATGTCTTAGGATCAACTTTAGATTCAGGATCTGTTCAGAGCAGGATCTGTTCAGAGCAGGATCTGCCCGGTCGAAAACCTGCTTGATATTCACCAATTTTAGGTTCCAACTGTCCTTGTGCTCTGTCTAGTAGACATTGAGATAGAATCTTGTAACAAACTGGGAGAAGAGATATTCCTCTATAGTTGTTTACATCCGTTCTATCTCCTTTCTTGTGTAGTGGATGGATTAGAGCATCTTTCCAATCTTCCGGAATTCGTTCGGTTCGCCAAACTTCTTGGAGAATTTTGGTTATTTCCTTGATTGTGCCTGGACCAGCGGATTTCAAAAGTTCAGCAGTGATTCCATCTTCACCAGAAGCTTTGTTATTTTTAAGCCGCTTGATTTGTCTAATTATTTCATCTTCACTCGGTGGTAATGAATTTGGGTTTGTTGTAATGAATTTGAATTGAAGTTTTCGAGGTTTTAAGCTAAGTTTGATTCTAGTCAAGTAGTGATCCGTGTCTATGTTAGCTCCTTTCCTGACTTGAACATTCAAAATCTCTTTATAATTGGGGTACAAAATGGCAACATGGTCAATTTGAAATTCACCTATGTACGTGTTTGGGCACCTATATATATATATATATATATATATATATATATATATATATATATATATATATATATATATATATATATATATATATATATATATATAGTATCAAAACAAAATTTTGCAATCATCCTCATTAATCATTAAGACATTATCTGCATAGATAAAATATATCTTTAATGCGCTTTTATTGTTTGGCTGCTTTGAAATAATACAAATTAAATAATATATGGCAGCAATATACATTAAAAGTATTTTGTTCCAGTGATGTTAGGAAAATGGAGTAGATGAAAGAGACAACTTCCCATGCAAACTCGTTTAACTTTTCTTCAGTTACTTTTGGTATACAGAAGCGAGCATTATAAAAGTTGGTTTTATCGACATGAATGTTGCTGCGATCAGTTTAACTTTTGAGTATATGCCCTACTACTTAAGGTCTGTGAGTTTCTTCAACTTATATTAGAATGTAAGAATTTTAAATTAATACTACTCCAGATTAATGTCCAGTACATTTCAAAACTAAAAATATGAAAAATATGAAGTTGTGCTGTACGATACATACAGTTGAACCGCTAAGAGTTTACCCGTGCGTCATCGAATGACGTCATTAATTTCCTATATCATAGATTTATCTCAATATGTACATTTTCTTTACCGAACGAGAGACAAGGAGGCCGAAAATCAATACGTATGTCTTCTGGTAAGAGCAGTACGTTGCCATAGCGTTACAGCGATTAGAAAGAACAAGTAATTAAAAGGTGTTTAGTTCGTACTGGTCGCTAAAAGTTCCTCTATTGAATTCAGCGGTACTGTTTTGGTTGACATTTGACTTGTTTTGTTATTGTGTTTCAGTAAAATGTTGTGCTGTAAAGTCCAGTTTTATTGTAATATAAGTTCTTATAATAACTACTGTTATTGATTATTTTGTTATCGGTAAATATCTGTAAAGATTCATGAAGTTTTAATTCCTTCAATAAGTCTAACCTTGGCTAGGTTACATAGACATTTTACTACAAATGTTAACAAACGCTCAATGTTTATGAGTATTTTGAAATGGAAAAAAGGAATAGGGGACCCTTAGAGTCTCTTTCATCCATTCAAGAGGTAAAGAATAGTTAATCACGTTTTACTTATCTTGCATTATCACATTATCACATGGGTAATATATATTTTTAGAGAGTTGCAGCAACATTAAAATATCAAGGAAAACAGTGTATTCTATTAAGAAATGAAAAGTTCCAGTTATTTCTTATATTGAAACAAGCATAGCTAGTGTGAAGACGCAGACGACGACGCAGTGCGAACAACAGACTTACCTGAAGGAAATAAAATAGTTCGAAATACCTTGTACAATATATACAAAGAAAGAAAGTCATTTCAATATAATGAATACATATTAATTGTTTGCCAGTTGTACCACATATGCCTTTTAAGTTTTCACCCAGAAGGATATGATAGAAAACGTTTTATAGTCATTCATGCCGGCTCTTTGAAAGGATTTGTTCAGGGTGTAAATTTAGTGTTCGCCTCAAAACGTCTGGCTATTATGGTGAAATGAACAACACCATATTTCAAAAATGGATGACGACACAGGTAATCCCAAATTTAGTCCCAATTGATGAGCTAAAAAGAGAACATGGCCATAAAATTTTAAGGCTTCCACCCTATTACAATGATTTTAATGTCATAGAATTAATTTCGGCTAATGCGAAGATATAGTATAATAAACATATTAGTAGGGATGGATTTATTGATGAAAAAGTACAAAATATATGGAAAGAAGCATTGGAACAGTGTAATGACGAAGTGTGGGAAAAGTCCGTAGTACACACAGAGAAACTAATTGAAAACTTGTTTATCAGAGGACAACACAGTCAATGTTGAAGTTGAGCCTATAATAATCAACTTACAGTTTCTCGTCTGAATCTGATGAAGATATATAGCTATGTAGTTAACGTGGTTGATTAATGAACGTATTAGTATACCTAATTAATTAGATATAGGAAAAATTATTTTTATTTATGTATTATTATATTTATTTATATTTTATTGTATTTAGATATTAAGTACTCAGTATTTAACACTATGTTTAAAAAACTGTTTTTGTATGCTTTATATAAATAATTATATGAAATATTTGTAACGATATTTGTAATAAATGTGCAATGCAATTGTTTAAGAACTTGTATATTCCCATACCTTGGTAACGTTTTCATCATGTAAAAATTAGTCCCGACAATAATATTTATAGAGCAAATAAAATGATGATTTTGACCAATAACAAATTAATTCATTGACAACTTCCCTAAAATTTCGAAATAACTTTTCGTGAAGAATTTTCTTGAATTCTAAAATTGTACGCACAATTTTATGCTACAAAATTCTTGGATCCATCTATGAATAAAACTTTACAATGGCACACACTCGAAATTTTACGTTAAAATATCGATTTATAACAGGATGTTTTATAATTTCATGTTATAACTATATACAAATAAATGTATCATGAATTTAAATCATAAACATAAATATCCGTCTTTTGAAGCACCAACCACGTCCATTATGAAAGTTAGCACTAATTTGACTAATAATTTTTGATTTGATTTGTATGGATAAAAATTGATGACGCATGGGTAATCTTTGGACGGTTCAACTGTATATACTATATTCGTATTCTACGTACTCGTACGTATTCGTATTATACGTATTCTCCAGATATCTGGCTGACAAATTATTTCAACATAAAAAACTATATAAAGAATCAAACATTTCATATAAAAGATGTTGAAAAGATTTTTTAATAACGATGTATCTTCTAATGGCCAAGCTTTCAATAAGTATAGAGGTATTGTAAGAAATGCATTAGAAAAAGTCTAGTCAGTTAGCTAGCATCGATTTTGGTTTATTTGTTGTTGATAATTATTGTATTTAATATTATGTTTTGAATTTTTATATCACCTTGAAAATTCGGCTTTTTCCATTGCAATATTTAACTAAAGAAATATAATCCTAATTTACTAAAAATATCAATAATTAAGTTTGGGTATAAAAATTATTTTAAAATTCAAATTTAATTTTTATCATGCATTATATGCTTTAACAAGACATATGATTTAATGAATTATATTAGTGACAACAGATATGGATATATTAAATAAATGCTTCGTTTTAAATAATTTTATATAAGCATTAACGAACACATTAAAATGCATTATTTAAACAAAATAAAATAAAATAAATTACAACTGCAATATTATATGTATCAAATAATTCCTTCCACTTACCAATTTTAGCACCTTAAACATTATTAATCAAAACAGCTACGTTAAATCATACCTGAAAAAAAGAAAAATGTATCATTATTAAATCATTTGGAAAGTTGCAAATATTTTGCAAGTGTACTCAAGCATGAGGAGCCCAACTTTTATCTTGATCTCCAATTTGGCACTTAAAACATAAGAGATAGTTTTTTTTACTTCCTTGTATATAGATGCGACTGAAATCGTCCGCATATATAACGAAACTTATCCGCTAGATTTTTACAAAATCGACGACGAGAACTTGCCACTTTTATAAAATCAATCTAAACACTTGACGGCACTGTAAACGAGACAGAAACAAACAAAACTATAGAAAACAATAAAATTGTCCTTAAAGGTTCGTAGAATACTGTAGAAATACCCCCAATCCCCCTTACGGTCTTGTGGTAATTCCTACATTGTCCAGTCCAAAATCAGATACAACTCATTTCAATATCCCCATGATATAAAGGACAAGCAGGTATTGGGACATGTTAGGCCATGTGAAAAGGTGTTTTAATAACTACCTAAATGAAATGTAAAAAGAGCATTCTCATCAATGTTATAAAAATCATGTCGACCTACGATATTAATTGAGAACTTTATTTTTATTATTTCTTATTACCTTTCTTTCTATTTTTTTTGGTATCCTCAAAACGGGATGGGCTTTTGATAGATCATACATAAGTCTTCCAATCCCGAAATAACCAAGGCTTAATTTGAAGCAATTCAAATCATTATATCAGCTACATATTAGCTCGTAGGTAATCCGGCAATAACGATTTAACTGATTAGATATGGACCAAACTCTTGGTCAGCTTGGGTCGGTACCCGAAATATGGACTATCAACATAAAACTAATTAAAAAACATACTTTCACTTAATTATTCTTAATGAACATTTTTTATCATACAAACGTTTTTAAACATACAAATGACGTATTTATTAGTAACTGTTTAATTAAATTGCACAGTCGATTAGGACTAAAAAGTTGTGTTTGTATTTTATTGTTATTCTATTATCAAAACAACATAATAAATTAGGCTTGACATAAGTTTAAAACCATTTGGAATATAATGCTTAATTTTATGATTGAATACGATGGTATTTAGAGTGAGATAAGAAAATATTTAATTGCTCAATCTGACGATATAAATTACACAATAAAACATCTGAAGCAGAAATGTAAGACCTAAATAGTGTAATTAAAGTTGAGAACAAAACCACTTTTAAGCAATTTTAAACCGAATAATACATTGCAACGTTACAGTTTAAGATTTATGAACTACGGAAGAGATACATTTTATTCCAAAATTATTATGTGTCTTTTATTGTTATTATATTTTATCAAAACAATATAATAAACTAGATCTACTATAAACTATAAACTATTTTAAATATAATTGCATGCTTAAGTTTTTGATTGTATACTATGGTATTTATGGAGTGATAAATAAGATCGGCGGTCCATATAAACAATTACCTAAGAATCCATTATCAAAAATGGTTAACGAAGTCAGAGATACACTGAAATCTTGTCACAGCCTCACTTCTCCTTCTCTGAAAAGCAAACTGCATATTTCTAATCCAAAAGTCCCAAGATTATATGCTTGCTTGCTTGTATATAATGGTTCACAAAGGAATTTGAAAATCTACCAAATCAACTTATATTCTGTGATAAACTCAACAAAATTCATAGAAAGAATCTAAAACACTACAGGAAGGTGAGGTCATTGTTCGTTTGTGATCGTTGTTTCCGAGTGTCCCGATTCCACATACCTTGAAATATCTGAGAGCGTTACTCGAGTTAAACGGTTTTAATAACAAGATTATTTTTGAGTTCATCTCCTTAACAAGATTATGTATGAATCAAAATTGTTTTCAACTTAATAACAGGTTTTACGAACAACAAGAAGAAATGGCAATGGGTAAACCTCTCTCACCGTTCTTAGCCAACTTACTCATTTGAAACCGAAGTGAAGAATGAATTCAGTTACTTTACAAAGGTGTAGTTAAGTATGTGGATGAGGTCTTTGCAATTTTCAATTCAAAAAATGAAAACTTAGATGATTTTATTAAGAACTTAAATAGTAAATCCCAAAACATAGTATTCACCCACGAACTCGAAAACAACGATAGTTTACCATTTCTGGATGTTAGTTAGTAGAAACAATAAAGATATTTTGATATTTTCAGAAGAAACGCCATCACTTCGAGATACATTCCTAATGATTCGAATCATAGCTTCCAAAACAAGATAGCTAGTTTATTTCATTAAATTTTATGGTAAACAGATTAATCAATTTCCTTTTAAACAAAGATAATTATAACAAAGAATTAAAATTAATTAGGAAGGTATCCGAAGTGAACGGTTATAATAATATTGTAGATAAATTAATTAAAAAACACAAGTTTAGAGAATTATTGAGGGAATCTTCAACTTTTCAAAAGGATCAGAACAAAAATAAATTTATGGTATTACTGTTAACACGAGAGCTAGACAAGATTTTGAAAAAAGTGGACATTAAGGTTGTATACAAACCATATAAATAAATAAAGAGAAGTCCTGGGAAATCGAAAAGATAAAGTAGATCAACATGAAAAGTCAGTGATTTATATAATTAGTTGTCAAGATTATAACTGAAGGTATGTTGGACAAACTAAAAGATCCATATTAACGAGATATAAAGAACACATTGCCCACATTAGACATGGGAGAAATAAAAAATCTTGTGTTGCCCAACATGCAATCGAACATGACCACAATATAGATATTAGTAATTTAAGACTGGTTAAAAGTATCAATAACAATACGGCTTTGGATGCGTATAAAAGCATTAAAATTGAAAAAAACAAGAAAACCATGAACCGGGATAAAGGACCTATTCCGTTCAGTCAACTTTTTCAATTATTAATGTAACGATCAGTACACTTCACGGTTCATGATTTTTACACGCTTCGTTCGGTACGGCTATCATATAAATAAAACATAGTTTAGTTTTGGAAATAGATTAAATAATTTCCTGATGATCCTAACATGGTTAGCGAAACGTGCGTCGAGAAGTTTAAAAAAGTGATTTGGTGGTTAGTGGTAAATCTCTTCGAGTTTATTGTAATTGAAACCAAAGGCACTTTTCAACCGAACAATAGATAGAACAATAAAAAGATAGAACTAGATAGATAGAAATAGATAGAACAATAGAAGAACAATAGAGACAATATTAAGTTCAATATTTATGAACCAAAGAAGATATTTTAAGACAATATAATATACTAGACCTACTATAAACTATATGAAATATAATTGCATGTCTAAGTCCCTGATTGTATACGATGGTATTTATTCAGAAATAAACAAAATATTTAATAAATAAATCCGACCTTATAAATTATTCAATAAGACATCTGAAGCAGACATGTAGAAACCTAAATATTGTAATTAAAATTGAAACCACAGGTACTTTTAAAGCGAACAATACGAGGTGTGGTTATTAAATAATGAGACTGACGCTGCTACAGAAGTACGTATGCGCCAAACGCCAGCGATCAACAGCTGTTTAGCGTGAAGCATTCTCTTTCGAATGCAGTACCTCTCACTTCTGTAAACAAATCCCTATAACTGTAGCCTTCATTCGCATTAGAGTTGTTTTTTTGTTTCGCCGGAAAAATGTTAAGTGTAACAATATAGCAACGAATTGTTGTGAAATTTCACTTGAAACTTGAAGAAACCGCTACTGAAGCTTATAATTTATTGAAAGAAATGTATGGCAATGAATGTTTATCGCGTGCATGTGTTTTTGAGTGGTTTAAGCGTTCTCAAGATTGCCGAGAAGACGTTGAAGATGATCAACGCCCAGGTCGTCCTTCCACGCCAAAAACGGATGACAATATCGAAAAAATCGCTAATCTGGTTTGATCTGACCGTCGGTTACCTATTCGTGCGAATGCTGAAACTGCAGGAATTGGCAAATAATGCGTACGACAAATTTTACATAATAATTTCAACATTTAAAAAGTGTGTGCCAAATTGGTGCCTAAAATTCTCACGTTTAAACAACAAGAAGGTCGCAAAAATGTTTGTACTGAAACTTTGAATGCCATTGAAAATGACCCAAACCATATTGGAAAGGACATGTGATGAATCGTGGTTTTTTACTTATGCTTCTGAAACGAAGCACAAATCCGTGCACTTAAGGAGCCCAAATTCACCGAGAGCCAAAAAAGCTCGAATGAGCAAAACAAAATTCAAAACAATAATGATTGTTTTTTTCGATATTCATGGGATCGTGTACCTTCACTGGGTTCCTGAAGGTCAAACTATTAATCAATATTACTACCTTTAAGTTCTTGCTGAACCCCGTTAAAGAATAAGGAAAACGACCCGAATTGTGGAAGGAAAAGTCATGGGTCTTCCACCAAGAAAATGCGCCGGTTCATTCCGCATTACAGCATCCCAGTGTTAGACCATCCACCTTATTCCAAGACTCCAGGAAAGGACAGTGTAACTGTCGAAATGCTAAAAGATGGAACCCGGACGTTACATAAAACACTGGCAAAATTATATTCAAAACGCCTCAAAGAACAAAAAGTACCTGACTTATGGAAAAATACAGAAGTGATCCTTTTACATAAAAAGGGAGCACAGGAAGATTTAAAGAACTACCGTCCAATAAGCCTCCTATCAGTAATGTACAAAGTTTTCACTAAGATAATTTCTAAAAGAATATTAAAACAACTGAATGACGCACAACCAAGAGAACACGCAGGATTCAGAAGTGGATTCAGTACAATGGATCACATCCAGGTTGTACAGCAGGCCATAGAAAGGCTTTGAGGCCTCCATCTCAAAGCATGCAATAATGGAGGCACTGCTTAGCCAAGGGATAGATAAAGCATATGTAAACCTATTAGAATCGATATATGATGGAGCTACAGCCACAATTCACCTTGATGATCTTGAAGTGGGAATTAATGTAGAACGAGGTGTACGGCATGGTAACGCAATATCGCCTATTCTTTTCTCGGCAGGTCTTGAAGAAGTATTCCGTAAACTGGATTGGGAACAGGATGGTGTAAAGATCAATGGTGCAAACTTAAACCATCTTAGATTTGCAGATGATATCGTTCTTCTTTCACAAGACCCAGAGGAGCTGCAAAGACGCATACAAGAACTGCAAAGGGCTGGCGAACCATTTGGCTTGAAAATAAACCTGAAAAAGTGTCAGGTTATGTTCAATAACTTCGCTCAGGACAGAAGAATTTCAGTTTTAAGAAGGGATTTGGAGATTGTGGAGAGCTTTATATATCTTGGGCAGAGAATTTCAATGGAGGGGAATACCGCCCGGGAAGTGGAACGACCTGTTAAATGTGGTTGGCAGGCTCAACATTGTGTTTAAGAGCAGACTCCCACTTTGCCTAAAAAGAAAAGTCTTCGACCAGTGCGTTCTACCGGTTATGACATACGGAAGTGAAACCTGGACACTCACATCCCAATCATTTCAAAAACTTCGGGTAGCACCGAGGGGAACGGAAAGACGTATGCTTGGTATTAGAAGACGGGACAGAAAGTTCTGCGTATGGATCAGGGAACAAACGAAAGTCTGTGAAATCAGTGGAAGAGTAAAGCGATTGAAACGAAGATGAGTAAGACCATATGGATCTTGGGATGACAGATGGACCAAGGCAATCCTGGAGTGGATACCGCTTGATCGCAAACGTCCGCGAAGACCGAAAGCATGATGGATTAATGACATCGTTAAGTATATTGGACCAGAGTGACAGAGGAAAGCCCAGGAGCGTGAAAGTTGGAAACATGCTGAAGAGGCCTTCATCCTACAGTGGATCAACACGGGCTGATGATGATGATGATGATGATGATGATGATCAATATTCAATATTTCAATATTTTACTCCTCAGTGACTAATGCCAGTTAAAAATATAGCGACATATAACTCTCCGCAACTCTCCATATTTAGTTGACATTGCATCTAGAGCCTTTTTCTTTTTCCTTGAATAAAATTAACGCTTTACATAGATGCTATAACAATAGTTATTTCCTGTCCACAATAAGTTTGAATAAAGGAATGTTGAGCAGTGTACTCCTAGTACAGTAACATATACCAGGCTTTTTAGCAGTCTATTTTTATTCCATTCATTATAGCTAGGAGTGCAATCTACATGTGGTATAATAATATTGGATAGGTCTACTGGGTTAGAAACAATTACGGAGACTGCTATCAATTGACCAATATGAAAAATGCGTTAGAAAAGAAATGACCATTTACAGGTAAAAGGCACCAGAAAGTACTTCATGATAATGGTCAACTAAATATTGCGATAGGACCATATCTTTACTTAAGTTGAGAACTTAATTCTGATCGCTACAGTATTACTTGACTAATGAACATTTTGTTACACTCGAGAGATACGAAAATTCATTGATGACTTTATCGGCTCGAAGCGGGTGATCTTTTATCATCAAGAAATTCGCAAGCTGCCAGAATGATGACAAAAGATGCTCGAAGGAAATTGAAATATTTCGTTGATTAATAAATTTGGGCTCAGCTCAGTAATTATATTATGTTAATTAAGATAATTTCTCATCAGTATTATCATCTCTGTCATTATTGATTTTATTAATATCTATTTAATTTTGTATCTAACGTTAAGACGAGATTCTTTCCAAGATACTAGAAAAAGTAGCTAAAAGACTATTATAGATGTTACCGAATACTCTATTATGACTTTCATTAAGTTTTAATGCGGATCACCTTTCGAAATCCATACATTTCTCCAACTCATAGTAACCTTCAATAGGTCCAGTTAAAATCCGGATAGACTATTTTACTTTAGAATAAACCAAACATTGAGAGCAGGAGTTGAGCCGACAGCGTCTTAGCCGTAGGTATCGTCGTAAGTATTATACACAATCCATAACATAACGTGTAATTAATAAATTCTATTATCATAACTAAATCGCGATATACCTACATATTTCTCATGAAATATTCAATATTATAACCCAATAAAAATCTATTTAATTAAGAATGACAAGGTTTTATATAATCCGGATCTATATGTATATCTAAACATACAAAGTGCGTCTCACGGAAAAAAGAACTTTTTCAAAAAAAAAAAACATAAATATTCATTTTTTTCGGCAAAAATCCTTATTTTTATTCAAAATAGTCTCCTCGCGTGTCAATATATATAACGTTTTGCCTGATTAATCAGGCTGGCGAATGATTTTTTGAGCTCGGCCAAAGATATGTGTTTCAGGATGGTGGTCAACGCCTTTTGAATGGTTTCAATGTCGGCATAACACTGTCCTTTCATCAGAAAATGAAGTTTTTCGAAGAGATAAAAGTCGCAGGGAAACTGGACTCGCTTGGACTTACCAAATCAGGTGAGTATGGTAAATTATTAATGGCTAAAATGTCATTTTTGGTCCAACCATCAGTGCTGAGCGTCGAGCGATGGGATGGCGCATTATCGGGCAACAAGCGCCAGCGCCAACAAGATCAAGCCCAAATGTTAAATTTAATTTCCATGTATTGCAACGAAGATTTTGACTGATTTTCTATAAACTCACGCACAATTTCAATGTAAATCGAACCAGGATGTTCGTCGTCCTTGATGTCCTCACGACCATCTTTGAATCGTTTACATCACTCGTGGGCTCTGCCACGGGATAAACAATCCTCACCATACACTTGTTTCATTAATTGAAACGTTTCGGTGAATGTTTTACCAAGTTTAAAACAAAACTTAATATTCGCTCTTTGTTCGATGTTCATTTTTTGACCCATGGTATAAACACACTGACACTTTAAGCCTGATAACATGGCTTCTAACGATCCGAATATTCTGAAACTTTTTCTTTTGTCAGAACGTCAGTGAAGGATACACCTTTCCAACGGTTCCCGTCAAAAGATGGCGTCACTAGAAATAGCTATGTTTAAAAAGTCCTCTTTTCGTGAGACGCGCCTTGTATAACTAAATGTAATTTGTTTAAAGTTACTATCTAAGTTTAAAAAAAAATTAAAAAAAAATATATATAATCGATTTGACGACTGGGTTTAATCGTAACGTGAAATAAATATACGGTGACCCCTATTAATTTGCCCGACTTAGAATTTTGATGAAGTGAAAGTTTGGCAACATGAACACTGAGTTTATTTACAGATACAATAATCACACTGAATGATAATGAAGACTCTTTAAATATCAAAATATATGATTAAAACAAATATATGCATTCGTCATATCAAAAAGTCCTTAGAAAAGGGCGTATGCTAAGAAAGGTTTAACGTGCTAGTACATTCTATGAATCTACACGTTTGGTCATAAGTACGTTTTAACGTTGAGTCTAATGTTGTACCACGAAATATCCGACGCAACAAGCATTCTATTCCATCTAAATTATTTTATATACCTTTGCTAAATTTTATTTATGTAATGATATAATTAATAATCCGCAAGTCAATACGGAACAAGTAAAAGACGAAAGCATATATAGTATGATAACCTAGATAACTAAACAAAATATATCAATTAATGCATATATAAGTAAATTTTAAATTTAATTCTTGGTAAGACAGATATTCATCCAAACTATATCTTTCAGTTATAACGAACTACCAAACCAGTTTTTTTTTAATTTATTGCTTACACCTTTGTAATACAGGTTGCATCGTCAAAATTTTTGTCAAAGAAAATTTTATTGTTCGAAAGTTTAATTAGAAAAAATATTTTTGCATTTAGAATTATTCAATATAACAGAGGTTATATTCCAGTCTAAATCACTACTTAAATTTTCTTCCAGAAGCGTCGTACGCCCTCCTCTCTGGCACCCCCTTATCTAAATTCACGAATTCTGCTTCAGCAGCGGTCTACTGAAGCAGAACAACGTTTTATACAAAATAGTCTATTGGCATCTAATTTAGACTATTAGAAGGTCAGAATATTTGGATTAAAACAGATCTATGTAATCCGTTAGCCAATTGTGGACCAAACGGCTTGTCTATTACGTTACCATCCTGCTGATATAGTCTCCCATAGATCACTTTCTTTTAAAGGTTTCACTACATTAATCAGAACGCGTATATACTCCTCTTTCATTCGGTTTCCCCCTTTTCAAATGAATACGGCAACATGGCATCACCTTCACTTGACACAACCCATAGAACAATGTCACGGCCATGCCAGCGGTCGGTTGAATTTTGTATGTTTGATAACAAAAAAACTTCGTCAAAAAAGAACCCGATACGTCTCTCTGCTGATTCGTATTATGTAAAGAAAATGACTTTATCTTGACAGGTTCGAAAAGCATATATCGTTTAACAGAATCAGAACCCAACATGGTAGGCATGCATATTCTCTACACCGCTAGGGCAAGCAGCCGTCTCCACTACTAGACCTCGGAGAACCCCAAACCATCTGGCACATCATAGAATAAGGACATCTTGCTGGCAACCCAACCATCGATAGATTACATAAAATCCATACGATAAATAAACAAAACATTTGTCGTACTTTAATAGTATATGACTCGTAACGTAGGCGCTCTTCTGCAGCCCGAAGATTACACAGGTCGACATGATTTTATAACATTGATGAGAAAGTTTTTTTTTGCGTTTCATTTAGGTAGTTATTAAAACATCTTTTCACAGAAATGGCCTAGCACATCCCATTTTCAAGTATCTCTCTTTATATCATGGGCTCATTGAAATTATTTCTACCTCACTTTGGACTGGACAATGTAGGAATTACCACAAGACCATAGAGGGGGTAATTCCACAGTATTCTACAAACCTTTAAGGGCAGTTTTATTGCTTTCTATAGTTTAGTTTGTTTCTGTCTCGTTGACAGTACAGTCAAGCGTTTAAATCGATTTTAGATAAAATGGCAAGTTCTAGTAGTCCATTTGGTAACAATCCAGCGGATAAGTTTTATTATATAAATATAAATATATATATATATATATATATATATATATATATATATATATATATATATATATATATATATATATATATATATATATATATATTATATATCACAAGCTAGATCTATATCCGAGGAAGTCAAAAAGTTTAACTTTTATATCTTAAGTGCCAAATTGGAGATTATTTGTATTAATTTAAATTTAGTACAGTGGATGCATCGCAAGAAAAATTCTATGCTATTTGCTGTTGCTATGGTGTGGAGAGAACCTACCTAAAAGAAATATTTCCTCAATTAAATGATGTAAAACTAAAAGAAGGCATATTTATTGGACCTCAAATAAGGAAGCTTCTAGGTGATATCCGTTTTGAAGAAAAATTAAATGAGAAGGAATTGGCAGCTTGGAAGTGTTTTGTAAGTGTAGTGAATGAATTTCTGGGCAACGAGAAAGATGAAATCTATAAAAAACCTCATCGATGAACCCTTGAAAGCCTATGAAATACTAGAGTATCGCATGTCCTTACACTCCCATCTGGATTTTTTCCGTAAAATTTGGGTGCAATAAACGTTGAACAAGGAGACAGATGCCAGGGACGCTGGACCCCATCTATGTTGGGCGACTACTGCTTGTAAAAAAATGATGCTACAGAACACAAGAGGAAAAAATGAAAGTTTTGTCGCTGTATGACATCTCATGTAATATATTTTTTATTCACATAATCCTCAGTAATGTCTTTGCATAGTTGCATAGAATTTTTCAGTTAGCCTAGTAATGCTATAATTTGTTGTTCGAGATAAAATAAAATCTTTGGAGTTATCATTGTGACTCATTTTAAGGTTCTAACGCGCTTATTGGGCAACATTTTATATTAAAGACAATAGTTTGGGATATCTCCTGTGCCTAAAGTATTTTTTGCACCATTCGTTATGATATATACTATGTGATATAATTTTACAGTTTTAAATGTACTTACTATTTTTAATATGTGCTGTTTAGTTTAATACGCAAATTCATGCGCAAATTGTTTGGAGCAATATATTTTACCTATAACATAACCGTTTCAGTAGTCAGGTTTCTCTATTTTTTTTTTAAAGGAGCCATATTAAATGAAAATTAGATGTAAAAGTTGAACAATCAACAAATAAATGATACCAAAAACCTGAAAGAGCGGTTTATAAAAAAAAACTTTTTAATGCGTAGTCTCGACTATCCAACATTGATGTTTATATTTTAAAGTCGAATTCAAGTTTCTAATTCCTTTTATGTTTTGTCGACTTTCAAGTGGTAATTAGCACAGTTTTCAATATACCAGCTATATTAGTTTATTCATTATCATGCATAAATACACGATATTAAATATTTTTTTCATATACGATTTTAAACCGTGCATATTCCACTTATTAAATTGATAACTTTGGCGGTAAGACTGCTACTGCGTTAATAAAATACACTCATCATCATCATCATCAGCCCATATCGATCCACTGCAGGATGAAGACCTCTTCAGCATGCTTTCAATTTTTACGGTCCTGGGCTTTCCTGGGTCATCATCATCATCAGTCCATCGTGATTTCGGCCTTCTTCGCGGACGTTTACGATCAAGCGGTATCCACTCCAGGATTGCCTTGGTCCATCTGTTGTCCCATCGCCTCGCTATATGGCCTGCCCATCTCCATTTCAATTGCTTTGCTCTTCCTATGATGTCACACATTTTTGTTTGCTCCCTAATCCATGCGTAGGGATTTCTGTCTCGTCTTGTAATGCCAAGCATACATCTTTCCATTTCCCTTTGTGCTACCCGAAGTTTTTGAATTCATTGCGATGTGAGTGTCCAAGTTTCACTTTCGTATGTCATAACGGGTAGGACGCACTGATCGAAGACTTTTCTTTTCAGGCAAAGTGGGAGACTGCTTTTAAACACTATGTTGAACCTGCCAAATGCCTGGCAGCGACATTTAACACGCCGTTCCACCTACCGGGCGGTATCCCTCTCCACTGAAATCCTTTGCCTAAGATATATAAAGCTCTCCACAATCTCCAAATCCCTTCTTAAAACTGAAATTCTTCTGTCCTGAGCGAAGTTATTGAACATAACCTGACTCTTTTCAGGTTTATTTTTAAGCGAAATGGTTTGCCAGCCCTTTGCAGCTCTTGTATGCGTCTTTGCAGCTCCTGTGGGTTTTGTGAAAGGAGAACGATATCATCTGCAAATCTAAGATAGTTTAAGTTTGCACCATGGATCTTTACACCAGTTTACGGAATACTTCTTCAAGGCAAGCCGAGAACAGAATAGGCGATATTGCGTCACCCTGCCGTACACTTCGTTCTACATTAATTCCCACTTCAAGATCATCAAGGTGAATTGTCGCTGTAACTCCATCATATATCGATCCTAATAGGTTTACATATGCTTTGTCTACCCCCTGCATCCATTATGGCATGCTTTGGGATGGAGTCAAATGCTTTTTCGTAGTCGATAAAAGCCAGGCACATGGTGTATTCGTTGTGCCTTTCTCTTGCCTGCTGTGCAACCTGGATGTGATCCATTGTACTGAATCCACTTCTGAACCCTGATTGTTCTCTTGGTTGTAAGTCAATCAGTTTTCTTAATATTCTTTTAGATAATATCTGAGTGAAACTTTGTACATTACTGATAGGAGACTTATTGAGCGGTAGTTTTTTGCATCTTCCTGTGCTCCTTTCTTGCAATGTAAAAGGATCACTTCTGCATTTTTCCATAAGTAAAGTACTTTTTGTTCCTTGAGGCATTTTGAGCATAGTTTTGCCAGTATTTTATGTAACGTCCGACCACCATCTTTTAGTATTTCGACAGTTACACTGTCCTTTTCTGGACCTTTGCCGTTTTTCATCGATTCAATAGCATTTGTTACTTCCTCCTCTAGGATATCTGGCATTTATTCTTCCGTGGGTATTGTTGGCTTTGACTGGTTCTGATCTTCATATAACTAATATAATATTTTCTGACAACCTCTAACATTTGCGTACGCGACCTACACACTGTGGCATCGGCCCGCATTAAGACATAAATTTGCGTTGTTTTCTTTCTCAGCTTCTGTTTAGCCATGTTAATTAATTTGTTTTCTTCTAGGGTTTTTTGCACTAGTTGCATGTTGAACCGGCGCGTGTCCTCTTTGATGCGTTTTCTTATAGTTACCCTGCCAAAAGGACTCCATGCATTTATCATTGTCCATCGTTTCTTCATTAAATCAATGGTCTCACTAGAGATTTTTGTGTGTTTGAAACATATTTCTTCTGATGCTATTGAAGCAGCTTCATATTGAACTGATATTTCCATCTCCTCCGGATCTTATAACACAGCAAAGCCGCTCGACAAAGCAATCTCAAAATCGCTCCCCTCTCCAGCCTTCTCAGAATCCACTTTGCCCTTCTCTGACCTTACCAGGGTTTTAATAAACAACACTACTTATTATTAATATCTTATCTTATTAAGCTGGTTCTACACCAATACAAATTTGCGTAGGGCGGGCTGTTGTATGTGAGCGCGTGCGCATACAAATATTTTCGCCACACAGCACGCACACGAACCATCTGTTATCAGTTTTCTGGCGAATATCGAAGGAATTTGCGGCACACAGAATTTGTGTGTGGGCGTGTTAAAGTGAAACTAATGATTTTAGTTTCAAGTTTTTAGTACCTACGTGATGTGGTTATACTGAAATTTATTATTTAGTAATTAATTATTTATTGAGTAACTGATTATAGTCAAAGCATGTTCCAGCGTATTATTATGTTGAAGTGTGCTGCGTTCATAATAATGAACAATTTAAGCAAGAAAAAGGAAAACATCGCGAGAAGAGGCGTTGTTGGATGAAGCATTTGTATCAAAACAGAAAAGAATAAATTACAGAAAATATGTATAAACACTGAAAAATATAAACAACTTTATTATTGAAGCTTGTTGGAATAATCTACCAACATCCCACTGCACACAGAGATGTTGCAGGGCGGACAGCGCACACAACACAAATATTTATTGACTGTGTGTGGTAATTTTGCGTCGTACATATCTTCGTCGCACATTAAATTTAACACACACCCAAATTTTTATTAGTGTGGACTCAGCTTTACTGTAGGAGTAGTAACAACTACATTTTTAAAACGGATGTTTTATAAGTAATAGTTTGGTACATTTAATTTATTGAAAAACAGCTTATATTGCAGACGATTTTTAAGATTATAAAAAACCTCGTATACTACCGAATGACATCAAGAATTTATTTAAAATTATTATAAAAATTGCCTTTCAGAGAAAAATGTTTTTCGAATATTAGGTACTTTCTTTTTTGGGCTGTATATAAACTCATTAATTTAACCCAGGGTGTAATAAAAATATTTGCGTTGTTTCCTTTCTTTATAAATAAACTCCACTTCAGAATGCATTCCATAGACATTTCAGAATTGTCTTGTGGAATGCATTGATAAACTCACTTCACTCCTCAGAGGTTTAATCGAATTTCAATTTTTTACTCCAACAAATATACATTCCTTCTTCAGTATTAAAATGATTCTACTGCGGAATATTCAGTCGACAGTTTTTAGCAAAAACGTTAAGAGTGAAATAAAATAAGTCAACAATTTTGAGGACATTAAAGCAAAAAAGTATTACAGTAAACATCTTATATATAGCCTGTACAAAACTAAAACCGTAGCACGTCATCGATGACGCTATTGATAAACAGCAGAAACACCACTACATAAATTAAATAATAAAATAATCAAATGGAATGTTTTCAGTAAATTTCAAATTTAGAGCTGGATTCGGTTGGCAGCATATGCGACATTGCCGAGTTTAAAATGTTTCGTGTTGATATTTATTGACACGTTTGGAGGTTATCCCATTTGTATCTGAATGTTTAACTTTCGTTTTTTACCTTACGATCGAAAACAGTTCTTTTAAGAACTACCACAGTGTTAAATTGTCAAAGTCGCGCCTGTGAAATGCCAAATCATTTAAATAGTCGTTGTTAAGAGTTTGTAGCATCTCTGATACACTATTTTGAACAAGAACTAGCCAATGATGGTCCATTGTTACCCTCTGCGGCTGTTAGAGAGGTATGTTAAGTTAATTGCCAATAATTGGATATATTTAGTTTAAGTCATATATATTATAGAAACTAGAATATTTTTTTTTAGCGTGTTACAGCGGTCTTAAGGTTGAGTATGTCCACTGTTTGTATTATTTCCCAAAAAGTGAAAAACAATGAAGTTTAAAAATCATCTAGAAAGCGTAGTTTTACTAAAAGGGTTACCAATACTGCAACTTTGGATACAAGTTCTATTCGAGACACCATTTATATCATGTATGAACACAGTAAGTATTCATAAACTAAGAATTACAGAAAAAAAATTTAACTGAGGTAGCTGATACTACTAACTCATTTTAAATAAATAAGCAATATAATTTTAAATATAACGGAAATTTTTAGATATTAATATTTGCTTATTTATTTTTTTTTTAATAATTTGCACAAAAGGCACTCACACTTTAATGTTTATTTTCAGGACAGCATGTAACTTTCAATTCTTTACAGAGCAATTAAAGAGCAAAATTATTGAGGAATAACTGGGTGATGGATGGCGTATATCATTGGGCAACATATTGAAAGAAGTAAGTTTTAAATAGAAAAAGATAATCCAAGACCAGGGCTTATGGAACTTCCCAATGTTGCCCTAAAACTTTTTGATTTTTGAGAGGTTATATGAAGGAAAAAAAATAGCTTTGATCAAAAAAAAGAATCAAGCTTACAGAAAATGAAATAATGAAATGGTATGACGGAGAGCATATACTTGATAGAAAATAAATGATTATATTAATGAAAATATAATTAATAAAGTTAAATTGTAAAAATGATTTGCTAAAGTAAGGTTATGATGTTTAACCGCAATCTGGCAACAGGGTCGAAATGTTGATGACGTGCTTAATGACGTGCAATGGTTTTAATTTTGTACAAGCTATATGCATATATTAATTGAAAATTAAAAAGTTTATATAAAAACAATAAAACTATTAAAAATTAAAATCGTATGGTGATCATATACAACGGAAAATATAAGTAATTAAACATATAATAAATAAATATAATATAATAAATAAATATAAAAAAATAGTTTTCAATTAATATTGTTACTTTTGGGACTGGATATTGTCAGTGTGTGCTAATTAATGCGTCAGTGATTATTAATAATGTTGCTGGCCAGGTTGTTGTATCATATATGGTATTTCAAAGTAAACCACAGAAAAATACATGTAAAGCTGAACAATCAATATTTAAATGATACCAACATCTGAATAAAAGTGGTTTTGAAAAAAAAATTAAAAGCGTGGTTTTCACTATCGAATATTGTTTTCTATTTTGAAATTATGTTTCTAATTCCCTATATGTTTTGTCGACTTTCAAGTTTTAATTAGCACATTTTCAATATACGATTTGTTTTCGAAAACATCAGCGATATTAGTTTTTCATTATCACAAAGAGATAAATAATATTAAATAATAATAATATTTAAACAGTACATATTTCATTTGATATATTAACTGAAGCTTCGCTGTAATGGTAGAAGATTATACACAAATAATATTACACTTACAACTGTCTTTTTAGAAAAAGTGTTAGTATAATTCATAATTCATAGTTTGTTTAATATACAGTAATTAAACTTATAAAATTATTAAGTCATTTGCAAAATGTAAATGATTTTTCAGACTATTAAAAAAAACACCTAATTGATTGTTCGTGGTGAACATATACAATTAAATGATACTGAACTAGTTAAAATTGAAATTATTCAACTTTTGAAGATTTTTGAACTGCACATTACTAGCATTACTAAAATTCCGCTAAAACTACTAATTGTTGGAAATTGTGTGTTCCATTACAAAACAATAAAGGGGCGAGTTTTTAAACAATATTATAATACATACTGAAACAACTAACTGGGAAAGCAAAAAAAAATTTCGAATAAAGAATTTATATCTGTCTGAAAATAAAGTAGCTGCTACTTAGAAATTGGTAAAAAAATAACAGATGAGAGTAAGCAAAATAAGAGTGTATTGGAATGTTTTGCTTCGAAATACAGTGATCCTATTAAGACATTAGTAGTCTAAATAATTATTTTGTGGGTTCATGTTCGAATATGAGTCCTATTACACCCTACAATGCTTCTTCTGTTTTTCTGAGTTTCCTCTGTGGCTCAGACAATATATTTGGCACCTAGGGATTGGCATGAGGTTTGGGAAAGAATAAATGAATTAATGAATAAAAAATCAGTCGGCGATGACAATCTTCCAACACAAATAATTAAAGAGATTGCAAACTATATATCTAGGCCGTAATCTTTTATTGTAAGCCTCTATTTTTTCAGTGGTGCATATCCTGGTTTATTGAAAAATGCACTTATAAAACCAATATACAAAAAGGGCAAATCAGATGAAGAAAAAAAACTATAGGCCTCTAGCGTTACTAAATAACGTTAATAGTGAAAGCAATTAATATTAGAGAAGGCAATTTATAAAAGATTGATAAGAATTTTAGAAAAGTACTATATAATTAGTGATAACCAAAATGGCTTCAGAAAAGGAAAATCAACAACTAGGGTAAGTTATCAGGCAATCATGTGGATATTCAATTAATTAAATACTAAAAAAACCACGATGACAATGTGCATTGATTTGTCTAAAGCTTTTGATAGTGTTAACCAAGAAGTACTGTATACCAAATTGAGTAACTATGGCATAAGAGACAATGCTTTAAAACTAATTAAATCATATTTGAAAAATCGTACGTAATCGTAGGGTCTTTCTCTTGCCAGGGTACATGTTACCAAGGTGTTCCGCAGGGACGGTCTTACGTCCATTGTTGTTTGTACTATATATTAATGATATCATTAATCTGTTGAATGAACAAAAAGTTATGTATGCTTATATTTAGTGAAGTGAGCATTGGAGATGTACGGGCAAGTATATGTAGAACGTACGAGGATCTTGATCTAAGTAATGTCTGAATGATTGTGGCGTGGTCATATATTTTATTCTACAACATATTTTTAAAAACTACAGTTTACAAAAAACCGACAAACACAGATAGGTATCGCAATTTCTTTTCCAATCACTCAAAATCAGTGAAAATATGAGTAATTAAAAGTTTATATGACAGAGCAAAACTTGTTTGTACCGACAGTGATACACTACAAAAAGAAACAAATCACATCAAAGAGATTTTAATAAAAAACAATTACCCAAAAAATGTCATAGATAAATCGTTTAAAACTTGATACCAGACAAAACAGAAAAGTTATTAATAACAATAATAATAACTCTCAAATAATTAACCCACAATTCCTTACATCCACGGTATTTCTGACACAAATAAACGAGTAGGAAATAAATACAACATAAGAACGACATTTAAAACAAAAAATACTCTTAGATCTATATTAACAAAAACCAAACCAAACAACACACAACAGAATACCAAACATGTAGTTTATAAAATTCCCTGCGAATGTGGCAAATTCTATATAGGTGAGACATCTAGACCGTTAGATCTTAGAATAAAAGAACATAAAAACCTTCTTAGAAAGGGCGATTTTAATAAATCTAGAATTTGTCAACACGCATGGGCATTGGGACATAAAACTAATTGGAATAATTCCAAAACGGTACTATAAGAATCGGTAACAAAATACAGAAGATTAAAACAAACCGCTATAATTAATTTAAATAAAAATAACTGTATTGCTATGCCTTCGGTAGATTTAAATTCAATATGGTTCCCGATTCTAAAGAATACAATTAAACACATTTAAGTATTTGAATACACAATCAGTACAGTAAGCAATCACACAGTAAACCTTACCTATATATATATATATATATATATATATATATATATATATATATATATATATATATATATATATATATATATATATATATATATATATATATATATATATTTTAGTAGTATGTCACTGTCATAAAAATATATTGTTGTCAATGTAAGTATCGTTGACATACACAAAAAAATATATTTACTTCCACTCTTTACTTTATATATTACAAATCAATACAATTTAATTTTTAGATTAGTTTTGAAAACGGGGGGAGAAGACCCTCCGAAACGTTAACGTTAAAAGTTTGTATTTTTTAGAACATTTTTATATTTTTAAAATTTTGTTTGTTAGGCAAATTTATTACAGAAAAGAATCACTGAGAAATTTGTCTCCGTTTGGTTTTTTGTTTTTACCCAGTGATTCTTTATTTAAATAAGAACAGATATTTTGATATTTTTTGAGTTTTAGATCGTGGCGAAAAATATAAAAAAAGAAAAAAATATAGGATCTTGGTCAGTATTTTTTTGCTCACGATCTCCTCTTGAATGTATCAAAAACACAGTGCATTCTTTTTGAAAATCGCAAAAGTAATGACTTCAATTTTGTTTACAACAACAGTGTATTTAAAACGACAAAATGTGCGTAGGTACCTGGATTAGTGATCGACCGGAGATTGGACTGGAGGGCCCATATTGAAAAACTTGCGTTGGATATATATCAAGATATTCGTATGCTTTGAGAGTTATTTCCAAAAATGTGGGGATAGATGCAGCAATTTCGGCATATCACGCATTCGTTCGGTCTAGGATAGGATATGGATTGATTTTTTGAGGAAACTCACGATCCACAATATTTAAACTTCAAAAAAGATGTATTCGAGCAATTTTCAAATTGAATTATAATGATAGTTATAAAACGGATTTTGACTTTGGTAAGCATGTATATTCATGATAAGTTTTATGTTTGTATATAACAACAAAGAACTTTTTGAGTTATTCCAAAATAATCATGAGTATGCGACACGACATAAGTCCGATATTTTACCATCAAGATATAATTTTAGTTATATTCAAAAGAACGTTAACTTTATGATTATAAAAATATACAACAGTTTTCCTTTAAATTTCCGGTTAAAGTCCAAAATTGCAGCAAAAAAAAGCCTAAAGGAATACTTGGTTAAAAAAGCGTATTACTCATGAACTGCTTTTTTTTACTGATACGAACAGATTTAATATAGCTAAATAAAACATTTGTATATTTTATATTAGAATAGTATTCATTATTAGTGGTACAATGTTACTGATTGATTGATTGCTTGAGTTTATTTTCTTTTTTGTTATCTTTTGTAAGAATTATTTATTATGTTTATTATATTTATTATTTTATGTTCCCAATGTTCCGTGCCAACATGGCAGTTACAAATATACACTTAATTAGGACAAATAAATCTCTATCTATCTATCTATCTATAATGTTCTATATGGTATAAGTCTTATTGACAAGGCTGCCAAAAAATTTCAATTACAAAGCAAAAAAAAAATATCGTAAAAAGCCATATATTTTATTTTATCAGGAAGACTGCTTATTAACGCAGGTCGATAACATTTTTGTAACACTGAAATATAATACACGGTAAATATAAGAAAAACTAAGGCACCCGGAACGTCTTTTTATTAAAAATATAGTTCTTATTGAGCTCCCACTATAGAATATATAGCGTTCTAACTAGAAATTGAGAGTTGACAAAACATTTAGATAACTAGAAACACTAATTCGAATTTAAAACAGAAATTTATAATCAATTGTCGAAACTACACGTCAATACTAAATTTGTATCAAATCGATCGTTCAACTTTTATATCTAGTTTCTGTTTAGTATAACTAATTTGAAAACAGGGTAGAAAAACCTCCTACTAATAGTATTAAAAGATGACTTTGTTGTTTTAGAATCTACAAAGCACACTGCTGAAAACGTTAAGGCGTCAAATGAAACATTCGCAAATATGACTATAAAAAAGGACCTACTGAAAATAACACGTGATAGTAATTAATGGAATAAGAACCGTTTAACAATGTATTATCATTGTTGTGCATGTGTTAACGCAGTTAGGGAATCTTCATTTCAATTCTTTTTGTTTGTGTTTTTCAAACCAATTCTTTATTGCAACCACAAACAATCAATATTTTTTTATTTGTACTGTTTTTCTTGTTGTTATGTAAAACTATTCATTTTGCTATTAATTGCTAAGTTCAAATAGTTCTGGGAATGAATGAATTCAGATTTCACATAATAAAGCATTACAGGAACAAGCTAGGAAAATACCCTACAACCTCTGCAAGAACGTTTATGCAATTAATGCAAAATTGAGGCATTATAATACAGTAACCTAACCTAAATCTAAATTTTGTACGCGGTAGAAACCCTAAGCATTAAAGGAACACTGCACTGTACATAAACTATAGGTCAGGAAAAGAACCTTCCTAAGCAAGATACTAAGTCAGTGATTATAAATAGAGAAAGAAGCCGCATACTCGGTGAAGAGCTATACCTTAAACAAGAACCTAGAATAGACACCTCACTAAAGTATTAAAACTAACCAATATCAGCACTGAGCTAACTCGCATAAGACAACATAATTTTCATAAACAGGTCAAACACGATCTTGAATACATGATAAAAAAGTTTTCCGAAAGGCGATGCATGTAGACACACAAAGACAAAAGAGATCAGAAGAGGCTAAACAACGACAAAACCAAAGAATAAAAGACAGACAGACAAGGAAGAAATATCTTAAGAACACACAAGCAGCTTCAATCTAATTTGCAAATCACTTTGGTAAACTTTCTTATCATATTTAGTTCATCCGAGGAAAAAGAAAGTATGCTATAATAAAGCAGTGATATAAATTCTAACTGTTATACTTAACCAATAATATCTTAATTCTAATATGATTTTCCGCACCAAAATCCACCAAATTAATTATCACTTGACTTTGTTTCATTATCTACAAAATGAACTTATTAAACTTATTCATCAATATGTGCTGTATGTTAAGTAACTGCAGAAATAAAAAACATGTTTAATAGTAATGTGCCACTATAGTTATGCATATCCCAACATATTGCCAAGAAATGATCAATATTTACCTGATTTTGCTTTATAAGAATTTTAAAAATAGAAATTAATTGTACATGATCACCATAAATTGTCAACAGAGTTTGTTGTAATAGTTTTATTTGTCGATGCAAAATATCCATGTTTCTTCTAAAAATCGTTCACTTTATAGAAAATTAGTAATCAAGCTAAACAAATCAAGTTATCAATTACACAAGTCAACAAATTTAAACTTTCTTGATGTATCATTGATGAAAATAAGTGTATATGAAGTATTTAGTCCTAAATCCAAAAATAATAAACTAATTACTGTAATACGTACAGTTTTTTTGTTACAGGGTGTCAGTGATGGAAAAAAAAGGAGACGACATATTTTTACAATCTTAATATATATTTAATACATCAATATTTGTAAAACGACAAACAACACGTAAAACGTGTTAAATCTATGCAAACACATTACTGAGGATTATGTGAATAAAAATATATTACATGAGATGTCATACAGCGACAAAAACTGTTATTTTTCCTCTTGTGTTCTGTAGCATCATCTGTTTTAAAAAACCAGCAGTAGTCCCCCGACATAGATGGGTTCCAGCAGCCCAGATATCTTACTTCCATCGTCCTGATGTCCTGGTGAAACCTCTCTCGTTCGTCGCTTACTGCACCCAAATTTTCCCGAAAAAATCCAAAAGCGAGTGTAAAAAATACATTTTTAAGATCATGTGACACCCTAGTATTTCATAGACTTTCAAAAGTCCACCTATGAGGTTTTTATAGTTTTCATCATGTTTGTTTCCCAGAAATCATTCACTACACTTACAAAACACGTCCAAGCTGCCAATTCCTTTTCATTTAATGTTTCTTGAAAACGGAAAAAAAAACTTTATATGAAGTCTAATAAATATGCCTTCTTTTAGTTTTGCATCACTTAACTGAGGAAATATTTTTTTAGGTACTTGAAACCATTACCTTCTTTGTCCATGGCTTTGATAAAGTTTTTCATTAGTTCAAGCTTAATATGGAGAGACCGAAGAAGCACCTTTTTTGGGTTAACAAGGGGGACATATTTTATGTTTAAAGTACCAGGTTCAAAAGAAGTTCTATCAGGCCAATCTTTCTCACTGTACCGTTCTTTTGTTGCCCTACTGTCCCATAGACATAAAAAACAGCAATACTTTTAGAACCCTCTTGAAGTCCTAGCAATATACCTAACACTTTCAAATAATTTCAATGACCCCATGATATAAAGGAAAAGCAAGTACTTGAGAATGGAAAGTGTTAGGCCATTTCTGTGAAAAGGTTTTAACTACCTAAATGAAATGCAATAAAAGCATCCTAATCAATGTTACAAAAATCATGTTGACAAAAATCATGTAATTAATAGTTTACCACTGTTAAAATAATTTGTTTTTTTATAAAACCATATATAAATAATTGCACTTGCAATTACATACAGCCATAAAAACAGTGTTACAGATAAGAAGCTCATTAAACGTTGATGATGTTCATGCACAATTAATTGTTATTTTTGCGTTAGTTATAATAGAAATAAGCAGCTTTTGAGGATTTCTTGAGTGTGGTGGTTACTCTTCTTTTACACAAACATGGCTTTTAAAAACTATCGAATATCGGTTTTAATTTTGTCAACCACATTACCATAATCACAGAACTATAAAGCCTGATTAAAAATATTGTTTATTATATACAGCGTTATTTAATAAAAAAAATATTCTATGTATATTCTCGTATAGTGCACGTAACACGGACAATTTCATGGACTGTACATTGAAAAATGGAGACAGGCGTTGAGTCCAGATGAAGAAACAAGGAGACAACTTTGCAGACTTAAAGTGAGGATTAGTATAAGAGATTGTTGCTTTAAACGACGTCAAAACCAAAACTAAGTGCTAAACTAGTTGACTAGAAAGTACAAAAACTAGACCGCAGATCGGTGGGAAAGAATGGAATGAATCAATATTATGAATGTTTGAATCCATTAAGAAAGTATTCGTACGGCTCGTAGCTATTGAAATAGCTTCGCGAACCTGAACAAAGCGAAGCTTTAAGCAAGGAGATAAATTTTGGGCGATAAATTTAAGTCTAAGTTAAAAAAAATTGCAGTCAATGGTCCGATCCATCTCCTCTCGAATTAACTGAAGACGAATGAAACAGATAAGCCAAAAGGTTGTAGGTTTGATTTAGATAAACGAAATCGTGGGATTATATGAATCATAGTTAGGTTGCCCGGAAAGCAATAAGCAAAAATTCGACTTGGCAATGTGTCTCGTCGCTAAACACAATATTTCCATAACATTGGCATCAATAGCAAGGTGGGGGCGAGGACCCAATCTGCGAATGGGCATGCTGCTGGTCGGCCGGATTTAGGTCTTGAATCTTGTAAGGGTATGGTTGTAGGTATTTTGTCAATTTAATGTGGCGGTGGAAGAGAAATGTCAGCAAACTAATATTAATAGAGTATTTGAAATACTTTCATCATAAAATCTAGAAGCACGTTACATGGCCTCTCTATATATTTTGAAATATTTTTTAACCATAATAATTAAAGAGTTGGTACCACTGTTAAAATAATTTTGTTTTTTAATAAGTAATCTACAATAAAAAATTGATATATTGCGCCGAAATAATTGCACTTGCAGTTACATACAGCAATAAAAACAGTGTTACAGATAAGAAGCTCATTAAAAGTTGATGGTGTTCATGCACAATTAATTGTTATTTTTGCGTTAGTTATAAATAGAAATTAGCAGTTTTTGAAGATTGCGTGAGTGTGTTGGTTACTGTTTTTTTTACACAAACATAGCTTTTAAAAACTATCGAATATCGGTTTTAATTTTGTCATCCACATTATCATGATCACATAGCTATAAAGTCTAATTAAAAATATTGTTTATTATATACAGCGTTATTCAATAAAAAAAATATATTCTATTTATATGCTCGTATAGTGCACGTAACATGAACAATTTTATGGACAGTATATTGAATAATGGAGACAGGCGTTGAGTCAAGATGAAGAAACAAGAAGACAACTTTGCAGACTTAAAGTGAAAGTTAGTATAAGAGGCTGTTGCTTTAATTGACAACATCAAAAACCAAAACTAAGTGCCAAACTAGCTGGCTAGAAAGTACAAAAACTAAACAGTAGATCAGTGGAAAAGGGTGAAATAAATCAACATTATGAATATTTGAATCCATTAGGAAAGTATTCCTACGACTCGTAGCTATTCAAATAGTCCCACAAACCTCAACAAAGTGAAGCTTTAAGCAAAGAGGTGGCAGTGTAAAAGTTTATGTTTTTTGGGCGATCAATTTAAGTCTAAGTTCAACAAAAGGGAAGTCAATGATCCGATCCATATTTTCTCGAATTAACTGAAGATAAACAAAACAGATAAGCCAAACCATTGTGAGTTTGGTTCAGATAAACCAAATTGTGGGGTTATATAAACCTTAGAGCCAGGAAAGCAATGAGCAAAAATTCAACTTGGTAATGTCTCTCATGCGATTCAAAAGAATATATTGGTTTTACAAAGATGTTACGAATTATATTCGAAAAGAAAAAGATCAAGAGTGAATCCGAACTAAGCATTGACATCGTCTGCGCAGCCCAATATGCGTACAAAAAAAAACATTTATACATACAATTAAACATTTGACCGATGTGTTGAAGTCAAATAGGATATTTACTGCCAAAAAAGCAAGCAACATAGTGGCATATACAAGAATCATCAGTAGCTACAAAAGGGAGTAATGTGTAGCCAATAGATTTGACTGAAAAATTCTGCCTCACTTGGCTTATTTACCACATCTCATTTATCCCATTACCACCTATTTTGACTATTTCAACATCACCCTGACCTTAAAACTTTGCGAAATATTTACACAAGCATGGATGATTTTAATCAATTTAAACTGCTAGGTTTTCTTCATTAGGGTATTCATTAATGTCTCGCAAGATGAAGTTAAATCGTCAAAAGTATATTGATTATTAATATATTTCTTACTTAAAATTAACTGCTAGATCTTAAAATATAATTATAAAATACAACATATTAATGAAAATTATTTAATAAATGTTTGCTGTAAAAAAATTAAGTTCCAGAAAAAAGATATATTTATTGAACAGTTTTTAAGGATTAAATGATAATGTTCACCTTTAACATCAACAGCATGCTGCGTACTGAACATACTCTATATAATTTATGCAAAATAAACACAATGTTGGATGTGTTCTAACGAACAACATAAAAATTAGGCACGCGTCAATTGAAAACGTCGTTATAAACAATTATTAGTGCCCTGTATAATATCAACTGGAAACAAAGATGATAAAATAGTTGGTAAAATTGTATCAAGTTATTAAAATCAACTTTCACTGAACCGCAAAAATTAACTAACAAGAAACAAAACAGAAAAACAATTGAATTTTAACTACTAGTAAAGAGACAAATGTGAATGAAAAAATATATATAATTACAGACCTTTATTAGTGTTAAAATTAGATAATCCCCATGGCAAGGCGGGATTAGTAATATTAGTCTCCATAGGAGATGTTCTATACGCTCGAAACATAGCGCACTGGATTTTGCGCTCTCACTGCTCGCGACACCACACCACGATCGTATCGGAATAGACTAAAATGACAACGTATCCATCGCAAGTATATTTTCAATAGCGGATATCACGTTGTTTATCAGGCTGCGCGACAGAACACTATGAATCAACTTTGCGCATGTGACGTACTTATCATACTGCATCGAGCAACTGTAGTTTTTAAAAACTTCTGCATAAGGTATGCGACTTATGAAAATTTACTATTCGGGGCTATTTTGTACCGATTAATTTACCACTGTTGCTCAGGATAGTATTCGCTGATTTTAGGCACTCACTGCCTGTAAATATGTTTGTTATCGTTGTGCAACTTCCGTTTTTTTACAAAATTTATGCACGTACAAATAATGCACTGTCTCAGTGATTATGCAACATGGATTACCAATTTTAAAGAACCTGAATTTGTATTTAATGATAATATTGTATCAATATTGTATTAGAATAGCAATATTATTGTAATAATTTTGCATTATAAAAGGGGCTTTTTCACAAATTTTTACCATTTCCGACGAGCATTTGCTAACTGTTATTAGCATCAGGAGGGAATTAAATTTGATTCTATCACTAAATTACAGTATGTTATGTGCAAACTCTATAACTTTTTTATGATTCCGAACAACTTTCTATGTCCTACAACGAACAATAAGTGAGTGTTATGTTTATTTACATTTCGCCATGTAGGAATCTTTTCCAGTGAAGAGTTCAATTATTTTTAATGGAATGAATATGTAAATAATATCATAATACTAAATGTTATAAAAAATATCCTAATTATATAAATTAAGTTGTAATGTTCGTTGATTTAAACCAGTTAAGTTCATCATTGCTTACAAATAGTTCATAAACTGTTAAGCCTGAGTCTGTCAATGCGATGTCCCTATATTTTTCATATTATTGGACTTCTGCTTTAATAAAAGATTATCCATTTCGTGCTTCGGAAAGTAAAATTAAAAAAAGCGCACAAAGAATTGAGATTTCGATCTTTTTTTTTTCATTTTATTGCTTGGACTTTGCCATACATGATTTTAATGTCCACCACGCTTGCACGACTCTATCCTTTTAAGATAATTTTCAGTGACTTTTCCGCACGTTTTGGCTGGTATCTCGGCCACGACTTGACGAATGTTGGTTTTTAACTGCTCAAGACTTTGAGGATTATCTACGTAAACACGGTCTTTCGCGTAACCCCCGCAAAAAAAAGTCCAACGGCGCCAAATCGCATGATCTCGGCAGCCAATTTACATCACCAAATCTCGAAGTTACGCGGCCTGGGAACTTCTCGCGCAATAAAGCCAAAATTGGTCGCGTTGTGTGGCTTGTGGTGCCGTCTGGTTGGAATCACATATCGCTCAGATCGAAATCTTCAATTTCTAGCCAAAAATAATCGGTTATCATACGGCTATAGCGCCCGGAATTGACGTTCACAGTCACTCCTTCTTCGTTTTCACAGAAGTACGGGCCAGTGACACCGCCAGACCATAACCCCCATCAAACAGTCATCTTTTGCGGATGCGATGGACTCTCCACAATCATTTGTGGAGTTGAACTTGCATGAGTTGAACTTGTAAGGCTGAAGATGCAAGTCCAAATGCAAAATACGTCATAATGTGCCGTAAGACAAGCCCACACAACCCATTTGGATCTTCAGCCACACTTTAACTAACAGCAGCGATATCCTCCATCGAGCGAGCGTTACGATGATGCACATGTCTTATCACACTCGTAACAGACCCAGTATTTTCAAATTTCTTGACTATGTTGGAAATTGTACGCTCGGAAGGACAATTATGGCGACCACATTCTGCTCGTAAGGCGCGAAACATGACTACGGCAGAATCACCATTTTTCTAAAATTCTATACTATTTTATTTATCTATTTATTTATCTATTTTTATCTATTTATTTATATATATTTATATATATTATTTATATTATCTATTTTTATAAAATTCTAACGCGTTGCTTGGTAGTTAAACGATCCATATTGTAAAATGGCAAACCTTAAAATAAACCAATCACACTTTGGATGACATTAAAGTTTGACAGTTGGCAAAATTCAGGGCTGTATTTTCCGAACCACGAAATTAATAACCCTGTAGTATAGCTAGTAAGTTTATCTCTGTGACAACAGTTGTGATTTTCCAAGGAGTGTTGGTTATGGTACGGACCACTTTATGTGATGAGTTGAAGTATCTTCAAGTTTGAGTTGCTGGCTAAATCCCTTAATTATATCCCATAAATCCATATTGGTTTGAAGATTTCTTTATAGAGTACTAACTTGTTTTGCAGCATCAATTAGCAATCTATTAGCCAACTGCTGGAATTTGAGTCCCAGTTATTTCTTTTTTACATATGAGGGTTGATCAATAAGTACCCGTGTTTGATACCAAATGGTGTTGACGAGTGAAATTGACATTACTATCGTGTACTGCAGACTGTTAAACGACCTCATTTCGTGTTTTGTATTTCTCGAAAAAATGGAAAAAGAGCAATATCGATCCGTAATTCGTTTTTTATTTTTGGATGGTAAAACATGCGAAGAAATAAAAATGAACTTGGATGCTGTCTATGGGGACGCTTCACCATCGATGATAACCGTGAGATATTGGTTTAACGAGTTTAAGCGTAGTTGTACAACTGTTTTCAATGAAGAATGGCCAGGACACCCGTCAGACGTGGTTACCGAGGAAATCGTCGAAAAGGTCCATGACATGATTCTCGCTGACCACCGAACGAAAGTGCACAAAGTAGCTGACAATAATCAAGATTTTAAATAATAACATAGGTGTGAGAAAAGTGTCAGCGCGATGGGTGCTGCGATTGCTCACGGTAGATAACAAGCAGGTACGACTAACAATGTCAAAGCAGAGTTTGGACCGCTTTAAGCGAAATCCGCAGGATTTTTTACGTCGAGTCGTCACCGTTGATGAAACCCGGATACATTATTACTCGCTAGAGACCAAGAGACAACAGATAACATAGGTGTGAGAAAAGTGTCAGCCCGATGGGTGTTGCGATTGCTCACGGTAGATAACAAGCAGGTACGACTAACAATGTCAAAGCAGAGTTTGGGCCGCTTTAAGCGAAATCCGCAGGATTTTTTACGTCGAGTCGTCACCGTTGATGAAACCTGGATACATTATTACCCGCTAGAGACCAAGAGACAGTCAAAACAATGGATTTTTCCGGGTGAATCTGCTCCGAAGAGGGCAAAAACGGTTCCATCAGCCGGAAAGGTTATAGCCACGATTTTTTAGAACCCCAAAGAAATAATCCGTATTGTTGGATAGATTCCATCATTACATTACAGATTCCATCATTAGACGGTTCCATCAGCCGGAAAGGTTATGGCCACGATTTTTTAGAACCCCAAAAAAATAATCCTTATTGTTGGATAGATTCGATAAGTAATTGAAGGAGTCACGGCCCCATTTGGCTAAGAAAAAAGTGCTCTTCCATCACGATAACGCACCAGCAGATTCATCTTTAATTGGCGCAACCAAATTGCACGAACTGCTCTACAAATTGCTGGTTATTATTTAAATGGTTATTTCTTGTGACAGATAGGCATGTTTATTTTCTAGTAAAGATATATATTCTGAGTTATTTTCGTTCCATCTGATTTTTCATTTTTCAAGCTATGTTTGGATATGGCCATGGTCAAGTTCAAGTGTAGGTTTAGTTGAAGATATTATTAGGTCGTTGTGGGAAGCTATTACGGTAGTGCCATCTGCATATGTGGTAAGTTTTGTGATTAGTAAATCAACTGTGTAAGTGCAGGTGTGGTACTTCAAATTGTACTTTGTGTAAGTTCATGTATTATGTTTGATGATTAACCTTAAATTAATTTTAGAAGTTCAAAAAAGAGAGGAGGTAGTAGTTTTATCTTGTACAGTAATTAATCCTACATACACAGCCTTTCTGAATGCTTGACTAATATAAAAATGCTTGAATATTATTTTTGTTTAAAATTGTTTCAATATTAATTTTCCCTATATTTTTTAGGGAACTGGTAAAAGACTGATGGGTCTGCATAATGATATTTTCTCTGGTTTAACCCCGGATTCAGTATTTATAATTTCGAAAGTGAAAAATATATTTGTTAATATTCTAACAGTTTGTTTAGACACATTTTGCATAATTTTATGTATTATTAGGCCGTATTTTGCTAGTTTTTGTTAATATATTTCATTACTAATGGCCATTTGAGCTTCGTTGGTTTTGAATTTTTCTACTCAAGTGTCCACCTGGAAGGCTAGTTCTAAGAAATTACGAATGGCTCAGGATATTCTTGATATGTTTTCATATTGGAAAATTTGAATTTGTCTGAAAGGTCGCATTCGCCTTTGACTGTTTCTTCTTGTCCACTGTCCCTTATTATTTTTGATGGCAGGTGGACATAGTAGCTTTAAGCTTTTTCGTTGTCTTCTAAAAGACGTAGCATGTGAAGTTCTTCCAGATATTTCTTGATCGAATTAGAATTAAAAGGAAACAAACAATCTTTACTTTTCTACTTTTCTACGTAATATCTGAATGATTGTGGCGTGTTCATAAAAAAATCTTATTAAATTTGCTTTATCACTGTCTAGTTTTCTTTTTTAAGCAATTTTTTCTCCCATAATTATTAGGCAGTAACCATTTTGTGATATTTGTGAGGAGAGAAGTGTTGCCTTCCAGTTGCCATTTGCATATTTTTTGTTTTGTTTGTTACTCTCATCGCTTCTTCTTATTCATATTCTTCTTTACAGAAGAGTGCTGACCTATGAAAACTCATTCTGTTTGCGTAGTTTTGGACTTGCATATTGGAGAAATGCACTAGTTAGATATTGCATTTGGCCTGTCCATCTTTTTGGAGGTCTGCCGTGTAATCTACAACTCTCCATCCATACCTGTACAACCACTCTTTCTAGGTTATTGCCATCCTTGCGTTCAATGTGACCGAATAATGTTAAAATTTCTTAAATAGCAGATGCGTTTGTTCGCCTGGCAATCCACATAATGCGAAGGGCCCGTCTCGAGCACCAAAGTTCAAAAGAATCAGTGTATTTGACACTCCACAGACAACTACAGTTTGAGATGCAGATTGTGTAGGATTCACGACTGTTTCAGCAACAATATCTATTTGTTTTTTTTCATCATGAATAATACCAGTTGCCTGAAACTTTTGCATTAGCTGTCGCAAATATACTCTAGAGTCAGAGCGATCGTTATATCCTTCATCGAAGATTCTTTCTGCTGCATGTAGATTTCTTTCAGCCTCGCCAATAATTAGAATTGCATTAACTTTTTTTCTAAAGTATGTGTCATTTTACTCGAACGTGGCAAAACTGAAGGAAATTTCTAAATGTAAACACAAAATAAATTCGAATATACAAATACCGTGGGTTTTTGTGCGATTTCTATTAGAAAAAAAACTATTTATCTTTTACAGAGAAAGCCTGTTTACAAAATTTGATGACATGCTTATATTAAATTTAATCGATTTTTTCAAAAATCAAATAACAGATGTCAAAATAAAAACAACGTTTGAATAGATAATTCAAACAGCTTTGAAATGAGGTATTACCAGCGCAGTGTTGCTATTTAAAAATAGTTATCAAAATAGAGCCACAATGACATCTTTGACAACTGAAAAGACGAGTGGGTGAAGTTGTTATATATCCAGTTTTCACTTGGCACCATTAAATCACCGAGATTTGTAACAACAGTTCTAGTTCAACGATGAGTGAAAGGGATATGTTACATTATTTCTCAATAAAATACTGGAAGAAGGTGATATCGGCACATAAAACATTCATCCATAATAGATATACTGTTTGTTCAACTGGTTGCTTGAATGAAGGTGTTATGTAGCTCACATAGTTCCTTCATCAACTTAAACTACGTCATTGTTTATCTATCAGGTTTGAAGTTACGTGTTGGTGATTTAATTTAAGCAATATATTATAGTATTTTGTAAGTATTTATGAAAGTTACAACTTAGAATATTTTTTTCAAAATTTAATGAAGTCAATTCTGACTTCTCAGACAGCGATAGAGACGCTAAATACGTGCCCAACAATGAAGACCTAAGCAGTTCTTCAGATATTAGTGATACAGAGGGTAAAGTTGAAAGAATAGCCAAACAAAAGAAAATGTCTCTTAGCAATACAGTTATTGATAACTCAAGAAGCACCAACATAAAAATAACTGTTGATAACTCAGTTATTAATGTTTATAATCGAACGAACAATATGGAAAAAATTAGAATTAAAAGGAAACAAACAATCTTTACTTTTCTACTTTTCTACGTAATGCCTGAATGATTTTTGCGTGTTCATATATTTTTTTCTTTATTTGGGTTTTTCGCCACGATCTAAAACTCAAAAAATATCAAAAATATCTGTTCTTATGTAAATAAAGAATCACTGGGTAAAAACGAAAAACCAAACGGAGACAAATTTCTCAGTGATTCTTTTTGACATACACAAAAAATATATTTACTTCCAATCTTTTCATAATTTATAGAAATTAATATAATTTATCTTTAGATTCGTTTTGAAAACGGGAGGAGAATACTCCCCGAAACGTTAACGTTAAAAGTTTTTATATTTTTTTAGAAAATTTTTATATTTTTAAAATTTTATTTGTTAGGCAAATTTATTACAAAACCCAGTGATTCATTATTTACATAAGAACAGATATTTTTGAAATTTTTTGAGTTTTAGATCGTGGCGAAAAACCCAAACAAAATAAATATAGGAATATCTCTAACGAAAAAAAAAAATCTTCTGGAATTATTGAATTTTATAAAAAAAAAAGTATCGGTATTTCTATGAACCTATCCTAGAAAGTTAATAATATTATATGTTCATGGTAATTCAAGTTTTATATTTAACCTTTGTTTTGTTAATCAAGAATTAAGATGTTGTTTAATTTTTGTTTTGATTTTTGTTTAATGATTTCATTTGTGTCAAAAAACGTTTACATAAAAAAAACTTTGACCTTAATTTATTCAAAAGTTTAATTTTGTCACATAACACCTTCATCCACTAATGTCTTATTATATCACTGCCTATTAGCTAAAACATGTATTTACGCTTTAATTTACATATGCCAACTTTCATTGTTTTATGTTTTTCAGTTCAAAAATTAAAGGGGGGAGGGACTTTAGACAAGCACTGTATGTTTCTTTGTATTCTGTGTTATATCCATCCCTATCCCTTCAGATGCAAATTCGCATTGTATTTCTTTCATCTTCTTCTGATCTCCTGAATGTTACCGCCTTCATTCGATGTTAAAGCCCCAAAATAGACGAATTGACTTACTACCTTATATTATATTCAGTTATGAAGTGTTAAAGTCTAAACTAGGTTGAAAGATCGAAAGTAGGTTCGATAATGTATTGTTTGTTGTTCAGACCTGTTATGCATTAATCTTGATTTATAAAATGTTACAAATCTGAGTTATTTGAAATGGGTAATATATAATTTATTATGATGGCCTTGCTAGTTTGCCTAAAAAACATTCTTTACAACTGACTTCATAAATCCCTGCCTTTCGTATTCTACTTTGTCATTTGGATTCAACAATACTATACATCGTTTGTGTATATTTCAAAGCTTTCAAAAGATTTTTATGTTCACTTTTCTGGAAATGTTTTCCACTTCTGGTAATAACTGATAATTAGAATTCATTGTGATCCATAAGGTCCATATATATGAGACATATGATTTCTTATTAAGTTACATACTCAATTTTTATTGTAACTATTCGATTCAACTACCGTTCTAATTAGTTTTAATTCTCAATTGTAACTGTCTTTATTGACTGAAAAATTAATTAGTCTTTCTACCATTAAGATCAAACTGACTATTTTGTTTTATAAATTATGATTTAAATCACTGAAAATATATTTTGCAGAGGTAGTTTTATTAGCTACCACAAACACAAATATATATATAAAATTTTTGTATACTGACTAAACTTATATATTTCTACCAGATTTTGTTTAAAAAATAATTTTATTTCAGCAGAAAGTAAAGTAACAAGTCTGAAACATAATTTGGGTAAAAGAGAAATTTCCATTGAACTTCCAACGGTACTTTCTCAATAGATCTTGCAACATTAGGTGAATTATTATAATAATGACGTTAAATTTTAACTATGACTGATGTATAATGAATTATGTCTTCCCAATATGTATGTCACCCAAATACAGAGCAATATCTTATTTATTAGCAAGTTTGAATATTCTTCTTTGCCGTTCTAGTTAATGGTTTTCAATATTTTTACATTATTTAATAATATAATAATTTTGTATAAATCTCTACGAGGCATAATTTGAAAGTATTGCTGAAAAAATAAAATAAACAGTGGCATTTTTATAAATTAAAAATTAGTATATTAGTGTAAAATAAAGTAAAGTGTTTGGGTTAGAGGCGCATCAGCAACTAGGCTATTTAGCGACTGGACCTACAGCTTAAAGTGGGTTCCGAACCACGGTCATCAGCTTCCGACAAACCCAGGCCAGCACCCCCCTCGGGCTATAAACCCTTGGTTATGTGCCTACCCATAAGTCTATCAGGAAACCTACCGACTGGCGAGTATATTAGTGTTTTTTGAAGGGCCCTTTTTGGAAACAAATTTTTGGAAACAACCCCTTCTAAATTTTTAATAGGAGGCACGGTTTTTGAGATACTTACAATTTTCGATAGATCTGCCGTACACTAGTAACACATTAGAGAACAAATTCGTTGGTATACAATACCAACGAATTATATACAATACTGTATACAATATTCAACGCCAACAGGCGTTGGATATTGTATACAGAATCAAATGATAAGATATTTTTTAAATTTCCTGTTCAGGGTTCTTTATGGTTTTCGAGATAAACAATATTAAATAAAATAAATTACATAATCTATAAAAAGTTTAAGCCTCAAATCATCCAAGCTTATGCACCAACTATAAGCTGTAGGGATAAGGAAATTGGAGAATTTTATGATGATGTGACCCAGCTTCTATACAAGGGGAAATGTAGGTGCAAAATCCTGATAAGTGATTTTAATGCCAGAATTGCAACAGCAAGAACTGGTGAACATGCAACCGGCCCATATAGAATTGGTGAGCAGGACAATAGACAGAATGGTTGATTTTGCTGAAGCACAAGAACTTTATATTATGAATTCGTTCTATAAGAAAAATATCAGCAGAAAATGGAGATGGAAAAGTCCATCTGGACCCACAAGTGAAATTGATTACATCATGACCAACGATAAAACAATATTTTGCAATTGTACTATCCTTAACAAATTAATGTTGTAAGTGACCACCGAATGGTACTAACAAAATTAGAATAACAGTCGGAGAGCGCGAAAGAATGATACGGTCAAGAAAGGGCAAAGTGGATTCTGAGAAACTGCTGGAGAGGGGCGGCGATTTTGAGATTGCTTTGTCAAATCGCTTTGCTGTGTTACAATACCCGGAGAAGAGGGAAATAACAGCCCAATATGAAGAAATCACCAACAATGTGCTTGAAATGGCTGCTTTAATAGCACCAGAAGAAAAATGTTTCAAACAGACAAAAATCTCCAGTGAGACCAGATCACTGATTTAATGAAAAAACGACGGATAATGAGAAATGCAGGGTGTCCTCTTGGTAGGTTCGAGTACGCAGAACTCTGCAAAACTCTAAGAAAGTGTATTAGAGAGGAGACGCACTGGTTCAACATGCAGCTAGTGCAAAAAATTCTGCAAAAAACAGAGCAATTAACAATTAAGTGATTATTTTACATAAAACAGAAGCACAGGAAGATGTAAAAACCTACCGCTCAATAAGCCTCCTATCAGTATGTTCAAAGTTTTCAGCAAGATAATATCAAAAAGAATATTAAGAAAACTAAATGACGCACAACCAAGAGAGCAAGCAGGATTCAGAAGTGGATTCAGTGCAATGGATCACATTGGTTGTACAGCAGGTCATAAAAAGGCACAACGAATGCACCATGCCACTGTGCTTGACTTTTATCTACTACGAAAAAGCATTTGACTCAATCTCAAAGCAGGCCATAATGGATGTATTGTTTAGCTAGGGGGTAGACAGCGCCAATGTAAACCTACTTGGATCGATGTATAGCGAAGCTACCGCAACAGTTTACATGGATGATTTTGAAGTTAAAATCAATGTACGACGAGGTGTACGGCTGGGTGACTTAATATCGCCTGTTTTTTTCTTAGCCTGCCGGATGCAAACCTACCGGGATCGATATATGATGAAGCTACAGCGAGAATTCAGCTGGATGGTCTTGAAGTTGAAATTAATATACAACGAAGTGTACGACAGGGTGGCGCAATATCGCATATTCTTTTCTCGGCCTGCCTCGAAGAACTATTTCGTAATCTGCACTAGGAACAGAATGGGATAAAGATCAATCGTGCAAACTTAAATCATCTTAGATTTGCAGATGATATCGTTGTCCTTTCACAAGACCCAGAGGAGCTGCAAAGGGAACCATTGGGTTTAAAAATAAACCTGAAAAACAGTCAGGTTAAATTCAACAAATTTGCTGAGGACAGAAGTATTTCAGTTTTAGGAAGGGATTTGGAGATTGTGGATCACTTTTTATATCTAGGGCAGAGGATTCCAATGAAAGGGGATACCGTCCGGGAGGTGAAACGGCGTGTTGAATGTGGTTGCAGGCATTAGCCCAGCACAACATAGTGTTTAAGAGTAAACTCCCACTTTGCCTGCAAAGAAAAGTCTTCGATCAGTGCATCCTACCCGTTATGATACATGAAAGTGACACTCTGGACACTCACATCGCAATCAATTCAAAAACATCGGGTAGCACCGATAGGAATGAAAAGATGTATGCTTGGCATAACTAGACGGGATAGAAAGACCTGCACATGAATCAGGGATCAAACGAATGTGAATAAAATTATTGGAAGGATAAAAAAATTGAAATGGAGATGAGGTGGGCAGACCATGTAGCGAGACGATGGGTCGACAGATGGACCAAGGCAATCCTGGAGTGGATACTGCTTGATCACAAACGTCCGCGACGAAGACGGAAAGCACGATGGACTGATAACATTATTAAGTATATTGGACCCAAGTGGCAGAGAAAAGCCCAGAACCGTGAAAGTTGGAAGCATGCTGAAAAGGTCTTCATCCTGCAGTGTAAGACAGCGGGCTGATGATGATGATGATGAAATAACACAACATAGTAAGAAGAGAAAAAACGATAATTAAGCTTAAGAAATATTATACGTGTTGAGTATTTTTATATCTATGTGCTTATTTAAATCAACGACATTGAAAAAAACATCTAAAGAACCTTTACTAAATTTATGTATTATTTTAGCAGCAGAAAAAGCTTTGCAAATAATAATAGTATTCAAAAAAATAATAGTATAACAACTCAATTATGGCGAAAGCGCCCTACTTCACAAGAGATTCACAAAATGGCCACCTCGAGATTGCATATAAGAGTTAGTGGCGTATTTGTAATTGTATCAATTGCCCCTACTATTTTTCGCCATAACTCTTCACTAGTATTACTATTGTTACCATAAACTAAGTAATTCGCGAGTCCCCATATATGAAAGTCTACGATATTTAAATTTGAGTACCTGGCCGGCCAGTGAGTGGAACGGCGATTTCCTCGATTCTTAAACATACTGTTTAAACTTTGTCTTACTACCCTCAAATTATAAGTTGGATGACTATCCTGCAGATACCACATTTGTAATCTATTATTTAATGGCACATTTTCAAAAAGTTGGTGCCTCATTATCAAAAAGTGGCAAGTATTCATCAAGAAACTCTTGGTATACTTAGACATTTACTATATACGGTAATTCAACGGATTCCAATATATAACTGTATACAACATCTGCAAACACATTTATTGAAAATGGATGTTGATACTGCACTTTAAGCCTATTAAAAATGCCGCGGTTGCTAAACAATGCTTCGTCTGTTGATAAAACTATTTTAAGAAAAAATCGTGCAATCCATGCACTGGTTGAATATGATATGGTCGTAACTTCTGTTCATGTAATACCCGTAAAATAGTTTATGCGATATTTCACCCACAATTGCATTTAATCATCTGGAACTTATTCTGGGATTATTTTCCACTAAATTTAAGATTTGTTACTCCATGTTAATAGTCCTAATTCGTCGCGGTCGTACAGCATAGTATTAATATTCGAAACCCTAATACCATTTTCACGCCAACTTCGATCCACTCTGTAAAATGTTCGTCTATCCAGCTGGCCTCTATTAGGATACTTTTATAAATAAATACGTCCTGCCTTTTCACCATTTTCCTCACCTTGACGCTTGACGATATATATATATATATATATATATATATATATATATATATATATATATATATATATATATATATATATATATATATATATATATATATATATACATATATATATATATATATATATATATATATATATATATATATATATATATATATATATATATATATATATATATATATATATATATATATATATATATATATATATATATATATATATATCAGTTAATTCATCAAAAGTAGATTATAAATGTTTTTTAACATGAATTTGATTCAGGAATTTATGCACTAATATTTTGCAGAGTTATCGAAAACTGTATTTATCTCCGTGCTATTTATCCAAACCGTGCCTTTATTGAAAAAGACATATTTCCAAAAATTTCACAGGGTCCTTTAAAAAACATCAACTTACTATTTTTTTTATTTGTAAACATGCATCACTATCCCTTATTTTATATTTTAAATTTTATTTTAGAACTTTGAAAAGCCATGTCTCTATTGCGACGTATCGTTACGGACCAACCTGCATATAAATAAAATGCAGGGTGGTCCATAGCGATACGTCGCAAAATAGGAATGGCACTAACACAAGGTCAAAAGTTAAATTCATGGGTGATATTTCAGAGCCTTTTGAAATTAAAAGTGGAGTGTGACAAGGGGATGGACTCTCACCACTCTTATTTAACCGTGTTCTAGAAAAAGTAATGTGTCGAAAAAGAAGTGGTATGAAAAAATCCGTTAAACTGGGGAGAACCAACATCAAAATAGATTGTTTGACGTTTGCTGATGATCTAACAATTTTAGCTCAAGATATATTAACGGCACAAAAACAAATTGAAATCTTAAAAGAAACAGCAGAAAAGGTAGGACTCCAAATTTCCTTTGAAAAAACACAATACATGACCTGCAACAGACTAAGAATACCATTTCTAAAAACAGACGAGTCTCTCAATTTAAATATTTGGGTGAAATAATCATGGAAAAGGGGTTAGGAAAAAGCGGCCAATAAGGATAGATGTCAAAAAATGGAAACTGCATTGAGACTTACACAAAATATTTACAAAAAAAATGCATATCTAAAAACACAAATCTGAGACATTACAACACAGTTATTAAGCCGGAATGTCTATATGGGTAGAAACGCTCATTTTAAATAGAAAGAAGGACATTGAAGAGATTGAAAAGAAAGAAAGAAAAATCTTAGGCCCCAAACAAATAAATAGCACAACATACCGACTTCGAGAAACCAAGAAATCAAACAATACACAGATATACATAGCAATATGAGAAAAAGGAGACTTAAGTTTTTCGGACGCATAAGACAGATAAATCCGAGTAGGCTAACTAAACAAATAGTTTAATTTTATGAAAATAGGAGTAGAGCTAAAATAGAAACAACTAATTGGATTGCTGCAATTAAAGAGGACCTAAGATCGGCAAATATTACACAAGGTTAACGTTTGGGAGGTTGACCAGAGAGAAAAATGTCGGAAGACCGGAACAACTTTTGCAATTGCGCCCACTGCGCTTCGGAACAGGCGGACAACAGGATTTAAAACTTCCTCGATGTACTCAGCACCAGTGACTCTTCACTCCAGGACCAGTGGAGGTCCCCTCATAATAGCACCCCAAAACATCACGCACCCACCTTCAAATGGGATACATGGTTAAGCTGTTTCTAGTCACGGTCGTCGACGTGGAATTCTCTAAACTAATGATCTTCGTGAAACAGAAAGCAAGCCAATTCTCGTCTCAACGGAGAACATCACGATATTCCAGTTAGGACTTTAATTCACCATTTCACGTGCCCATTGCAATCTTACTTTTTTCTTCCTCAAATTTCCAAACGTTCTTATAACGCGAAACGAACCATGATTTAATTGTAAACCTTTCGGAAAACAACTGACAAGACATATCAAAAATCGGTAATCAAATATGGCCGCCATGACCGCCATCATATTCCATATATATATATATATATATATATATATATATATATATATATATATATATATATATATATATATATATATATATATGTAACCAGAGTTAGATTGACCTGATGTTTTTTAATAACTTAAGCCAAATAAAACTTGCTTTGTACCCTTGAAAAAGAAAACAATAAATTTCCAAAAGCTCGGCGTTTGTAAAAAAAGAGTATCCAGACCGAAGAATTTTATTTGCGTGTTCTGACAATTGTAGTAAAGCCTTAGATGAAAAATATGTCGTCTGGAAAGTCGTATGTTGTCCAGCAGGAAGATGCGCCCACCCACACAAGTCATTTGGTTCAAAATTGGTTGTCGAAGAAAGTCAACATATTTTGGTCCAAAGAATTGTGGTCTCCCAATAGTCCAGATTTAAATCCTTTGAACTTCTATGTATGGAGCGTGGTTGAAAGGGTCACCAACAAGTGCAGACATCCAAACGTCGCATCATTGAGAGCCGATATGGAGCCGTTCATTCAAGCAGTATATATATAAATATAGTATACAAGCAGTATATATATATATATATATATATATATATATATATATATATATATATATATATATATATATATATATATATATATATATATATATATATTTATTTTTTTAATTATTAGGATTTTCGATCAATTAATAAATTATAATTTTTGTATTGCTTTGTTGTTGTTTCAGTTTAATAATAATAAACCATCTTCAGAATAACTCTACAATATACCTTATTTTTATAAAAAATATAAATTGTTTAAAATTCAGTCAAAATATTAAAATATATATAATAAAAAAAACAGAAAATACATAACAACACTAACACGTAGGAACAAACGTTTCTAAGGAAAATATATACAATTAAAATCAATTATTTTGTTTTTTTTTCTCCACATATACTGATCCTTTTTACCCCGTATTAATAGTCGAAATATCAAGATACTAAGAATTAAAAATATTGTTTTCTTTCAATTTTACTTAAATTATTAATATTATTATTATATTTTCTTCTTTTTCCCATATTACATTTCTACTACTAACTATTTGTGCAAAATCTTTTTTATTTTAATTTATTATTATTCTGCTCATCCTTGCTGTAGAATTTCAGCTCATGCTGGTCGATATTCCAATGCCAAGATAAAAAAAGCAATTCAGCTCCTCTCACCTTAACATAGTATTTTACAAACAATGTGACACGTCTGCAAGAGCACGGCAAATTGTCTCACTATGGTAACCCATTTCGAGATAACCAGACTCTCGAGGTTCTTTGAAAATCTACCTTACTCAGTTTTCATTGGTTCTTCAAGTCGTATGCCAGATTTTCATACTTGATGGATTTTTCCATCTCGGTTTTTCTAATGTTGTGAGAAAGCGGCACTGCGATGTCAATGATAAAAGCTCTTTTCTCCTTTTTGTTGATCAAAACAATATCTGGCCTGTTATAATCGACCGTTCGATCAGTAGTGATTGGTCTGTCGCAGTAAAGAATAGTATCGAATGATTCAAGTACAGGAGAAGGCGGGTACTTATAATACGGAGGTGCGCTTTCTAATAGCGAGTATTTTAGTGCAATTTGCTGATGTATGATTTTTGCCAGCTGATTATGCCGTTCTAAATAAACATTAGGAGCAAGGGCCGGGCAACCACCAATAAGGTGCTCAATTGTTTCCCCCAAAGTACCGCATTTCCTGCACTTATCTACTACGTCCAAGTGCAGTATATGCCTTTCATAGTTCCTTGATCTTGTTACCCTATCTTGAATGGATATCGCGAAACCTTGTTTCTGGGTACAATAGTCCATCAGTCAGCCACTTTAGAGACAGTTGTTCGTCAATGGTTATTATTATTATTATTCTTATTGTTATTTTTTATTTTTATTTTTTTTACATTCCTTTTAGTTTAGTTTAGTCCCAAAATATTGCAATAGATGACACTTAGCCCCTCTATCAGAGGCCTGGAATTGACAGTGTAAATAGTAGAGGAGTAGAATCTCTACTCTACTATTTACACAGTCGAGAATAAACAATTTATATATATACAGATGATTTAGTATCATGAACATTAAAAAATAAGGTGAAGGTAGTATTTATTTAATTCAAGTATTTATTTATTCATCCACAATTAATCTCCTTCAAATTAATCCCATCTCACTGCAATTCCAAAATTATTTAACAGGAAACAGTATTTATACTCGACTTCTGGTATTTCCTTCAATGCAAACTCTCTTGAATTGCTTCTATGCACTCAAAACGAGGTCTACGAAACAATTTCTTCAATCGAGCGAGCAGGAAAAAGTCACATAGTGCCACACTTGGTGAATATGATGCTTGCAGAACAGTTTTTGTTTGATTTTTAGCAAAAAAACTACGAATAATTGTTGTGGTGTACGATGGTGCGTTGTCGTTATTATTGATTGTTGATTTTGGTTGGATCGCTGAAATTTTGGTAATGTTTTCTTCACTGGTTGATGTGGAAGGTCTTCCTAACCATGATTCATCTTCGACTATTTCTCTTCCATTACTAAAATCCTTGTACCACTTTTTATGTACCACGTATAATCACTGCAACACTTTCTTAATATTCCTAATGCACCAGCATAAGAGAATTCGTTTTTTAGACAAAATTTCTATTAGTGAGCCTTGATCTTATTCAACCTTCGCGGCCCCTTTTGATGTTCAGTAGTTCTTCAGCATCTCTTCTTACATTGTCCTGCCATCGTGTCTTTGGTCGACGTCTTTTTCTGTCACCCTCTATTCGCTCATCCATGATTTTCCTTGATATTCGGTTTTCTGGCATTCTCGCCACGTCTCCGCCCATCTGAGTCACTGAACCCACACAAAGTCTACAATATCCAGATGCTTGTACAGTTGTTTGAGTTCGAAGTTATACCTAATCCTCCAATTTATATTGCCATTCATAGCATCAAAAATGCTTCTGAGTAATCTTTTAAATACTGCAAACATCTATTATGTTTTCATACATCTGGAAGAAAGAAGTATCAGATTCGATTGTTTTCTCCATTATTCGGCGGACCATGAACAAATGATCTATTATTGAGTGTCCCTTTTTAAACCTTGCCTGATATTCGCTCATTCTTACTACGTTTGTTACAACTTTATACGTTGTGCAAAGCAACGATATGCCACGATAGTTCCCGCATTTAAGTTTATGTCCTTTCTTGTGAATAGGACATATCACCGCCTACTGCTATCTGCAAGCATCTTTTTATTATTCCAGATGTTAACTATTAATTGATGAATAACTTGAGATAATTCTTTATCTCCAAGCTTCAGTAGTTCTGTTCAGGTGCTTTATTATTTTTCAGTTCATTAAACTTTCCTCGACTTCATACATCAATGGTAATTGTACCAATGGTTGGATTGCATTCGCAAATTGTGGCCTGCTATTATAATCTTCTCTGGTGATTCCGTTTAACAGTGTTTCAAAATGTGTCTTCCATAGCCCTAGTATGCTCTCCATATTGGATAAAATTTCGCGTTTGCGTTCTTCATGAACGTCTCTATCTACTGGCTTCCCTTACTAAGTAATATTTACCCACATCCGAATTCGTAGAACCGAGGCTCTGCTCAGAGAATACAGCATTATACAAGAGAACCTGGAACTACCCATTCATCACTATATACCTATCCTGCGACAAAATAGACTTCAATCAAGAAACCCGCCGCTAATGTATGCTGAACAGCTTGTCAAATGGAACACCAAAGTAAGAGATCTCTGGAATCAAAATTGCAGAAACACTGAATATCACCAAGAGCTGGAATGGTTTGAGAGATACAACTATGATACTGCGAACATCGAGCTTAACAGAAAACTGTGGGTCAAATTAAATAGAATCTGCATTGCATGTGATCGATGTGCAGACTCACTCTATAAGTGGGGTATAGCGGAGTCTCCGAGTTGTGACTGTGGTGCACTGAAACAATCCATCAGACATATTAGTGGAGAGTGCCCCCTACGATCTTATCAGGGCAGCTGGAACAATTTCATGAGGGGCGACGTTGCAGCGATGGAATGGATTGGACCCCTAGATATTAATGATTAGTTCGTCTGGGTTTTTTGTGTGCACTGCTTATTATCTTTTCTTCTTTTTACCTTTTTTTTTGTATATACTTATTGTACTATATGTTTATATGTTGCATGATGCCATACGAATAAATAAATAAATAAATGAATGTCTCTTTAGGATAAAAGCTTTATACTGCCTTAATGTTTTGGTAAAATTTTCTTGACTCATGTTTGTCGTATGCTTCTTGTATAAGCTCAACCTTATTTGCGTTTTTAAAAAACCCTTTTTTTCTCCTGCATACACGGTTGGGCTCCCTTCTCAGTACTTGATATTCTTCTTTTTGTGCTATTGTGGGTGTTTCTATGCGCTTCAACCAAGCAGATTTTCTATTTTCCACAGCATTTTTTACATTCATCGTAGTACCATTTGCTTCTTTTATATTTATCTTCATTTCGAGTCCCAATTGTCTCTTCCGTAACTATTTCTATTACAGATTTTATTGCTTCCCATTCATTATCTACCGACTATGCTACTGCTGTATTAGTATCTGGTTGTTCACATTCCTGCTTCATTTTACGTTGGTACTCCTTTTTAGCGCTTTCGCCTGTTTTTAATCTTTCAATGTTGGCTTTTTTTGTTTTGGTTCCTATTTCTTTGTTGGTGACACAGATTCTTTGTCGTATTTTTGTTACTAACAAGTAATGGTCCGACTCTGATGATGCTCCTCTATAATTTCTCACGTCAAGCACATTTGGGTATGACCTGCTGTCTAAAGGGTCTTTCAAATTGAGCGGCTGTTTTAATTCTTGAATAAAATACAGAATTTGCGTTTATTTCAAAATACTTTTTATTGATAATTAAAGCGTAGTGTCTGACATTTAAACAGAAATGACATTATCTACCTAAAGACCACATCTTGCAGCTCCACAGACATCCACTCTTTGGTCAAAATTTTGGATGACATTTTGGCATAACCGTGGCAATATCTCACCAACGACTCGAATAATTTCATCCTTTAGTTCAGGAATCAATTGTGGATTGTTTTTATAGACCTGGCTTTTCTCCTAACCTCATCTCACGATATCGAACACCATTCACAGTTATTGTTTTCTTTTTTTAGATTTTTCGCCACGAATTAAAACTAAAAAAATATCAAGAATATCTGTTCTTATGTAAATAAAAATTATAGTTCGTGGCGAAAAATCCAAAAAAAGAAAAAAATATATAAACACGCTACAACCATTTAGACAATACTGTTCACAGTTGGCCCAATTATATCTCCTGACCATAATGCACACCAAACAGCAGACTCATTTCCTCACCACAAAATGCGGCAAATTTGTTTATTAACATAGCCATCAATTTCAAAATGTGCTTCATCTGAAAAGATGATTTTTTGAGACAATCTAAAATCCAATTTAATCCAATTACAAATATACAACGTTTCGAATGAGCCAGTGGCTTTAGTTCCTGTGATATTTGAACCTTATATACCTTCAGAGCTAAATCCTTTCATAAAATACGCCATGTTGTGGATTCACTGAGTCCAAATTGTTGCAAAGGTCGACTAATGGAAGTTTCTGCGTCTTCAGCAACACTTTCACGTACCAAATCAAAAAAGTGAGACGATTGGACATTGCTGCTTCTACCGTAATGAAGAAATGCATGGAAGATTATTTGAGGAAGAGAGTTATGCATGAGTACGATGTTCTAGTCGTCCTAGAAGAATCTAAGGAAGTGAAGTGGCGTTATAAACTTCCTGCGATACGAAATAAACATAGAAATATCCGTCAAATAAGTGACACTTGCTGCACCAACAAGCAAGAGTGTTTCGAAGATGACTGTTAATGATATGACTGATGATGATATTTAATAATGCTGCAATATCACAAATTTGATGGAAGACAATTAAAAATAGATTTGAAAACCTCATTAGAGTGATCAATAGTTGTAACTGCCAACGGTAACATATTCTTCTCGTATTGTTAAATGGTCGGAAGCAGATCTTGATGAACTGGATAGATTAACACAACGGAATTTAACAAAATTCCGACGTCTATATTCTACAAAAATATTCATTCTATTCTCGTCTACAAAGAGAGAGAGAGAGAGAGTGAGAGAGAGAGAGAGAATTTTAGTAGTTTAGGTCGCATCGATATCGAGATCATTTAGCGACCATAAAATCAAATTATGAGTCTATTACTCATGGAAAAATAAGGATTAGATATGTATATAAGCTAACTATGTACAAAGTGTAAAAACATAAATGTATAAGTATAAAATGTATAAAGTGTATATATAAAATGGGTCGTAGGTTACTATATCACATATGGGTTGTATCACAAGTAGGAGAATCACAGATGGTTATGTCACAATTGTTATTATCACAGGAAATTGACTAGTTTGCTTACGCTTTGCTACAATCATTTGAGTGAAAGCGAAGCGCTTGAAATGACTATATCTTAGTCAAATAATTTATTTCTTTTAGGTAAGCAAATGTGTTGCACATGTTGGCAGAACTAAGATTTTTGGTGAGATCTTGGCTTAAGCCGAAGAAGGATCTGAGAGGAGATAAGACTGTGCAGTCAGTCAGAATGTGTTTGATTGTTAGAGAATCATTGCAATATTCACAGAGGGGAGTGGCAAAGCAGTGGCCTATCATGAGTCTTATCCATTTAACTGTGGCTTTTCTATCCCACAGTAGCTCTGAAGGGGATTGAGAGAATGAAGGTTTAAGGACTCTCAGTTTGTTTGGTCTCTCAAGATCCTCCCAATATGACTGCATTGAGATTTGTGCAAAAGAGAGATGGTCTTTTGGGTGGAAGCTGTGCATGTATGGTAGTCCGTGCTCTATTGAGCGCTTTGCGAGCTGGTCACCTTCATGATTACCCTTGATGCCCTTATGACCGGGGCACCAAACGAAAATAATAGTAGAATCCTGAGAGATGATGTCTTCTACAAGTTCTGTAATTTGTGCAATAACTGGATGAGAAATGAAGCGATTTTGAATCATGAGCAGAGCATTTTTGGAATCAGAAAATACAATCCAGGAATTTTCAGGGTTTAATCTGATATATGAGAGACATTTTTCGATTGCCACTAATTCAGCAGTAAGTATACTGGTTGAAGTCGGCAGTTTGAATCCTGAAGTGGTTCTATTGTGTACAAAACCGCAGCCAACTCCTTGGTCCATCTTAGATCCGTCCGTAAAAATTGATTGGCATGGGGAGTGAGAATCGAGTAAGGTGTTTATAAGGGATTTATATATGGAGGACCTCATGGATTCTTTATCATATTTTAATAGAGAGAAGTCTACCTGGATTGAATGAAGCAACCAAGGAGGAGAAGAAATAGGACGGATTGGAACAGGGACATGCAGTTATATATCTGACTCTATTAGCAATTGTTGAAAAAGGATTCTGGGGTCGTGGGTCAAATTGTGAGTAGATGGAAAAGGGAGGATAGGGGGGGGGGGGGGGGGATGGAAAAATGACTGATAGCCAGGGATGAATGGTCTTTGCCAGAAATATGTACCATATTTTAAGAGAAGATATTTTCTTCTGGTGGATAATAGCTCTAAACTCGTGATACAATGTAGGCTGGGGATTGGACTAGTGGGGAATGTTCCAGTTATGAGTCTTAAGGACGTATTCTGTATGACATCCAGAGAGCGCAAGTAAGATTTAGGAGCCGTTGCGAAGATTATGCAGCCATACTCTAACTTGGATCTAATTATAGCCTTGTATAGTTTAAGTAAACAGTAGTGATCCGAGTCCCAAGTAATGTTTGAGAGCATCTTAAGTATTCCCATGTCCCGAGCACATTTAGCTTTCAAATAATGAATGTGGTCTTTCCAGGATAGTCTATAATCAAATGTGAGACCTAGGAACTTGTAACACGGAACTGTAGGGATAATATTGTTTGATAGACTGATGGCGTGTATTGCGTCTTCTGCAGAAATGAACAACTGTTGATTTTTCAGAAGAGACCAAGAGACCTGTGGAATTGGACCATTTTCTCAGAGAAGTTAGATTTGACTGAATGATTCTTTCGCAGACTCTTGAATTGGGGGAAGAATAGTATAGCAGGAGATCATCAGCATAAAGTCTGTGCGAGATAGTAGGGCTAAGATACCTTTGGATATTATTCATTGCTATATTAAAAAGAGTGGGGCTCAATACTGAACCTTGAGGGACACCATTTAATAGTGGGAATTGATCAGACATATGTCCGTCAATCCCGACTGCAAAGAATCTATCAGCGTGGAAATTAGAAATAAATTAAAACAAAAAGAGATTGATTATACATTCCAAAAAAGTTGTAAGGCAGAAAGAGGACTTGTGAATGTAAAGAATCTCTGTCTCAACCAGGAGAACAGAATGGGGGAGCATTGTATTAATTCAAACAGCGCGCTAATGAAACTGGGTGAAACGGGGGACCTGCTTTGCAACTTATTGAATTTAAATAATCAAAACCAAATTAATAGTACAACAAAACTGCAGGACTGTTTTCGAGAATGGAAACATCAGACACTATGTGGGAGATATCCTAAATCACTCGAAGATTGACACCACTGATGAACAACTGTTTCTGAAACGGCTAGCCGACGGACTTGTACCCAGAAACAGAGAGCTTTGAAACATCTATAAAATAAAAAAGCAGGATCTAAGAATTATGACAGGTATATACTATACATGGATGTTATCGACAGGTGCAGAAAATGCGGTATAGTGGAGGAAACAATTGGAAACCTTACTGGTGGATGCTCAGTCCTTATCCCTAATGACTACTTAGAATAAAATAATCAGCTAGCACAAATTATACACCAACAAATTGCATTAAAGTACTCGCTATTAGATAAAACACCCTATTACCAGTATTCTCCCGTACTTGAATCATCCGATACCATGCTTTACGAGGATAGGCCAGTCGCAATAAAGCGAACGTTGGATATAATAGGCCAGATATTGTTCTAAAAAAGGAGAAAGGAGCTTTTATAATTCAGATAGCAGTCTTGCTCTCTTACATTAGGAAAACCGAGACAGAAAAAATACACAGTATAAATATCTGATATAAGATTTACAGAATCAGTGGCAACTGCATAAGATAAAGATAGTGCTTTTCATTATACCTTCATGAAAAGTAAAACATTTTCAAAGAGACCAGAGAATCTTGATGTTTCAAAATAGATGGCCATTCTAGAACAACGTGCAGTGATCTTGCAAATGTACCACATTGTTCGTAAATTGTTATGCTAAATGAGAGGAGCTAATTTGTTTTCTCATCTTATCATTGTAATCAACGATCAGTCTAGGATGAGATGCTGGATTAACGACAGACATAATAATAATAACCATAATGTAAATAAGGTATAAAAAACTTACATATCTCCATCATTTTATAGTAAGATATTTCAATGACTTTATAAGAGAACTAAAAACAATTCTTCTATTTGTTACCCAAGGCAAAACATACTTACATCCCAAAGAAATCATTTCTGATAATCCAGCAAAATACCGGGCATGTATGTATACATGCATACAAACGATATATAAACTACTAACATCATGTTTTACCGTACTACTTGCAGGACATATAGGTAAACACGATATTTTCAATGAAGAGCAAAAGGGATGTCAAAAGGGAATGAAGGGGTGTAAATAACAACTTATTATAGATTCAATTACATTGAAACATGCTCGGAAGAAAAATAGAAATTTATCTTGCTGCTATATTGATTATCAGAAAGCCTTCGACTCGATACCATACTCATGGCAAATTAAGAGACTAGCACTATACAATGTTCACCCAGCTTTAATAAAAACACTTCGGGCGTGAAGAGTGGCGCACAACCATTCAATTCTCATAAAATGGAAATACTATCAACACTGAAGAAATCCGGGAATATGTCCGGGATTCGGTGAGTCCTCTATGGTTTTGCCTTGCCTGAACCGTCTTTCTAATATACTTCAAAGGTCGCAAATCTGATATAAACTGCAAAATCAAAATATATCGCATCTGCTATATATGGATGATTTAAAACTATATGCATCATTATCAGCGACATTGCAACAACAATATATAAAGCCAATGCAAGAGAGAGAAGTATACAAATACCTTAGAATTCAACAATCCAAGAGAGTTGAGACTACTCATTAAGAAAGCTTTAACCAAATAATTTACTTCCAGATTTCAAAGCATATGCATGTCTAGCATTGAGTGCAGGAATATAGTAAAAGCTATAAACATTTTTGTTATACCAATCTTAACATATTCGTTTGGAATTATATATTGGTCGACCACGAGTATTGAAAGACTACAACGAATAACTAGATACATACTATACTAACGAGATACAGAAAACACCATCCACACATCAGCACAAAACGTCTTATATTACCACGAATTGAAGGAGGAAGAGGGATATTAATTTATGTAATCTACACGAAAAACAAATATCCAGCTTGAGAACATATTTCCATAAAAGAATGAACGAATGCCCGCTATATACCAGCGTGCGTTCCGCTGATGACAATTATTCGCCTCTGAACCTTAAAATTATTGCTGGAGTATACTGTTCCTATTGCTCCTGGGCTTAGACAGGTGAGAAAGCAAGTAGCAGATTCACTAGCAATACCTGAATAAGATCTCTGAATAATAGTTACAACACTAACACCTGACTCGAACATTACCGAAATAAATGCCACTGGTTTTTGCCGCAGCTTCTATCCTATGCCGAGCTCAGTAAAACAACGTCAGTGGAATAAAACTACATAATGTGAATCCATCAACTGAGTCTCAAATTAAAGAAAACTAGGCAAGAGGCTTCTCGCCGACGGTGTGTGATAGATGTGGTCGGGAAGGGAATTTAATCTAATCCCAAAGGGAAGCGCATGATAGCGCATGTGCGCAAGAATCATCACATGCGGAATAAATATAATTATCTTAATGTTCACTTATCATCGCGAGGAAAAAGCTTATTGATCGGCAACATGTTGACATGTTCTCCCTCAATCAGTCACAGTTGTTTCGCAAAAATGAGGAAATAAAAAATAATTACCCACAACCGGCAAAAGTGGAGAAGTACTAGAGAAACATCTTTGAGAAAATTACCACAGTAAAAGACTCTCCAGTAATACGGTCCAAAATTACTGCGCAAAATATCTCACGCCTTTAAGGAGAAAGTCACCGCTGTTATTTTATTAAGAATGAACGTAACTTTTCTGGCCCAGGAACGGATCGAACCCAAAAGTTCTGGTAAATAATGTTTCCATATGTTCACCAATATCTGAGAAATATCAGTGTTTACAACCTTCAACAATCAGACTGTTGATGTAATGATAAGAATAGATGTGCTTATTTCCAAAGTCAAGGATGCATCACAGCTAAAGAACTACTAGACGATAACTTGTCATCAACATCCTTTACAACATATTGAAAACTGTGCTCTACGAACGAATTATACTTTCCATATGGCCCATATGCAACGAGGTATATGAACAACGCGGATCGAGAAGAGGTTCTCAAGATAATTTCTTAATCGAGCGCTGTCTCTGTCAAGATGCAAAATATTACAGTTACTTTCAATTGCATGGATTGATGATACCAAGGCATTTAACACCACGTCACACGAGTTATTACTCACCTCATTAAAAAGCCTAAAATTTCACCAAAAAATAATTAGATATATTGAAGAAATGATGTTCGCATGGAGAACGAGCAGGTAAAAAGAAAATAACAACAGGATGGATTAAATTTCACCAAGGAGTCCTCCAAGGTTCTCTTAGTTCGCTTCTGTTTTGTATATCATTATTGTCACTCTCATGAAACAACAGGCTATAAAACTTGACCCCCTAATCGACGAGACCAAAATATAACGCACTTATTATATATGAACGACCTAAAACTCTACGCTTCTGGAAAGAAAGAATTAGGGAAGGTTATTGCTGCAAGAATTTACTGACGCGGTAGGCCGTAAATTGGGATTGGACAAGTGCACAGTAATTCATTTGCATAGAAGAAAGGCTGATGAAACAGGTAGTGGCAAACTTGTTGATGTCGAGACAATAAGACATCTGATGGCTGAGAAAACTTAAACATTTTTAGGTATTCAACAACATGCAGTACAAGGTGCCGTTATAGTAAAAATACGCTTTAAAGCCGATATAAAGCAAAATTAAGGCATATCTGATCTCAGCTATCGGGGAAGTACTAAGTTGTGACCACCAACCTACTGGCTATCCACAATAGTTGTTTGAGTAGCTCAAGTGGAACTTTGACATACTACGTTCCCTTGACCGAAACACTAGAAAGACCATGTGTATTAATTGGTGACTGCATCCGAGGTCATCAATCCAGCTATTGTGCCTTCCACAACAATTAGGAGCGAGAGGACTGTTGAGTCTGGAGCAAGTCTATGGGAGAGTAGCCTTGGAGATATTAAGAAGAACACTGAAGAGCCAACATCTCTCGAATTGAAGTTAGTATCCACGAAGGAAAAAAAATAAAGGAGCATTTTTGCTTCAGGTAGTCCAGAGAGGGATGGGTCTTCATAATTTAAGCCCAATAACCTCCTTGCCACAAAACGGTTGCCGTAAAGGATCACGAGGCAGTAAGAAACTTCTGACTCTAGATACTCTCAATTCTAAACAGGTACGGCATAGAAGACCAAATATAACGGTAGGGTGGGTGGACAAGGCCTTTCAATCATGCCCGCACAGCTGACTTATTGAGGTCTTTCAACTCTATAAGATTCACTCGGCTACAATGTTACTTCTGGAACATCTAATGTAATCCTGGAAAACATGCCTACATATACAGCAAAGCGATATACACCACCTAGAGAAATCATAGTTTCTAGGACTACATGCTCGCCCCGGAACATTAAGTTTAGTGTATTATGGTTTTGCCTGGCATTGAACCCGGTTACGTAATTTTAACAAATCCAGATATAGATCACTCATCAGCTCTATATTGATGACCTTAACCGGTATGTTTCTGAACGAAATCGTCTAAATAGTTTATTTGAAATTTTAAAATGGTTCAGTGGGGATATATGTATGGATTTGAGATTTGACAAATCTACTACTATCAACACAAAGAGGAAAGGTCAATAACCTAACAGAACAAACGTTATTATCTATACGTATAACCATACAGAATTTTGGAAGAGACGGTCAGTAAATCAAATCAAAGTATATATCAAAATAAGGTAGCGGCTGTTAATTTATGGGCTTCACCAGTAGCCACATATCCCTTTTGTTCCGTAAGTTGGTCAGATACCCAACTTTGATCATTTTAAATTAAATTTAACTAGGACGACAATGATCAGGTGGGCAACAGATGGTTCATGTGCATGCTGTGCGGTGACAATATTTGTGTGTGACCTTGGGTGTCAAAGCATCTAGAGCCCACATAACGCAAATTTTTATTAATGTGGACACAGCTTTAGAAACAATTATGGCATAGGCAAAGATCCGGTCTTGCATACAATCTAGGGCCAAAAACGGGACGAACATTTGCATCAACCCAATAGATAATTACTACTTTAAATTATACCATGTCCGACGTATTATTAGTATAATGATAGATGAGAGAGGAATAATCGACCAGATATAGTATTTATGGATAAAAGAAAATGTATACCTGATAGATATAGCGTTGTCTAATAATAATAATAAGAATAATGTAGTTGATAGACACCGGGAAAAAATTGCAAATATTCTAAGCTAGCAATCGAAATGTAGAAAATGTAGTAAGCCAGAAAGGTGGAGAGAGTACCTATTATCAGTTGGGCTTTTGTACATCTAGACACACCATGCTGCTTTATGTGTATTTTTCACATCTGTTACTTTCATCTAAGAAGCAATTATGGCATAGGCAAAGATCCGAGCATAGCTTATATCCCTCAAGAAATTAAGACAGTCGTGGAGAAAAAATACAGCATTTTAAAGTACAGAATGGGCAAATGGAATACAAATGTGTTTGTCAAGCAATACATTGGAATAGCAAATATCGAGAGAGGAACATTTCAAGGAGATTCCCGTTCATCAATATGATTCCGTCTAGTATTGAACCCGATGTCCACATTACTGAACAACAGCAATATTAGCTATAAATTTAGCATGAGGAATCCACCTATCCACATATTACGACATGGACGACCTTAAATTGTATGGAGAAATTTGAGAAAAACTACACTATTTAACGGTGAAAATATTTAATAAGGACATGTCCTTCGGACTAGACAAATGGTCTACTATCAGCATCCAAAAGTGCAACATTCAACACCCTGTAATATAAAACAATGAGTACCAGAAGAATCCTACTGATATCTAAGAATGGTCCAACATCACAACTGTGATCATGGCAGCTAAAGAAGGAATTTTCTACGCTGTATAAAAAAATCTTACAAAGCTTTTAGCAACAATCAGGGAAAACCAACAAACAGAAAACATCAAATTAAATAGTGGAAACCTCATTAGAGCAATCAACAGTTTACGCACTGTCAACCCCGACATATTCTTTTGGCATCGGTAATGAACTGGATAGGCTGACATGGCGCACATTAACAAAAATTCGATGTTTTCGTTCAAACCCATCCACAAAAAGATTATATATTCAAAGAAAGTTAGGAGGCAAAGGACTTATGAATGTAAAGAATCTCGGTCTAAACCAATAGAGTAAAATGAGATTATTTAGATTATTTAGTTCAAACAGCGTGCTAATAAAACTGGTTGCCAAAGAGAATCGGGGTTTTATCCCACTTAACTTGAGTAACAAAACCGAGTTGAAGTACAAGATCATCAAATGCTTGCGTTCAACAATGGAAACAACGGATGTCACATAAGAGATCTCCTAAATCACTTGAAGATGATAACATTATCTCTTAATGTTTTACCGATTGACTGTTGTACACAGAAACAGAATTTGAAAACGGAAACCTTGTCAATAGGATAACGGAAAACTTCCCGTCAGTAACAAAACTAACGATACCCAATAGACATGTAGAAAATGTAAACCGAAAAGATGGAAACAATAATAATCATAATATTAGTCACCCGTACTTGCCACCTTCGAATTTAGGAGAGAATCTAAAAAAACTCCACAGAAACACTTATATACACATATGCAAAAGGCACTCATTCTTAGCACTTGGCTGCATCCACAGAAGCAGTTTAATGACCTAGCAGCGATTGACACTTGCATTGACATCAAGAACTCAGATCTTAAAGATTCTTGAACCAGATGGACTACACAACTTGCTGATTAAAAACCTTACAGCTGCTTACCAAGTACTTGCCAATGCATTTAATGGGTATTTAATCGGGATGTCAATCCCGATACTTTCTCATATAAGCCGACACATATTTAATATACAAAAAAGGTGATGCTAAACAACCCAGAAACTATGGACTAATAACATGTTTGTCTTTATTGTATGAATTATTCACAGCCCTGCTCAACAAAATAATTTACCAACATTGTGATAGTAACAAAATATTTGAAGAAGACACAATATTCGCTATAAACTTAAAATAAGAAATCTAAGATATATTTAGTAAGGATAGATAAAAATGTCATTAAGATTGGATAAATGCTCCACTAGCAGCATACAATACAATGTATGTATACAATACGAGAATAATACAAGGACAACACTCAACACTCTCAATGTGGCATATGAGAACTAGCATCAAACGAATACTACAGCATGGCTAGGTAAAGCAGTTTTTTTGCTTTGTCCCAAATAAGCTTACAAACCTTTTAAACACCAAACTGAATAGTGAAAATTTCATTAGAGCGATCAACGGCTGGGCATTGCTCACTCTGACATGTATCTTTGGCGTTGCTAGTGGTCTGAAGTAGATCTTGATGAACTGAATCGGTTGACACGATGGATATTGACAACGTTCCGATGTTTACGTCCAAAGTGGTCCACAAAGAGACTATATAAAATATGTTTAAGGTACTCAGTACCTACACTACCTCAATATTAACATATTCGTTGACTACTCTAGTTAACTGGTGTAAAACGGATGATATTAGCAAGCAGTTTGATTAACAAATTCAAAACATACGAGCATACTTTTTTAAATAAGCAGAGACATTGACATTGCATGGAGCGATCCTTGCCTAGGAGATACCTCAATGAGTAAACCTCAATGATTTACCTCAAAGTAAATTGTTAGAGATGCTGGTGTTGTAGACAACCAATGCCGATACGAGTACCAAACTGCCGATACCATCCGTCAACACATAACAAGAGGTTGTAAGTTGTGTTTTCGGCAATTGGCTATAAAAGACTATTCTGCACCAAGAACTAACCATAAAGTTCCAGCTCCCAAAATCTGATAAAGTTCCATATCACAATTATAAGCCGGACTATATTCTAGAAAACATCAATCACAAGATCTATTGAGATCGGTCACTGCTTACAAAGCGACAACTGGATAACAGACCCGTTATTATTTTTTTTATATAATCTCTTACCGTGTAGTATTTATAGCTGTTAGCATTCTTAATAAAAATTGATGTGAAGTTGTCATCACTTAACTTGGCTGAACAAACATTTTTCTGCGACCGTTTCAATATGGAGTAGCTGGAGCTAAACGGGAAAGGATATAACAAAAAGTCAAAATGAGATGTGTAAAAAGGTATGCCTAACATCTGGTTTCCTATTTCCCGAAACTGAAGGAGAGCTAGCAGTCATCCAAGATCAGGTAATTACACCAAAGATGTACCGAAAATACATTTTAAAAGATGGAACTGTGAACATACAATACAGAGTGGAATTAGGTTCAATTCCACCAGCTACGGATACATTCCTTCAACAGGCATGGAATTGTGATTGGTCAAGCGCGCAGTAATTATTTGCATTACGGAAAACCCGATCGAACAGGCAGCGACGTCGAAATTGTTGATGTGGGGACAATAATACAACTGAGGGCTGAAGAAACTTATACATTTTTAGGTATTCAACAACAGACAGTATCGTGGCACAAGAAAGATCACGTGTATTAATCGGGGTGTGCATCGCAGGTAATCAATCCAGCAATTGTGACAATTTCCACGACAAATAAGAGGAAGAGGACTATTGAGCCTGCAGCAACTCTATGGAAGAGTAGGCTTGGAGATATCAAGAAGAGTACTGAGGAGCCATGACTCCTTATTGAAATTAGTTTACATCAACAAAAAAGAAAACACATCATCATCAACATCTGTTACATCAACAAAAAGGAGCATTTAATTCAAGCAGCACGGAGAGCGGCTAAGATTTGCTAATGTTCTAAGAATTGCTAATGCCCTAAGAATTGGCGCTGTAACACCAAAACAAGCCACCCAAATTGTTAAAAAAGCCCAGAAAAAGAGGCTGATGCAGGAGAACATGGTAGAAACTCAACTGGGTGTTCTTCCCACATCTGTAGATGCAGGATTTGTTCGTGGAATATACATTTACTTTCCTGTTGTCTGTGGACTTCTCACATCCTAAATATTTTGCCCTACTCACGTGTTGTCTTTGTACATCAATAGACACAATGCTGGACATGTAAAGTTTACTTCCATCTATAAAGCAGTTATGGAGTAAACATGTTATGGAGAACTCAAGATAAAGTTATGGAGAACTCAAGATAAAGCATTTAATAGAAGGCTTAATGCAACCTAACCAGATATGGTGCATGAAGGAACTAGGTCATAGAGTTCTCTTGTCCGACAGAAATTAACATCACTTCCAAAGAGGCAAAGAAACGAGACAAATACAGAGATCTTCTTTTTCTTTTGAAAAAAAAAACTAGTTGCCTTCGAAAATCAGAAAAAGGCAACTGCCCCGTGTCGATGCAGGAACCCGGATGTGGGGAAAAGAAAAGAATCCAGCTTCTAGCTGAAATCGCGTGACAGCATTATAATACTAATAATGTATAAATCTGTAGCAAGAAGATGAAGCTATAAAATAAATCAAAACAACTAAATCAAATGCAGAACATGCAGAAAAAACGGACACAAAAACAAGAGAATTAAAAAGAGATGTTAAATATAAACTTTATTAAATATAAAATACAATAGAAATATAATAATCGCTGGCCAGCTAAAGGATATCCTTTATACTACGTGGAATACCACTGAGCGCAATACTCCCTATATTTTACAATTCCTATATGCTATATCCCATGTAAATCTCGTTTAAAATTCGAATCAAAATTATTAGAATATCTTTTGGTAATAAATGTTTGCTTTGGCTTATTAACAATAATATCTATAATGCAATGTCATTCTATTATGATCCCTTTTATGAGATACAATAGTGCTGTTACAATAACAGGTATCACTGGAATTTATAATTATGGAATCCAATAATATAGCAGAAACGAAAACAGGCCTGGGTTCGTTAATAAGATTAGTATATCCATATGTATTGAATAGTTTAAAAAGTGTATTTGGAATTAACTTGTTTATATTTTAATCACCAGTAATTATAAAAAAAATTAAAAACTGTAAAAGGCTTGAAATCGGAATGGCGACAACTGACTACACTAACGCAACAGTGCGTGCCGTAATTTTAAACTTCGATTAAAAATAATCAACATTCCTATTCTCAAAGAACAAATCAACAGTTTGACTATGAACAGATGATCTTATGTAACAGCAAATATCCTCACCTGTACTATTTATATAGTTCTTCCTATAAAATTTATATCCTGGTAAGGATATTACCGTAAAATTGACAGTACTATTCAACCATGTTTCGGTAACACACATTACGTCATAGCAATCATGAACTAGGAAAAGTCCAGAAAACTTAATAACAATAGCCCTACATTTAAAATAATAATTTTCAAAAATGAATAAACGCAAAATCAAAAAAAAAATTGAAATTTCTTTGAAACAGTTTGATAAGGCGTAGACAAGGGGACGGGATGTTGGTACCATTTTTATAAATAAAAAAAAACAATAAATCGGTGTTTTTTGAAGCACCCTATAGAATGTTTGGAAATAACTCTCTTTTGTTCGTAAAAAGTACCTTGCTTTTTGAAATAATTACAATTTTCCAAAACAATTCTAACTAACTAACTACTAACTTTCGATAAGTGTACAACTTCTGACAATTTATCCTAATCCTTTATTCCTTAAAATTTGATCCTTATACTCAATCTGATTTCTTAAATCACCCACTAAATTAAGACTTTAACACCCTCCACAGTGAAACTTCAGCAAATGACTTCTCATAAGAAGACATATTATCTCAATGGCAGACGGCTATGAACACCCCAAACAAATTAAATTTCTAAAAGACTCACAGTGGTGGCAGTGATATCTCGACATTTAGCTATTTGGTTGCTTAATTTGTTTACATAAATTACCCTTCATATTTTTAAAAAAATAACTTTAGAGCTTTGAAGTTTCAAATTCCAGTTTTCAAATTTATTAGCAATAGAAGAAGACTCTCTTATCTATTGTCAACACTTGAGACCTTTCTATCAACATCGACCATTTCTATCGAAATCAATGCACGATTTGAAGATATTCATAGGCGATGTCCACCTCTCTTCTACTTTTCCGTTCAACCTGTGTTTCAACGGGCCTTGCAACTTACGTTATTGCATGCATTAGGGCTTGCATTCCAGCGTAGGGTAAGATGCATGCCTCTTTCGTGTCCACACGTTTGCATCAGTTTCATTCCACATTTCTGGCGAGTTCAGTAAAGACGGTTTTGGGAACGTTAAAAACATTTTATTTTGTAAGTACCTACGGTTAACTGTAATTTCAGTTTCCTGAATACATCTGACATTGTCATGTTAACCGGTATGAGTGCTGCTGTGCATGAGTGCTGCTGTGGTGGGTATTGATAAGAGCACGGAAAATAAAGGAAAAATACAGAAAATCTGTATGGACAAAGAAATATTTAGAATAATTACTATAATTTACTACAGGAAAATGTATACTAAAAAATATTCCTATATAACTAAATTTACAATGATATTACTTTTTATTTTATTTAGTCTAAAAGTCCGTTGTACGATTAGGTATAAGACTGACAGTTTGCATTTCAGCCTAATGGTATTTCATGAATTTTTACCCTCCATGGAGTTTCGTCTTAAATTCTGTAGATCCATCGTTATGCGTTCTTACTTAATTCTTGTTATTGTTCTATGAGGCCTTGATAATTTCTGTTACTCCCTCTTCTACTCCTCTTCTCTTTAGACTTTTCCAAACATTCCTTCGTTTTACTCTATCAAATGCATTTTTCAGGTTAATGAAACACATATTGATTTCGATTTCTTTTCTTAACAGTTTTTCTCCGAGTTGTCTAATTATAAAAATCAGAATCACCTGTATGCTTCTACCCTTTCTAAAGTCATGCTGTGGTTCCTCTAATGTTGCATCTAATTTTTCTCTCAGCCTATGCTCTATTATTCTGGTAAATATGTCTCCAGTAAACTTGTTAGTGTGAGCCCTCTATAGTTTTTATTTTCTTTGATATCTCCTTTTTTAAACAAGAGCTATATTATACCCACATTCCAGTATGTTGGTACTTTCTTTTCTATTATGATATAATTTAGTAGTGATAAAAATTCTTCCTTTACTATTTCTCTAATATATTTCAGCATTTCTGCTATGATTTCGTCTTGCCCTGGGGTTTGCAAAAAAAAATATTACTTTCAAAATTATATATTTATTTTTTGTTCTTAAATATATAATTTAATAAAATTAAATTAGTTTACATTAAATTATATTTGTTAACTATTTTGTTAGCAAAAACTTTCATATTATCAAGAAGTGAAAGCAAAAGCGCAAGATACCCATCATCGGTGGGAGTCGGTGCACTACCTTTGCGTTTCGTCGTGCGTCATGATTTTTCCTTGCATACCGTCCTTGCATACCTCTCGTTCAACACGATATGCGTTTTATCTTTCAACAAATGCAGGCGTCTTGACAACCAAAACTTGAACAAGTGTGGAGATACCTTTAATATGATCGTAACATAAATAATTTAAATAATAACATAAAAGAATCTTCAAAGTTACAAACAGAATTGAAAGAACTAACCACAAAAGAAGAATGTAAATTTAAATTAAAGGATGGCTCAATCAGTTCTGGTTGTAAAAGTAAATACGTGTACTTTATCCTGAAATATGTGCAATAGTACAAAAGCCAATTAATTGCATTTCAGTTTTCTGATTCTTTAGCCTGGTTAAGCCGATTAAAGCTGGCCCTTGGGCTCTTATTTATTTTAAATAAAATTGACCCATAACCGGGGCATGGGATTAGTGGACTGGGGACCCTCTAGTTGGCCCAGAATTGCATTTTCTTGAATATTTTTAATTTAATTTTCGTCATTAATTTCGTATTAGAACACTAATAGCTAAAAATTTTATTTGTTTTAAATTTTAAAAAATGTAATCCTTAGAAATCTAATATTGACACAAAAAAGACAACTGCTAACTTAAATTTCAAATACATTAAATCGTTTAGAAGCTCTGGTCACATTGGGTTTTAAACTGTAAAAAATGCATTCAAAATTATAATTGATGAAAACTAATACGAATGTAAATGATGGGTCGGACGGTTATGAATTTTTTCAAAGCAGAAAATAAAAAATAAGCCAAAGGAATTAAATATTATGAAAGATATTATTATTCGCGAAAAAAATAAAGAATCAGGGTAGAGATAATCATTGTAGTTTTTAAACTACACTCGAAGAGATTTATAACTAAAAGCCAAATCATTTTATTTAACTTTTCACTCTTCTAACTCTTTAAAGTTATGTTCGCTTCTCTCATGTTATTCTTTCATGATCAGATGATGATCATCTCCTGATCATCATGCTATGAAAGAAGATTCAATGATGCTAATATGATTAGCGAAATGCACATCGAGAAATTAAATAAAATGATTTGGTGTTTAGGAGTAAATCCCTTCGAGTTCAGTGTTTCACATATGAGCTTCCAATAGAATTGAAATGTAGATTTTGTCAATGAAAAATATGTCCGGTTGAATCTTCGTGCAACCAGCAGCGCCATCTTTTTCTGCCAGAAAACACACAGTATATCATGAAAACACGCATAAACCTTCATCACCAGTAATATCAAGACAGCATCTTCGTATTTTTAGTGGTCTCTTGTTCATTCGGAATGACATAAAAAGTGAGTATAGGTTTCGAACGTCGGTTATGTAAGTAAAAGTGCCCCAGAGTAATTTGAAATGATTCGAACTGTTTATGATTTATTCCACATATTTACATGATCTGACTTAGTATAACTTCCGGGTGTTCCAAAAATTTAAACCAATTATACAAAGGAAAACGTTTCGACATAATTTCGAATATACAATAAACTTCGATTGTGTTTTTAGAGACGATACCCAAAAATGAGTACTAGACGTACTTCAGAAATATACGACCGTTTCAAAATCAGTTCATATTACTATGACAATATTATCAAGTTTCAAGTAATAGTAAAATATTTAATTTGGTTTGGTACAACTACTTTCATCGCCAATAAAATTGTCCCCAAAAAGTTTTACAAATGTATCTTATTTGGAAAGTAACAGAAACGAAACAAATATATTCATCGAGCTGTACTCACCGAGACTCAATATTCACTATATATTTGAAAAGAGAAAATTCATACAAGAATTCATAAAAATAACTCTTGTATAATTTAATCAGGACGCAAAATCAACTTTTTTTTTATTTATGAAAATGTCTGCTCATCAATTACAATTGTTTAACAAGACAGTGTTAGTGTAATGAAAGTTTTAAAAAACCAAATCTATCCTAAAAACATATCTGGAGATAGTTTCCTGTTCAATCTTGTATGTATGTTTCTGCGTCCTAGTTGATAATGTTCCGTGCTGAAAGATGCTCTAGCCTCTGATGAAAGATTATCGTTCGTTTTCTAATATACACTGTTAGTAGACCGAGTTATTGGTGCAGTTGTCGGTTGGTTACGTACCATTCGGCATTCACAGCTATTTGTAATATTTTGTTTTGAAGAATCTGCATTTTGTTCACATTGGTAGGCGATGCGTTGCCCCAGATAACGCATGCATAAAGGATTAAAAGCCGAGTTAGTGATTTGTATAGCAATAAGGTACATTCTGTTTTTAATGAAGATCTCCTGTTGATACTTGGGTAGAGTTGAGAGTCTGCATACCCTTCGGTGGGTTTGCTAATTATGTGAATTCTCCACGCTAATCTGGTATCCAGGTATACACCTAGATATTTAACATATTATTTGTTTGTTTTTCAAGCGACTGGGTGTTGGTTTATGTGGATTATCGGAGGGTAATTGGTTCTCCTTAGAGTAAATTTTTGCTGCGCACTGGTCTATATTGATTTTTCAATTCAATTTATTGAGTCATTTTATAATGGTATTTGTAGCTGCTTGAAGTTTAGTTACCGCAAGTTCAAGATTTTGTTCTTTGATTAGAATAGTTGCGCCATCTGCACACATAAGGAGAGGGGCTTCTGTTTCTGGTATGTCACGTGTGTATAGATTAAAACAAATTGGGCCAAGTATACTCCCCTGTGGCACGCCTGTTTTGATTTTTCTAATAGTTGATGTTGCGTTATGTATGGATGTTTGAAAGTTTATATTGAAAAAAGGCTGGCTTTTAAATATCCTGGTATCTTTAATCCGTCATGCCATAGGCTATCAAAGGCTTGGGCCAAGTCTAAGAATATGGTTGGAGTGTACTCCTTGTCCTCAAACCTAGAAGAGGGATTTAGAAGTTAGTTAGTTTGAGAGTTAGTTTTTGTTAAGTGTTGGATTTGATGACGCATAGAATACCCTTGTTTGAAACCAAATTGGAAGGCTGGAATTATGTTTTCGTTGACAATCGCTCGATTCAATCTGTCGTGTATAATTGTTTCAAAGAGTTTAGCCATTACAGAAAGGAGGCTTATTGGCCTATAACTTGAAATTACTTGTGGTTTTTTCCTGGCTTTGTGAAAAGCAGAATGTATGACTGTTTCCATGTTTATGGAACACATCCCAGTTTTAGACAAGAGTTAAAAAGTGAAGTTAGGTAGGCAATCAGCTTTTTCCTTGTATTTTTGAGTATTATATTCGGTATTTGGTCATGGCCCTGTGCTTTTTTAATAGACAGGGTTTTAATTACTGACATTATCTCCTGTGGCGATGTAGGTTTAATATCTACACCAGCTAGTGGTGTGTGGGCTTTCACTTCATTTTGTATCAAATTTGCAAAGGCATGTTGTGAATGCTGTTGTTTGTTGTTGATATGTCCTAATGAACCAAATGCAGTACATTTCTCTTCATTGGTATGTAGTAATAAATTGAAAGTTTCGTACCCAACTTTAATCAACAACAACATAAGATGCATTCCGAGAGATATTTAGATTAGCTTAAATGCTTAAGTAACCTTTTTAAGTTCCAAATACTAGCGGAACATTTCATTTTCTTTAGAATACAAAAAACAAACCTATAATCGTTGTAAATATAATACGAGTGTAAGAGCAAACAAGTATGAATTTGAATCGCATTTAACGATTAGAAGCCGAACAATATCCCTATATTAACTTTCGCAGTTCCACTGGAAGAATTGAGAAGTATATAAATATGTGGATTAGGACATTCCAGCCTTCTCCATTAATCTTCCGTAAGAAATAAAATGTACACCTGCTAATGCAAGAGCAGTCATATGACATATGGATCTATATAACTAAATGATAGTCGTTCTTCTTCCTGCTTTATAATCTACTTTACATAAACCGAAACAAATGACGTTTCTGTAAAAGCCATATATCTGTTTGTTTGTATACGTGTGCAGCCTTTTCTCACGCGACATAACAAAATGTATTGAACATGTATATTATGATAAATAATAACTACTACGCAATTGAAAAAAAGAAGCTTCGATTGCGAAACCATAAAACATTACTGCATTTGATATTGCTGGTATATCTGATAAAAAAAAAATTGTAAAATAATTATTAATGTACTACAATGTTTTGTAAAACCTTCTTCCTGTAAATATTGTTAATATAAATTATGTTGCCGGTGATTTATCTATCAAGGTTCTCATATATAAACATTTCACAAATCATAATCTCTCAATGAAAATATTAATTGCCTTGTTTGAAAACAAACGAAACATATCGTTAATAATATTTACATATCATAATTATTATAAATGAATACTCAGCATATATGTGAAAAAAAATATTTAGAAGAAATATTAGTTGAAAAAATATTCGAATCGAACTGCAAAGTCGAAAGCATTGGTAATGGTAAGTGAGATCACGTCGAAACATTGTGAAAACTGTGGATCGTTCATGAGCTATAATAATATACATCGGACAAATATCCGGAATAATTCCACATCATGGTGAACCATCATGTCCAAATACATGGTGATTCTTAAGTTGAGACTTTTTTTTAGCTCGTTAAAATAAGCATATATTTTTTTAATTTCATTTTTAAAATATCTCTAAAATTAGGCCGCTACAGCCTTTAGCGTTTTAGCGTTTTGTAAATTACACATTCCTTATATTTTGTATTTTATTGTTATTTTTAAAATGGATTTCTACCGTGATTTTTGGAAAGATAAAATAGCCCACGTGTATGAGAATAGTGAATTAACTGACATGCTATTAATTTATGGAGAGTGCCTTCAAAATGCCAATACTGCATCTCAGCTATACGCTGAACTTTTTCCTTTTCGGATTCACCCATTATCAAATCACTTATTCGGGTTGCGCAAAGAGCCTGAGAACATTGTGATTTGAGGGAACATCTTGGAGGGCACACTGGAAGAGCGAGAGGACCGAAAACACGCAACAAGTACTCGAGAAATAGCATGGCAAGCTGAACTAAGCACCCATTTCATGGGTAACGAACTCAAGCCTTGGAGCCACAAGACCACCCTAAAAGAGTTCAGGTTTGCGAGTGGCTCTTACACCAACATGAGACGAATCAAGACTTTACCAGAAACATTTTGGTTATAAATGAAGCTTTATTTACACAAAATGGAATTCACACTTCCCACAACACTCATTTTGGTCAATGGTATTCTTGTTGGGCCTTATCTTGCCGGATCGCTTAAGGGGCGAAAACTATCTAGAATATTTATAAAATTATCATCCTGGTCTTCTAGAAAATATGCCTTTGAAAGTCAGGCAGAATACGTGGTTCTTACAAGATGGAGCTCCTGCTAACACAAATATTATGAAAAAATCAATTCACTAAACAAATTAAGATTCAAAGAATCATATGGAAACAAGTAGAAGTCAGATCGCGCAACATACAAAGAATACGTTTTACTCGATTAATTATATACAAGAAAATAAAATATACCCATAGAAAATAAATAAATATAAGTTAAGCGTGTACTAGCTTTAACACCACACATATGCTAATTAATCATTGCCCTTTACAAGAACCAGTCATAATTAAAAATGGTTTCTGAACTCCACTACACACAGAACAGTATTATAAGTAAAAGAATGATTGTTAGCTGTTGTTTTGGTAGTACTTTTGATACAAATTTAATAAAGATTCCTAAATAATGCTTCTAGCAATGGTTAGGAATGGTTTCGCTCTTTGCTTAGTCACTGGGCTTTGGTTTATTCCAGGTTAAATCCTAAAACGGTTAAAATCCTTTTTGTCGATATTTTCCCAGAACGAACATCATCTTGAAAATTCATTTTTTTTTCAGATTTAGTAAAATACTAGTTATATTCATTATAAGTCAACACGCAGTACACATTGAAAATAACAACACCCCGATTAAGACAAAAATATATATCAGTAATACACATGGCTCATATTTTGCACTAGAATCCTCAAAAATCCTCTAAAATTGGTGTAAAAATAATAACCGCTAACCTTAACATTATATGCTTTTAACGATCTAGAAGCCTAACAATATCCCTATGTTCACTTGCACAACTGTATTTACATTATTTTTTGCGATGTAAGAATATTCATAGGTAATTGAAAAGTACTAATATAAAAATATATGTAGTGGATTACCTATAGAGTTCAAATCATTTTCAAAACGAGAATACCATAAATACCATATGGCAACCTTTGTTTACTTGTTCTAGATGTCTTTAAAAAATATAAAAATGTAAAAAAATAATTTAAGCTATGGTCTAAAAGTGATTCAATAATCAGTCTACTTTTTGGCATATGGAACCAGTTGCAATCAAATAGTGCAAAATCTAAATCTGCTTTCAAGCTGCTAAACTGCTAAACAAATGTATGCATGCAATACACTTCTAAATTAATTTCCCTCAATGGTGAAAACAATTCTCAAAAACAAATGACGTTGAAGTTGAACTAGGAATACAGAAATATATTCTGTTGAATTAGTTTAAATTTTTCTTGGAATTATATATTAACTAGAATCAAGATCAAGGCAGTTCTTTATTTTGATAACGAATGTATCAAACTGCTAATTGTCTGCGTTGAAACTAGTGAACGATTTTTGTGTAATATATTCTACATATTATTATATTATTGAAAGTCAGATGGCATTATATCTGGAAAATTACGATAAGATGATGGAAATGATGGAAAATTACGATAGATGCGCGGGCTTGCTGGGTATCTAAATTCATTAAAAACCACCGCTCATGATTATATCAAAAAGTTTAATTACGTAAATAAAGTACATGTTTGGGTACCAGGTGTGTTAAATGAAATTCATTCAGCATGACAAATTAGCAGAGATGTTTTAATTTTGAAACACATCTAAAATGACTGATTTTTAAAGCTATTGGTAATTTGGGGTAAAAAATTGGTTATTTACAGTAATATTCAATATGGAAAAACGTGGAGCATACGTAAAAAACTAGTTTAAACGATCAACAAAAAAAGATCAAGGTATTAATTTCCTAGGATTGTAAGGGAATTATTTATTTTCAGCTTGCGCCTATAAATAAAACGATCAACTTCAACATTTAATCCTAAAGATATTGTGTTATATGACCACAATGCTCGACTATATATGGAACATTTGGTAAATCTTCAAAAATTATTATACAATTTATAAAAATCAGTTAGTAATCGCAAGTAATCTACATCATTTATTCAAGCATTATTCGCTATTCTGAACAAATCAAATCTATATTAGAAACAGATACAGAAAACAATTACAGAAATTAAAACAAGACGGATAACAAGAACGAAAAGATCAAGGAATTGGTTAAGCCGAAAAAAGGTATAAATAATATTTGAAGCACCGCGCACATGAAAGACGTTCAGAATACAAGGCGTAGAGAAATAAATGAAAAAATTAACAAAGGAGACAAAGAGAAAGTGTCATAATTTGAACAAACATCCTTAAAAATTGCCAGTGTGATACCCACTTCTCTGTAGCGGGGTATTATCATGTTATTGTTCGTTCCTTCCTTTTTCAATTTGATTTTCTACTTTCATTATAAACTTTGAAAGTATTCCATTCAATCATTTGTTGTTCTTAGATTACAAAGCTGCATTATTTGTTTTTAGTTAAAACTCGGTAACAGCTTATAATAAACGAGTCCCTTTTTCTTTGGATATAAACTGACTTATGCTTTGGTTAAAGGGGTAAAGGGGGGCTTACACCGCGCTTACACTCTTACGCTTAAAATTATTACACACAATCCATTTTTCATTACCTCTGACCAACCGCTTCAATAAAGAAACGCCAGCTAAAACTCAGTCTATCCAATTATTTTCCGTTAACTCATGGAACACCCATACATTGGCCTTGCTAACCATTCCAAGTTACAATGGATACAATCGTGGTGTGTCAAAAGTCGTGTATAATTCACAGGTGGTAAATCTTGGCTCTATGTGTATAAACCCGAAAGTAAACAGTAGTCGACTGTATGGGTCTTTCAAAATGAGCCAAACCCAACAAAAGTTATTCGCGTAAGAAGCACTTCGAAAAAAATAGTTGCCTGCTTTTTTAGGATAAATTTGCATGTGGGTACAGTACCACTAGAGAATCATAGAACGGTCAATTCTAAATGGTACACAACTATTTGTTTACCAGAATAAGAAAAGGAAAAGTTTAGAAAATTAGTTAAGAAAATAAGAAAAAGTTTGAAGAAATAAGAAAAACAACCAGCGACGCAGGATCATTCTTCACCATGCCAACGCGAATTCTCACACATTGGACCGAACAACTCAATATTTGACCGGTCGAAACATCGAATTGATGGGTCATCCGCTGTAAGTCCTGATTTGGCACCCAATGAATTATTTTTGTCCTCGTCCGTAAAAAATAAATTACGTGGTCCACTACTTCAGTCAAAATGAAAAAAGTGCTATGAAAAATGGTTCAAACGTATGCAAAAGTGTATCGATCATCGCAGAAAATATAACCATTTTCAGTGATAAATATTTGTTATTATTTATTATTCTGGATATATAAATAGCAACCCTCGTAGGTTTGACACTGTTGACTCTTTAATTACAAGAATTTCTCCAATCTGTAGAGTTGTTCTATACCGATCATTTTTAATTAGCGCAAACATTTCGTTGCCATCAGTTTCGACAAGATTAAAATTGTTTTCACGAAACTTTCTAAACTAATTACGAAACGTGGAATCGTTAACGACATTCTCACCATACATAGCACATATCTTATTTTTCATCTGCGAAGCATTCTTGTCTTTTGGGAAATAAAAGAAACATGATCAAAAATGCTCCTTATTGTCATTTTTAATGCTTAATAAAATTTAAACAATCAAATATCACATTTTTTGCCAAGTACTCACGAAAACTCCTGTCAAACATCAAAACTTTGCACTTGTGAAGTAGATAACACTCCGGTTTCGCGATGCAATTCCAGCTAGCGCCAAATACGGGACGAACTTTTGCATCAACCCAATATATAGCGTACAAGGGAAAGTACTACAGTAACGATTCTTTACATAATTTTGAACAAAAAATCTCTTAACTCTTAAAGAGCACAATGGAGCTAGACACCCAGAGCTAATTTTACGCTCAAATAAACTACTAAATTCCGTGAAAATAGAATATATATGTCGACACCTGGCGGTTCATTAAGATTCCACATTTAAGTGTAGTACATTAGTATAGAACACTAAGCATTAGTATTCGTTCAGCAGCTTCAACACCCAGTGAGCTGTTAGTAAGTGAAAAAGTGATTTTGGAGCAGGTTTTCATCATGTTTTATTATCAATTTTAAATGAAAGTATATCATCTGAAGTAAAATATTTTTTAATACATTATTTTATAGTCGCTTGCTTTTGTTGATGCCTTACAATCTCTGCAGCGGTTGCTGCATGAAACACTGTTAGAAGAGTTAGGCAAGGAAGAAAGTTTTGGCGGGGTATCGAGCGATACCGAGGAAGATAATGTCTTTATATTTGAGGATGAGTCCGAAACAGAGGAAAAAAAAGAGGATGAGCTTGAGGAAGAGCTGGAAAATGCCTCTTTAACTAAAAGAATGCATCTAAATGAAGTTGTAAACGAACTTGTTTTCGAACGATGTAAATAATAAAAAGACAATACACTGAACAATAATAAAATAAAAAACATAAAGATTGATTTCGTAAGTTATATATTGCTATTCATTTTTTAGATCGCTTTCAACTGTTCAACTGTTCTGCCGGAAAATGCACATGGTTCGATCGGTGATGCTGCTAATTTGGAGACTATTGCAGAGTTTTGGAGTATTTGGTTCAATGATGAAATGATAAATATCAGCGTCGATTGTACAAACGAGCAAATTGAAAATCAATGTGCTGTTTCAATGGCTCAGGGCAAAGAAAATCAAAGCTACCATCACCACACTGACGCCAATGAAATCAAAGCTTATATACATATATTATATTATTCTGGGCTGTGGAAAACTCACAAAGTGGATGTCAATGAATGGAGTCAAGAAAATGGGACATCTTTTTATAGATGTGTAATGTCCTACAAATGATTTATGTTCTTGTCAACATCTTGTCGTTTCGATATAAAAATCACCAGAAATGTTGAAGATAGATTCACTCCAATACGCAAAATTTGGGAGATTTTAATTGGCAATTGTAAAAATATTATAATCCCAGCAGTATCTGCATGGTCGACGAACAACTTACTGGCTTCAGGGGTCGTTGTAAGCATCGCATTTACATGAAATCGAAACCCGGTAAATACGGACTAATGTTCAAAACGCTGAATGATGCTGCATCTGCTTATTTGGTATTTGTCTTTTTATTAATTTTTCCTACTCATCTGTATTATAATTTTGACCTGTAATGATTTATTTCTTATTTCAGATTAACGCTATTCCTTACTTATTTAGGAAAAAGTCATGGTGTTACAGGTGGCGAGTCCGTACTTGAATACTTTTTTCGTGACGCTACAACACCAATCCATGAAACGTATCACACGATGACAGCTGATAATTGGTTCACGAGTATTCCTTTATTAGAAAGGATGGTGCAAGAGCCTTATAATTTAACGATAACAGAAACAATTAGGAAATGTAAAAGAAATATTCCAGCTGAGATGAAAGCTGCGAGTAAGGAAATTCGGGAGAGTGAGTTTGGTTACTAATGATATTGCCTTACTGTCACACACCTCAACGAAAAAAATAAGATCGTTCTGCTAGTTTCACACTTTCACATCATCAACTAAAATCACTAAATCATCACTAAATTCAAAACCAGACATTATCCGTCATTACAATAAAACACAAGGGTGGCACAGATACGTTTGATCAGTTGTGTCACTCATTCACGACAGCCAGGCGTACTAAAAGGTGGCCGTTGCAGGTTTTCTTTGGAATTTTGGATCAAGCTGTTGTAAATGCGAAAATCTTCTACACATGTGAGTTGGCAAACCTTGAAAACCCTGCAAAAGTAACAACACAACAATGTCTGGAAGGGGTAATAAAATACCTTTTAAAACCTCACTTATATGAAAGATACATAACTCCTACTCTTCGGAAAGATATTTGCTACGCATTAGCTGGAATTTTGGGCCTCGATAAAGTGAAGGAAGCGTCTACTGAACCAGAATTGATTATAGAAGATACCTATGCTCGTTGTGCCATATGTCTTGCTAAAAAAGACCGGAAGACAAAGACACACTGTGCAGCGTGCTTGCGCCCAATGTGCAACGAACACCACTCAGGTCTTTGTAGCGACTGTGGGTGTTCTGAATAAATGTTTATATTTAAAAAAAATATTTGTACTTCCCTCTAATATTTGTTTTGCTTTTGATAAGATTTTTCTTACATTTATAGTAAAATAAATTGATTTATATATAAAAAATACAACAAAAGTTATTCGCGCAAGAAGCACTTCGAAGCAAATAGTCGCCTGCTTTTTTACGATACGAACGGTCAATTCTGAATGATACACAACTATTTGTTTGCCGGAAGTCTTTGAAGAAATAAGAAAAACAACCAGAGACGCCGGATCATTCGTCACCATGCCAACCATACTTTTGATAAGATTTTTCTTACATTTATAGTCAAATAAATTGATTTATATATAAAAAAGACAGTATTTCATTTTTTTATTGACTTTTCATTTTCCAAAATAAATAGCTTTTTTGAATCATAAATGTTTAGGTAAAAATATTAAAAAATACGTGAGATATGAATTTTTAAGCGAAAAAACTCATTTTTTCCGTTTTTTTCTTTTTAATAAGTTTGTAAGAAATTTAAATTAAATCGCTATAGAAACTATTGTGCTTTAAAGAAGATATATTAAACTACATAGAATAATTTTAGTGTAAGAAACTATTCAATACTGTCTGCACAAAACGCAGTTTAATGACTCGTGTGAGTGGGTGCACTGTGCTTTAAGGGTTAAAACACGTATCCGAAATGCAATAATTTCCGCGGAAAACAACAAGATATTGGCAACGTCGGTTTGTTTCGATAGGATCGAATTCAATTTTTTGTTTGATTGATCTCTTAAAGTACGTTTCATCCATACGTTTCATCTTCAAATTGGTTTGTTTTGTTGCAACAAAAAAAGAAAGACTTACGACTTAACGATTACCTTAAGAAACACATGATTGTTTTCTTAAATTAAATGTTCAAAATGTCCACCATTTCAGTCTACGCAAGCCTGGTATCGTTTTAACCAATTTTTCCGAACATTCGAAAAAGTTCTGGCATATTTATATTCTGGTCGGCAGCAGCAAATCAACGGGTAAGAATTATGGCACCCTTTGTACGTAATATAGATAAAATAATTTCTTTGCCCATAAATGCAACTACCCCCTTTGAAATTTTCACGAAATTTTATATATATAATCTGACGAGAGAGCATATGTCGGTACTCTGATGAGTCTAACCACCAACAGACGAAACATGTGTCCTCCAATGTGAGGGATGGGTTGGGCTTCCTCCCAGTCAAGCAACTAACGAATGTTCATATATATATATATATATATATATATATATATATATATATATATATATATATATATATATATATATATATATATATATATATATATACAATATTTAATGTCTTAATATTTTATTCGTCGCAAGTCTGTCGTTCGCAAAATATTATATTAATGTTAGTTATTTACCATATTTAAAACAGCAAAGCATTGTTCCACTTCTCAAGATATTAGACGTGAAATTTTTAATTTAGAACGTATTTAATAGTACAAGGGAATAGTTTTAGTTTGCAAGGTTTTTAAATGTTAGGAAAGGTGGCATGTTAATACGAGAAAAATAAAAGTCGATAATTTACAATCAAAAATAAAATAGTCGATAAAAACAAAAAATGCCATAGAAAGCGTAATAATGAAGGACGCTAAACTAGATACGAAAAATTTAAAGAGATGACAAAAATCTCGGAATATATATCACATGATAAATAAAACAATTGTGCGATCAAAGGAAACAGAAAATTGATCTTACTTGATTTTATACTCATGCGAATGAAAGAGAAGAGGAAACTCTAAATGTAATAGAAATGCTGTTTCACAGAGGAATAGCAGGAAAAGCTAAGCTAAATAAGAAAAGGACGGATAATTAAATTGGTTTAGCTACATAGTCAGAAAATTAATTTCTAAATAAAGGGAAATAATGTCAAAGGTAAAGAGTTAGTAGTAGATAGAGGAGGAAGAAGAGATATAAAATAGAGAAAATTTGAGAAGGTAGCCCAGGATTAAAGCGTATGGAAATATTGAGAAAATTACAAGGAAACAACTTCGGATTTTAAAAGACAAAAGGGTTCTAAAGTAGAAGAAGAAAAAGTAAAGTGTTACTACAAACATTTAATATTTGTGAAGATATGAAAGACGCACAGCAGTTGGGTCGGTCTTGGAAAAGTACTCTCAGCATGAATAAAGTAATTTTAAGAAAAAAACTGTCAGAAAATATCAAGAGAAATAATGGAGAAAGTATTTAATTAATTAGCTTTACAAGAAACCAACAGAACAAAAAGATATGCTGGAAAAGAAATATTGAAATTGAATCTGAATGGGCCAAGAATTCAATAGAAACTATATATAAAAAACTGGTAGATTCCAAGCTCAAAAGATGCCAGTAAGACTTAAATGTTGGAAATGTTAATTGAATTCATGACATGGTATTCAATGGTAGAAAGGTTAAAGTAAAATATATAGCAGAAACATATAGTTCATTCGAAGAAATTTTGTACCAGGAATTGGATCTTATCATAACATTACAAACCAATATTATGTAGATTTGTAACGAATGTTCGTAAAGCAATAAAAAAAGGTCAGTAACAAATTGAATGTAAAGGTATGTTTCACCAGAATATTGCCCATTTCATACAAAGATACATTTAAATGGCTGCTATCCGCAAACCTGATTCTGAAATCTTTCAACAGATTTCCTATTTTCCAGACCTGGTCCGCAGTGATTATTATTTTTTATTCCCAAAGCTAACAGCGACAATCGTTTTAATCTTTGAAGCAATTCATTTCGTTGATTATTTACCACCTGGGCACACATTACAATCAAATATTATGCGTGACTTACAGCGACAGTTCATAAAGCCATAAAAGAAAAAATATACAATTAATTTTAATTAACTTAAAAATATATAATAAAGAAAATTAAGTTTTGTTTCAGCAAGATAACCTACCAATACACAAAAGTTATGTTCAATGGCTACCATACACTATTTTCCAGATCTGCGTCGCAGTTTCTATTATTTATTTTCTACACTAACGAAAGATTTACGTGAATCCCATTTTTCTGATAATGAAAATATAACAGCTGCTGCAAATGAGTGGTTAGCAGGATAAGAAAAATATTTTTCCAGCGTCATTGAAGCCTTTCACTCAATATCACTTTTTTTATTATTATTTATTATTATTATTATTTCGTATATTAGCAATCAGAATTACAATATTCTATAAGCTAATGTGATGGCTTGAGGGCTAGACTTCCCTATATTGGCGTGATGAGCTGACTCCCCCAACGACGAGTCCCCATTGTCCTTCTATCAGGTCTGCTGGCCAGTTTCTTTTTAGTCTTCTATTATTTGTTGGATTCAAAACAGGCTGTAGTAGGGTGTTAGGATGGCTTTCCAGTTTGTGGTGATATTTTATGCTGCTGCTCTTGATCACGTCCTTAACATAGGGTATCTGGAGATCTTCGTGAAGAGTGTGGTTTGATATGTACCAAGGTGCGCCGGCAATCATTCGTAATATTTTGGACTGACATCTTTGGATAATGGCTAAATTTGATTTACTGGTACATCCCCAAAGTTCTATCCCAAGTCCAAATTGGCTTAATGATAGCCTTGTATAATAGAATTTTTTTATCTAAAGATAAGTTGGACTTTCTTCCGATAAGCCAGCTCAATTCTTTTACTTTTAGGTCAATTTGTTTTCTTTTTTTGACTATATGGGTTTTCCACGTAAGTTTACTGTCCAAGTGTATACCTAAATATTTTGTATTCGTGAATGTTGGGATTTCTACGTTACTAAAATGTAAGCTAGGGCACTGCCGTTTTCTGAGGGTAAAGTTGACTTGCGCTGATTTTGTCTCATTTATTTTAATTTTCCACTTTCGAGTCCAGGTTTGAATTAGGTTCAGGTGGGTTTGTAGTTTGTTTGAGGCTTCGACTGGGTTTATATTTGATGAAAGTATAAGTGTGTCATCAGCAAATGTACCAATTGTGGTGTATTTTGTTATTGGGAGATCAGCCGTATAGAGTACGTAGAGCAAGGGGCCGATAACGCTGCCTTGTGGAACTCCCGATCTAATGGTATATTTTTCCGATGTGCTATCGTTTATTTTAACTTTGAATTTCCTTTCGATTAGATAGGATTTTAAGAGATGGTAATATGTTATAGGAAGAGATTTTTTGATTTTGAATAGTAGGCCATCATGCCAAACCTTGTCGAAAGCCTTACTGACATCTAGGAACACTGATGTACAGTATTGTTTGTTTTCTATTGCTCTATTTATTTCATGGGTTATGCGGTGAGTCTGTTGCGTAGTTGAATGGTTTTGTCTAAAGCCAAACTGGTGTGCCGGAATCCAGTTTTCTGTATCGGGATCAGTATTTATTCTGTTGAGTATAAGTTTTTCAAAAAGTTTTGACATAACGGTCAGTAGACTTATAGGTCGGTATGATGAAGCTTCTGTCAAATCTTTTCCGGCTTTGAGTATTGGAATTATTAGAGCAATTTTCAGTTGTTTAGGCCAGTAATTGCATTTCAACATAGCATTGAGTATGTAAGTGATTAATACTATCCCTTTTCTTGGAAGTTCCTTTAACATTTTAGGGGTGATTTTAGCGATACCTGGAGCTTTTTTTGTATTCAGTAAACTAATTTCTCTTTTGACTTCTTTTGGAGTAGCAACCTGAATGGATGGTATGTCCGTCATGATGGCAGCCAATTCTCTTTCTATTTCCTCATCTAGTTCCTCATCGTTTGGAGTAAATACTTCAGCAAAATATTTAGCAAGCACGGTCGCTTTTTCTTCGTCGCTTCTGGCCCAGTTACAATTTGGCATTTCTTCGTTGCGAATGGATGTAGCTTGTATTTTAGGTTTTCTCTTATGTTTGATTGGTTTCCAAATTGTATTGTCAAATCTGTTGAGCTTTGTAACATATTCTTGAAATGATCGTTCTCGAGCTTCTTTTAGTTTTAATTTAAAATTATTAATCGCTCTATTTAAGATAGTTTTATCTGACGGAGCCTGGGTTCGATGCCACTTGGCTCTCGCTTTCCGTTTTATAGCTATAAGTTTTTTTATCTGTAACGATATATTATATCCTTGATTTGGCATGTCAGATTGAGGTGTTGCATATTGTGATGCCTCTATTAGGATACTGGTTAGCCTTGTTACTGCCGAATCGATTTCGTTCGGATTTTTAAGGGATACTTTTAGGTCTATTTTTTCATCGATTTTATTTTGGTATTTAGACCAATTTGTGTTTTTGTTGTGTAATTCAGGAATTGTGTATTTATTAATAACAAAAATACTAATTGTTGCGATTATTGCTGAGTGAACTGATGATAAATCATAACTTGATACAACGTCCATGTATTCTGAGGAAATTCCATTGGTGATAAAAAAGTCTAATAGGTCCGGTATTTTGTTATGATCAGATGGCCAATATATAGGAGTGCCTGTTGACAGGAACGAGTAATTCTGTTCATGTATCAGATTTGATAGTTCTCTGCCTTTAGTAGTCGTCAGCCGTGATCCCCACAGAGTATGTTTGCTATTGTAGTCTCCACCTGCAATGAATTTCGGCCCTAATGTTTCAAAGAAATTCCCAAAATTATCTTTTTTTATTTGGTGTCGCGGTGGGCAATAGACTGCAGCAATAGTTAATTCATATGGCATCAGTTTAACTTTGACTGCTGTGGCTTGCAGAAAATTTTCTTTATATTTAGGCATTTCATGGTGTTTAATAGTGTTTTTGATAATTACTGCTGTTCCAGCATGTGCAGTGTTATCTGGGTGATTAGTAATATAAGTTATATAGCGTGGAATATGAAAATATGTTTTATCTGTGAAATGCATTTCACTTACCAGCAGTACATCTATTGAATTTTGATGGAGAAATAATTCAACTTCATTTTTTCGTTGTGGAAGGCCATTAGCATGCTAGTGCGCAATTCTTAAGAATTTAGTGAATTTTGCTTATCAACGTTGTGAGCATGTTAAGTACCATGCTATTTTGTTGCACGAGTTGCTGAAACATCGCCTTGAATTCCTCTAAGAATTTGCTGATTATATTTGAGTTGTCTTCGTTGTTAGTTTGATTGATGTTTCTATTGCCTGTTACATTTGCATAGCTGATATTTTGTCGAACGTGAGCTGTTGATTGGGTTGTATTATGTTGGATGTTGAGTCTGTTATTTGCATTATTTGGTTTTTCTGTAATTCTATGGTAGAATTCACATCCTCTGTAGCTTGCTGTATGTGGGCCTCCACAATCAGCACACTTTGCGGGTACGTTTTTACTTTTCTTGCAGGTGGATGTACTGTGTGGTCCACCACATTTTACACATACATACGGTCGATTGCAGTATGTTTTTGTGTGTCCGTAATTTTGGCATCGCATACATTGACCTATACCTCTGGTTTTTCTTGGTGGTTCTACTTGTATTATTTTATTCTGAAAAGTCTTTATTTTATAAATATCCTTGTTATTGTCTGCTGGCTCCAAGTCAACAAAGAATAGGTTTAATGGTTATTTTGTTATTCGTTTTCTTCCGTTTAATATGTTCCTTACTTTATGTCCCTTCTGATATAGTTCTTCTTTGATTTCGTTCAAATCAGTTGTATGATGTAGGTGTTTAATTACTACTCTGTATACTCGCTCATCCTTGAGTTGATATGTATGGTGTATGATTTAGTTTTCCCTCAGAAAATGTATTAGTTTTCTATAGGTGTCTGAAACGTTGCTACTAATTTTTATTGTATTATCTGCTAGCGTTTTTGTACGGTATTGTTCATCTTCAACTATTTCCCTCAACTTGTTTCTCATTTCTTGATAGTTAGTTACTCCGTAAATAAATATTGGTGGTGGTTTTGGAGTTATATTTTCTGGCTGCTTCTCATTGTTACTTACTTCGTTATCTACAGGTAAGCTATTGAATCTGTTGTTTAGTGGGACACTTTGTTGATTGTTTGGGTTTATTTTCCTCCTTTTGGTATGTTTCACGTTTTGCCACGCATGCTCAATATTTTCTTGATCATCTAGTTCATCATCGCAATGTTGATGACATTCTGTAATAGTACTTATTATTATGTGTTGACTGGCTCTGCGATCTAGTTGCAGGAGTTGTATATTGTGTTGGTACACCCTGTATGTTATTGTTGGTTGGTACACCCTGTCTAATATTGTTGGTTGGTAGGTTCTGTGTAGTTTCAGTAACTGGTTGACCGTCCTTTTTATACCCTAATAGGTTCCCCGAAGGGAACATATTTATATTTTATTTCTCACTTATAACTCGATATTTTATCAGTTTATTATCAATACAAAATTATTGTTATTTCTCGATAAATAGGCAGATCACTCGTTGAAGAATTCGCCCAGAATTCCAGGTATGCGTCGATCCCGGCACCGGCAAAACACGTCCGAGTACCGCGAGGCCTCGATGAACACTCAATATCACTTTTAATAAACATTAAATATATTACCCTTTAAGCATTCTGTATAAAAAAAACAATTATTTCAAACATTCCAGATATGTGCTTCTATGTTAGAGACAATAACTGACCTTGCTTGTATATAATTAATGAACTGTTTTATTTTTGTTACTATTTTAAAATTCACAAAAAAATTGTTTTAGTTTAAAACGTAGAACATGTTACAAATTAAGATTTTGACTTAAAACTAACATTTTCAGTGATTTGTTTGTCATTAAATCACAAAACAGAAATTTCTAATTAAACATAAAAATTAAAACGATTTCTAGACAGCTAGTTTATTTTGATAGCCATTGTATGTTTATTTACACAGTTAGAAATAAAATATTCCCTGAAAACGCCCACAATACTACCTACAAATTAACCATTTCGTTTGTATGGATGGTAGTATGGTGTTACTGCAATTTGAGAACATTCACCATCTAAATTATCTTATCAGTGTTATTGTACAATATGATGTTTTTATCATATGTAAATATCACCTTACGAGCACTGTGATATTCTCAAACAAAAATTTAAATATTTAACAAACATTAAGTTATATCAGGTGTAATAAAACACTTGATGTCGCTGTTTTCTGCACAAATTTCAAACAATTTCTTTTAAATGATATAAAAATTAATCCACGATAATTAGCCTTATTTTCTATAACATCTGTCCATAGTTCTAGAAGTTATTTAATTTATCTAGAATGCCACTTTGGGTTGTGCCTATTGGTGAGTAAACCAATGTAGAACAGCTCAGAAAGCATCCGACTTTACCCAGTTTTAAATTGGCTTGACTGATGTGTAATTCCTTCTCAGATCTTACACTAAAATTTGTTGAAAAGAACTATACCAATCTAGTTTTTCCTCGCACGGCCACCTATCCAATTATTAAAACCAAGAGATTTAGAAACTTTGTGACTCTTCATGCTCGACTCGACTTTGGCCCTTTTTAATCAAAATCGAATGTTTCACTATCGAAAGGATAAATGGAATGCACCGGTATTCGGCCATCCAGTAATTATTAATGCATCTGTTGATTCCTTGGACTGTATGTACTATTTATTTTTCATAACATTAATTTCATAACATTTTCATACATTTATTTTTTACAACATTTAATAGCATCTGTCAACTATTTAACATTGTTGTAAATATTAATTTTTATAGCAATTACAGCGGAATTTCATTATTGTCAGCCTCAAGGAAGATATCTGCAA